>MJHO01000114.1:220000-707771 GCA_002076135.1 Xerophyta viscosa | reverse complement strand
GGATTGTTTGCGTTGCAATTGGGAAAAAGAAAGAGAAGACGAGGGTTTTAATAAGTTACGCTGCCCGTGCTTGTGGCCGCATGGTGCGATCATTTCTTTCATCGCCTGTTTGCCCTGTGACGGTTGAGCATTCTGAGTCAGCCCAACGACCCCACCCGATCCGAACTTAAGAAACGTAGATCCGACCCGAATTTGCATTCATCCGTACCAACCCGAATTGAAAAATATTCGGATTTGTTAGGGTCGGTTCGGCTGGGATTGATCCAATTTTAAAAAAGAATTTGAAATAATACATTGAAAATGGAATTTATCATGTGGAGGTACAAAAAGCGTGAGGTGCAGAAGTCGGAGGCAACATGATGAACAGATGAAGAGAGAAAGATTACTGGTGCAAAGGGTTACTGTCGAAGTTGGAGGCAGCGATTAATGATGATGCTCGACGTGGTGGCGCAAAGAGCAGGGATAAATATATCAATCAACCCGGAGATAATCCGAGCTGATTTGAATCGTATACTCATCTTCCAACCATAATCGAATTATAATAATATGAATTCCTGAAATGTCCACCTGAACCCGAACCAACATTTTGGTTTTTTTTTTTTTGGGTCGATTCTGGTTGGGTTTTCGAGTAATGCTCACCTTATTTGTTAAAGCGGGTGGGTGGGTGGTTTGGGAGGGGGGAGAAAAACTCTAGGGTGCCATCTACACGGACAGTGGAATTCATAATTGACTTTAATTGTTACTAATTAATTATTAACTTATATATTTAATCTATATACATATATATAAAATTAGGAGATAAAATTCGTTATGCCACGTGGCATTTTGAATAAATTTTTGATGTTGCATGTGGCATTTACTCTTATTCTAATAAGCCCATGTGGCCATATGTATTAATTATTTATGATTTATAAATCATGATAACTTATTTGAAAAATATGGATAGTCTAATGTTATAAAATAAATATTAATTAAAATAATAATTTACTAAAAAATAATCTAAATATAATAACAGTGAGTATAAAAAATAATTATATTTTATATTTTTATTATTTATAGTTTTTTTTAGATAAATTTTTATCATGTAGACAATTTTTTAACATTATTATTTAATCATGATTAATATATGACTTATAACCGTGCATCGCACGGGTACAAAAATAGTTGATAAGAATATCTAATGAATTACAAACTGTATCGCACATTTCTTGTATTTTCTTTCAATATTAAAAATATATTGCAGTGCCTACTACAAATCATTAAATCAAACTTCTATCCGACATATTTTTAAATGAGTAATGCAATTTGGGCCGCCGGAAAAAATTTCGTGCTCGGAAATTTTACCGATGCCCTAGGCCACACAAAAACGCGTTCGGATTATTTTCGAAACTGTTTATCTGGTCCATAGCATTTTGTTTAGAATAACTCCACTAGTTATTAATAAAAACTTAACTATTTTTCTTTCCAAATATGAGATAATTTTTCCTAGGCAATATCACATTGTCAGAATTAATTTTCTATTTAATTCTTGACTATTCATCGGTACTAATTATGTGTACGTTGATCCAGAGACGCACCATTAGATATACACAAATTTCTGCCCGCATATTCCGTAAAAAATATTTTAAAAAAGTTTTAAACTTTTTTCGTGCGTATAACAGTCAGTACTCAGATGATTGGCTAGGGTTTATAAAACTACCACACTTGAAATCGGAATTATAACATTTATAGGACTTTATGAAACGTCTAAAACAAAAATATGATTCCGTGAAATATATTTATGGGTATCTACAATTGGCACTCATGTGAGAAGAGGTTAAAAAATAAATACGCGTTCTTGCCGGATTACTTAGGCAGAGGAGTCGAGACTACCATCATTGGGTCGGCACTCGGCAAGACAAAACGCGCCACTTCCTTTTCCCCTTTCTCGTTTGGGTCTATTTTAAACTATTCTTCTGGGTGGTCAATATTGCTTTTGTAGTCGCTTATATATCCTTGCTTTTTGCATTCTTTCTTTTTTTTTAAAAAATATAATAATATAGTTAGAGAACTCCACGATTTGAAGGAGCCAATAAACATAGGTATCTATATATTTCAGCATGCGAACAAACCTAATAAACAACCAGATAACAAATCTGTACCCTATTCACAAATCTCACACGAAAATCCTAGTTGAGCTTCCAAACACAATTGAAAACTGCTACACGCAGAAATTGGCCTTGCCGATCTCAATTATCACTCCTCAATTTGCGACCATAATTTTTACGCAACTTATATGAACCATTTTAGATTCCAGGTGCAACGCCAAAATGAGTAAAATTTCGACCTGACGTCTGCTCTCGAACCAGACATGGAGGACTGTAATATGCAGCCACCAGCTTTCCTACGGTTGTAGTAAATGCGCGGCGCAAACACATCCCCATTTTAAGCAGCACCTCTCGCTTGCGTGAGTGAAGAATCGAATCCGGGTGAGGGATACGCTTTCCGAGGTAAAACTTTCCACCCATCCGACCCAGTTGCAGAGGGCATGTTGTGGTTTTCTTATTGTCGGGGTACATGTGAAAACATTTTGGCATACAGTTAATATAGAGAGTACTGGCTGAGCAACAACATTCATTTGCATTTACCTGTTAACTATGAAGAAATACATGTTGATTACCGGATAAAAAACATTTTCCTCCCCTAATCAGATCCAGAAAAAAGAAGAGCACTGTTATCCATCTAGCCGTCACAACTAATATAATCAGAATTACACATTGCATCAAAACTTCAATGCCACTACATGTAATTTTAATTATATCAGACCACCAGAGTCCCTGAATAATGCATTTCTGAAATTGTCCACTGAAAACCACATGCATTAATCTAGGCGAATGGACACTGGGAAATTTATGTTAACATTTGGATGTTCTAATTACAGTAAAATTCGAGAAGATACACACGAGCTAACCATAGAAGCAGACCCATCCTAGCCCAAAAAAAGAAAAAAAGAAAAGTGATAGAAGTGCTTTTATTGCACACCGCCGGGGTGCAAAAAAGCAGTGGGAGAGAACACTCGCGATGTGAATCAAGCCTGTGAAAACCTAAAAACAATCACAGGTGACCATCAATTTACAAAAAGCAGCCCAAATAAAAGAAAGGCTACTTTTAGAAGGGGAAAAAAAAGAAACTAAGCATATGAACTTCTATGTGTAGCAGTCCGCAACTCAGCTCATGAAACTGCTTTCAGTAGGCAAGGCTCCACTTTCACTTTGTGCTACTAAACACGCACTTAGATATGAGCGGAGCAAGCATCGGTATGATTTATACTCTTCGATAACTATTCTTAACTATAATACGAACACATGTATAGCTTGACCCCAATGTCCAGAGGACCATCATCCCCTCCAGATGCATGGAGAACCACTGGGACCGAAGATAAAAGCTTCAGAGTAAGAGGAAACACAGAAGGATCAACACTGTCCTTTGTCGAGCCTGCGGAGACATCGTCATCAACTCCACTCTGAAACACATCAGAAGGGTCAACAATCAGTGCCACATCTGCGATTGCACGGAAGTTACCATATCTTCCTCTTTGCATTATGTGTTTAGCTCTCAGTAAATCCAACACTAAAGTGTCGGTTCTCTCGAACCACTCCACCGACAGACCCAAGACTTCATCATAATGAACCCGCCGCTCGATCTACAACGAAACAAATTTAACTCATGAGCAAAGCAGAGGGAGTTGTACTAGTAGGAAAGAAAATATTATGGGAAGGGCCTAGAGTTCTTACACCAAATCTATGTATGTAAACCGACATGTATCTTGGTCCTAGTCCCAGAACCCTAGCTTCAGATATTAGAATCTGCAGAAGAACACAAAAAAAGAAAAAAAAAAGAAGAGATCAATTACCAATGACTCTAGGATTTCTAAAAATTCAAAATAAAAAAAAATCTAACATTGTTCACGCTGTCTAATATACATGTCACCATTAGTAACGAGACAAGCATTGAAGATGATCAACCATAACTTGCACGCTATCGGAATCAAAGGAAGTACACAACCAAGACATGTATTTTCAGAAGTTCGGTGATAGGATCTCACCACACTATTCTGACATGATAAGTTGAATGTGTGTATGTTATCCCCTTCCTCTCTTTGATAACACATCATGATGAGGCTTGTTTGAAAAGATAATAGTTACAATATTACAAACAAAGGAACCAACGCTACGGCATGATGCCTTTCACCTTGTCTCTGAAAAATTTTGATTTCTATTATTTTAAAAATCCGTCTGTGATATAGATGGGACTTCAAATAGTTCTGAATCTATGCGAGAAGGTTCCGCCATATGCTTGTAGTGTATTAAAAAGAAAATAACTCAAGCCTCCTAGAGCGTTAGCGAGTGCAGATTACTGATTATCTTTACTGAACCCTATTTACTCCATCAACTATACTATGTAAGATAAGATTGATGATGTGTAAACAAAAATACAATTATTGTCTAGCTATAGTATCAACAAAAAAAAACTAAATTTATGAAAACAAATCAAATAAATTAAATAACATCATAATTACCAAATTATTATGTGCATATGCATCTTGGACAATCATATCTTAAAAATACGTTCTTTGAGTATTTGGCTCTTTATAAATTATCTATGTTAACTTTTATATAAGATAAACATTTTTTCACCTTATTGAAAACTTAACTGAAACGACTATAGATCCAATCACAGGTGTAACTATTAAAATTTTAGGGAATTACTTTCGAGACAAAACAATAAGAGTATTATATAATATATTTATCCTCTCTAAGCTTTTTTTACATAAGAAGATCACACTATTTACACTTTATTTTGTCTCCAGTTTCACTCAGCAACGTACCAACTGCTAAAAAATAATAGACAGTTTCTAATTCAATTAACTCTCATTTCCTTCTATATTTTCTTTTTAACTCAAACGTAACACTAACTCATATGTAATATGAATTCTGTTGAAAGAAATTGCTCATGATGAGTTACTAAAAAGAAATCTAAACATATACTCTTAAGCAGAGGTTCATTTTCCCATTAACGATGCTCAAGAGAACGCTAGATACCGACAAAATAATCGTGGTACCCTGGGTCATTCTTTGAAAAGAGAGAGAGTAATCACAATTCGATTCCAACTTACACAAACCAAACAACATAGTATTCATTAGATATTTCTACGAGATATTCCTTCTAAAAAATTTAGGCTTCCCTCCCTCATATACGTGTGAGCTTAGTGTTTTCGGGCTGAATTAAATGATTCTATTTTAGCTACAACATGATCGACATCATAGCATCTCTAATCATTTTGTCCCAGTTAGAACATACTCTTGATTTTGATTCTACTTATCTCCTAGTTATTATTAGAGGTGATATTAGATTTATAGGTAAAAACATTATATATGCTTAGTGATTTTTTTGTAACATTTTTGTGTTTCACCACTCATTCATATCCCCAGTGGAAGGATGATCAAAAGGCAGAAAAGGTATAAAAGCTTTTCCCAAACTGATGACTGCTTAGTGGTCCTGTGTTTAAACAACCACTAAGCATGTTGCCACACGATGCATACATACTCATTACTTAGTGTCTCAACTCATGAAGACTAATGTCGACAGGCCACCTCATGCTCGTCCTGACGATATGATTCCTAATATCGTGTGTGAAGCTCTCTGAACTATTACTTCTTTCAACCAGACTCTCATCTTAATGTGTTATCAAGAGAATTTAGAGTTAGGAGGGAAATAGAGAACCGCAATAGACACACAAAATCATGACTTATAAACCATCGCTCAACGTAATTAGTGTACCGGCTGAAGATCTACTCCCACCGAACTTCTGAAAATACATGTCTTGGTTGTGCTACTTCCTCTGATTTCCGAAATAGCGTAGCAAACGCTGTATGGGTTGATCATCTCCTCAATCCTGTCTCAGTTATACTAATGCGTGACAGTAATTAGCAGCGTGAAACAATGTAGATTTTTTTTAATTTTGAATTTTAGAAATCCATAGAGTCATTGGTAATTGAATCTTTCTATTTATTTTTTTCTTTTTTGTGTCATCTGCAGATTCTAATATCTTGAAAGCTAGGGTTCGGGGATAGGACCAATACAATGCGTTTAATACATAGATTTGGTTAAGAACTCTAGGCCCTTCCATAAATATTTTCTTTCCTAACTTGTACACATCCCCTCTGCTTTGCTCATGAGTTAAATTTGTTTCGTTGTAGATCGAGAGCGGCGGGTTCATTATGATGAAAGGTCTTGGGTTCTGTCGGTGGAGTGGTTCGAGAGAACCGACACTTAGTGTTGGATTTTACTGAGAGCTAAACAACATATGCAAAGAGTAAGATATTGGTACTTCCGTGCAATCGCAGATGTGGCATGATTGTTGACCTTCTGGATGTGTTTCGAGTGGAGTTGATGACGATGTTCTCCGCAGGCTCGACAAAGGACAGTGTGATCCTTCTGTGTTTCCTCTTACTCTGAAGCTTTTATCTTCGGTCCCAGTGGTTCTCCATGCATCTGGAGGCGATGATGGTCCTCTGCGACATTGGGTCAGCTATCATGTTTCGTATTATAGTTAAGAATATATCGAAGAGTATAAATCATACCATGCTGCTCCGCTCATATCTTAAGTTGCGTGTTAGTAGCACAAAGTGAAAGTGGAGCCTTGCCTTTACTGAAAGCAGTTTCATGAGCTGAGTTGCGGACTGTACACATAGAAGTTCATATGTTTATTTCTTTTTTTTTCCCCTTCTAAAAGTAGCCTTCTTTTATTTGGGCTGCTTTTTGTAAATTGAGGTCACCTGTGATTGTTTTGGTTTTCACAGGCTTTGATTCACATCGCCGAGGTTCTCTCCCCACTGACTTTTTTTGCACCCGGCGGGTGCATAAAAGCACTTCTATCACTTTTCTTTTTTTCTTTTTTGGGCTGGATGGTCTGCTTCTATGGTAGCTCGTGTGTATCTTCCGAATTTTACTGTAATTAGAACATCCAAAATGTAACATAATTTCCCAGTGTCCATTCGCCTAGATAATGCATGTGGTTTCAGTGGACAATTTCAGAAATGCATTATTCAGGACTCTGGTGGTCTGATATAAATTAAAATTACATGTAGTGGATTGAGTTTTGATGCAATGTGTAATTCTGGATTATATTAGTTTGACGGCTAAGATGGATTAACAGTGCTCTTCTTTTTTCTGGATCTATTTGGGGAGGAAAATGTTTTTTATCCGCGTATCAACATGTATTTCTTCATAGTAAACAGTAAATGCAATGAATGTTGTTGCTCAGCCATGACTTCTATATTAACTGTATGCCAAAATGTTTTCACATGACCCCGACAATAAGAAAACCACAACATGTCCTCTACAACTGGATCGGATGGGTGGAAAGTTTTACCTCGGAAAGCGTCCCTCACCCGGATTCGATTCTTCACTCACGCAAGCAAGAAGTGCTGCTTAAAATGGGAATGTGCTTGCGCCGCGCATTTACTACAACCGTAGGAAAGCTGGTGGCTGCATATTACAGTGCTCCATGTCTGGTTCGAGAGCAGACGTCAGGTCCGAAAAATTTTACTCATTTGCGTGCACCTGGACTAAAAATGGTCATATAATGTGCGTAAAAAAATTATGCGTCCGCAATTGAGACTGATAAGTTGAGATCGGCAGGCCAATTCTGCGTGTAGCACGTTTTCAATTGTGTTGGAAGCTCAAAATAGGATTTCGTGTGAAGATGTGTGAAAGGTACAGATTGTTATCTGGTGGTTTATTAGGTTGTTCCGCATGCTGAAATATAAGATGACCTATTTAATTGGGCTCCTCTCAAATCCG
Organism: Xerophyta viscosa; assembly: GCA_002076135.1. Classification (NCBI taxonomy): domain Eukaryota; kingdom Viridiplantae; phylum Streptophyta; class Magnoliopsida; order Pandanales; family Velloziaceae; genus Xerophyta; species Xerophyta viscosa. The sequence goes on along the minus strand of MJHO01000114.1, from coordinate 699,926 downwards.
TGGAGTCTCAACTATAATTAATATTTTTTTAAAAAAAAGAAGAAGCAAAAAGCAAGGATATAAAGCGACTACAAAAGCAAATGACCACCAGAAGAATAGTTTAAAATAGACCCAAAAAAGAGAAAGGGGAAAAGAGAAGTCGGCGCGTTTTGTCTTGCCGAGTGCCGACCAATGATGGAGTCTCGACTCCTTGCCTAAAACCGGCAGAACGGAATTTTTTAACGCTTTCTCACAGTGAGTGCCAATTGGTAGACCATAAAATCACGGGATCTATATTTTGTTTCAGACGTTTCATAAAAGTCTATAAATGTTATAATTTCTCGATTTCAAGTGGTGGTAGTTTATAAACTCTCAGCCAATCATCTGAGTACCTGACTGTTATACTGCACGATAAAAAGTTTTAAAACTTTTTTAAAAATATTTTTTACGAGGCAGAAATTTGTGTATATCTAATGGTGCGTCTTGGATCAACGTACACATAATTTAGTACCGATGATAGTCCAAAGAATTATAATTAGAAAATTATATTCAGTGACAATGTGATATTTGCTCTAGGAAAAATTATCTCATTATTTGGAAAGAAAAATAGTTATAGTTTTTATTAATAAACTACGTGAGTTATTCTAAACAAAAATGCTATTGGACCAGATAAAACAGTTCGAAAATAATCCGAACGACGTTTTTGTGTGCCTAGGGATCGGTAAATTCCGAGCACGAAATTTTTCCGGCGGCCCAATTGCATTACTCTATTTTAAAATATGTCGGATAGAGTTTGATTTATGATTTGTAGTAGGCAACTGCATATATTTTTAATATTGAAGAAAATATCAAGAAATTGTGCGATACAGTTTGTAATTCATAGATATTCTTATCAACTAGTTTTGTACCGTGCGATGCCGGTTATAAGTCATATTATAATCATGGCATATAAATAATATGTTAAAAAATTTTCTACATGATAAAATATTCTAAAAATGTACTATTAAATAATAAATAATATAAAAAATAATTATTTTTATACTACTTCCTTATTATTATTAGATATTTTAAGTAAATTATTATTTTAATTAATATTTATTTGTATAACATTAGACTTTCCATATTTTTAAATAAGTTATATGATTTATAAATTCATTCAATAATACATATGCCACATGGCTTATTTAGAATAGAGTAAATGCCAATGGCACATCAAAATTATTCAAAATGCCACGTTTGGCATAACATTTTATCTCCAATTTTATAGTATATGTATATAGATTAAATATATAAGTAATAATTAAATTAGTAACAATTAAGTCAATTATGAATTCCACGTCCGTGTTAAGGATGGCACCCTAGAGTTTTTCTCCCCCCTCCAAACCACCCACCACCCCGCTTTTAACAAATAAGGTGAGCATTACTCGAAAACCCACCCGAATCGACCCCAAAAAAAAAAAAAAATTCAAAATGTTGGTTTCGGGTTCAGGTGGACATTTTCAGAATCATATTATTATAATTCGATTTGAGTTGGAAGATGAGTATCACGATTCAAATTCAGCTCGGATTATCTCCGGGTTGATTGATTATTTATCCCTTGCTCTTTGCGCCACCACTCGAGCATCATCATTAATCGCTGCCCCAACTTCGACATAACCCTTTTGCACCCAGTAATCTTTCTCTCTTCATCTGTTCATTCATGTTGCCTCCGACTTATGCACCTCCACCGTCTTTTTGTACCCCACATGATAAATTCCATTTTCAATGATATTTCAAAAAAAAAAAAAAAAAAAAAAAAAAAAAAAAAAAAAAAAAAAAAAAAAAAAAAAAAAAAAATCAAAAAAAAATATTTTTTTAAATGGGATCAATCCCAGCCGAACCGACCCTAACAAATCCGAATATTTTTCAATTCGGGTTGGTACGGATGAATGCAAATTCGGGTCAGATCTATGTTTCTTAAGTTCGGATCGGGTGGGGTCGTTGGGCTGACTCAGAATGCTCAACCGTCACAGGGCAAACAGGCGATGAAAGAAATGATCGCACCATGCGGCCACAAGCACGGGCAGCGTAACTTATTAAAACCCTCGTCTTCTCTTTCTTTTTCCCAATTGCAACGCAAACAATCCCTTTCTTTTCTATTTAATTTGTTTCGCCTTGCTATCTCAAAAAATAAATAAATAAAATAAAATAAAAATAAAACCACAACCTCCCACATAAATCCCTGCTTTAGAAATATTGTATAACTCTTATTACATTATATCACCCAGTGCCAGAAATTCGATATATAAGCAATACAATGTTCTAGAAATTACATACTGTTTTTTTCCCCATCTTTTTTATTTTTTTTTCATCACAAATACATCAGCCGCAGACACAGAAGCATGAACTCAAAACAAGCTAAGAGAGCAATACCGACTGCAACTTCACCTGACAGAACTAGCTTTTTGGTTTATACCAACTTCAATAAGATCCCTCCTAGAATCATTCAGATCAATCATCAAACTCTGCAATCTGTATTTATCATGTAGAATGTTTGTCAATATGAGGCATCCGTACTACCCGACCATGCCAAACACTTATATCCACACAATCAGGTGCTACCAATAGCGACAAGATTCTAATCTATAGCCTGGTTTCACAAAATGTTGCAGCCGATACAACAATCAAGATCACTGTTGCCAATTTCCATACTGCTGTTGATTACGGTTCCCACCCATCATGTTTGGACCTCGGCCTTGACCGGAAGCACCAAACTGACCACCTTGTGGATAATTTGGAGCACCAAACCCATGCCCGGTCCCACCGGCTCCTCTGGGCCCACCAGTTCCTGGCATACTGCTGCTACCATACGGAGGAGCACGCCCTTGTTGGGGGTAAGGACCTGTGCCGTAGCCACCACCTTGAGCTCCCCGGTTAGGGTTGTACCCTCCACTTGGATTCCCTCCTTGAGGGTTCCTACTTGGTCCTGCAGAAGGCCCACGTGGTTTCGGATAATGGTGACCGGGTCCTGCAGCCATGGGAACCTGGGGAGCATGGATGTTTTGGCTTGGACCTGGACGCATCTGTTGATGATGCGGCTGCCCACCTTGCTGGATTGGTGGAAGGCGGCTGTGCGGCTGCGGATGCTGTAACTTCTGCCTCTTTGCATTTTCCTCCTGCTGCCTTTGTTGTTGCCTCTTCTTCTTCGTTTGGTATTCATGTGATGATTCATATTTCGGTAAGCTATAAAAAAAAGGTCATCATGAATAAACAGTGAATAAAGAAATCTTAGTCCTAGAAAGATGAGAGACACAGGTAACGACAAGAAACGGTAGTTCTAACAGCGACTAATATTCCATCAAATTTTTTGCTGTGATGTAGGACTAATACCTTCGAGGATCACAAGGTAGTGGGTCAGTCCAGAAGTACTCTGCATCAAGTGCATCCTTTGCAGATATTCTCTAGATGGTTATCACAGTCAAGAACAGTAAGAAAAATTATTGAAAATAAGAGCAGAACAGTGGATACAATGAACAACTACTAAAGCATTAAACTATTTAACAGTAAAATCACAAAACAAAAATTTGATGAATATTAAACAAATTCCGAAAAGATAGACAAACAACACAGTAGTACCTTGTCTGGATCAAGAGTCAACATCTTGTCTAATAAATCCAGTGCATTGCGGTCAAAACTATCAAATCAAGCATAAATCTTACGAGTAAGATGTCTAAAAAGCCTCTTCCAGCTTGAAAACAGTTGTTTAATTTCATATCTTCCTTACTGTTTATAGACGTCCCGGAGTCGTTTCTTCATTTGTCTTGACGGCTTAAAGTTGTTATACCAGGGCATCTTCACTACATTCGGCCAGCTAACTTCATCTGGAGTTCCACAGAGTTCAAATATCTTGTTTATCTGTTCTGGCTGCAATAAACAAACCAAAAATGTTATATAACCTTAAAACTTCAGAAGAAAAATGTCTACTTAGGCCAATAAATTACAAGCAAGAATGCCAACATTGTGTTTGCATGACATTCAAAAACACCAACAAATGAGATGTTTTGTAATAACTTAACATACAAGAAAGACGATTCATGCTGGTGACTGTTCATATAACAATATCTTTTTTCTAAGACTTAGATCAACCACCAATTTCATTGTTAATTTGATAAAACACGTGTTACAGGAAGCAATTTAAATAGCTACAATTAGGCGAGGCAAGACTTATTACCCAGGTCACTTAATCAAGTAAATTGCACAATTCAACCAAGAACCTGCTCGAATCACTTGGTCTAAGGTTCAAGCTTTAAACCTTTTAAAAATGATCTTCACAAGTTCTAGGATTCTACATAAGCCAATACACATACTGCACCAAATAAATAAGGATTGCTCCTTAAAAGTCTGAGTTATCTCTTCTACGTGAGGTATGCTTCAAAGTTCCAATTAAGGAAAAACTAAAGCATACCTTTTGCACAAATAACGGTACTATGGCATTAAAGATAATCAAAATCTTATATCAACAAATAGACAATGCATAAAATGCACATCATCGCTAAACTTTCATGCTATATAATTCACATAGATGCCAAGAACTTAAATGTCTATTATTCCATAAAATATTCCACAATCATTCCATTACAGTGAAAATTGGCAAATAGAAGCATAAAAAATTTACGAAATCTCCTTTAAAACAAAAATTAAGCAAATTCTAGATTTCCCTTCCTGAAAAGCTAATATAAGTCGGATAAGATAGCAAAAGGTTAATAATCTGAGTAATGTGAGTTTTATCTCAGCCACTCACTGAAAACAAAGATAGGTATATGAAAATGCGAAAGACTAATATAACTTTTTTAGCAACCACAATGGCCCCCATCCAAATAAATGGAAAGTAAATTTTATACCTTTAGTCTCACTGCAGAATAGTAACATTAGCGATGTTGCAGAATGACACTACATCAAGATAGGAAGAAAAACGGTGCATAATAGCACTGAAAGATAGCTGATGCTAGAACCCATCAAACAAAGAAAAGAAAACATGAGAACGTTAGGACGACCGAATAGCTGAAACTGGAAAAGACATGCACCCTCTTTTATATACCAAGTTTTTAAATGCACACATAGCTTGACCCTCACACTGTAACCATATGCTAACATCAACATCAATGCTAACTTTCACCTCAGAGAATTATCCATTCCATGAAAGTAAGCTCAATGGCACCTTAGGGAGAGAGAGGTAGAATCAAGAAATGAGGGAGAGAGAGAGAGAGAGATAGATTTATCATTTATCAATTCATTAGATCTAGCAATTCAAGCACAGCATGTTCACATGGTTGATTACCATAAATCAAGCAATAAAGGTATTTCAACATAAAAAATAGCTCAAATAGCACCAAAAGCTGGCCAAACAAAAAAAAAAAGAAAACTTTACTAATGTGCTACTGCGCGGCAGTACGGAGCTACACGATGTATTTTCCAGAAGTCGTAGAGGATAAGATTATGATACTCAAACTAATCAAGACCCCATTATTATCAGGCTTAGCCATCATGCAGTTGCGATTGACAAGCAAGCTTCGCATCGACCAAAACATACCTCATTTTTGCCTGGCAGGATAGGTTTACCGTACAAAAGCTCACCAAATATACAGCCAACAGACCACATATCAACAGCTGGACCATATTGAGTAGCTCCAAGCAGCAACTCTGGAGGTCTGTCATAAAACAATCATAAACTTAAACTAATTAGTTTACAACTTGCAATTTAAAAAAATAAACCACAGGAACAACAATCAATTAACTGTATACACCATATCTCCTTGTTATGATCTTACCTGTACCACAAAGTGATTACACGATTTGTTAGGTTTCCATTATGGTTGCTAGAGAAAGACCTTGCCAGGCCAAAATCAGCAAGCTTTAAATTCCCTTCATTGTCAATTAGCAGATTGGACCCTGAATTAATGTCAAGGCGCAAATCAGCACGTACAAACACTTGTCCAAACTACAAAGCATCAGCTGTGCAGATGAATTTTTGCATAGTCTTCTATAGCACAAGACATAAGGATAACCTTTAATATCACGATGAAGGACTTGATTGACATGACAATAATGGAGTCCCGTCAATAGCTGCTTCATATAGCACTAAAGACAAAAATAAATTAGAGAAATCAGCAAAATATAGTGGGGCTTAATAACAGACGCTCCCAACTACCTTTATCTGTGGCACCGTAAACCGCATCCCAGGGCGATCTGCAAGGCCAGTCAGATCGTGATCCATATACTCAAAAACCATGTAAATGCTCCCTTTGTATTTGTTACCGTCTGGTTCAACACCATGCATCAAGTTTCAACTGTTAGTAATTCCAAACAATTCTTGGGACCACAAAGCAATGAAACCATTTAGCAAAGACGAAGATCACCACTTCAAATTTTGCTTACATGAAAACATTCTACCAAAGACTAAAATATACCTTGATTCCCTTGATCATCATGACCTGTGAATAGTCACATATAACAGTAGGTATAAGAAAACAAAATGGAACGATCACGCTGCAAACAAAAGCAAATGTGATTTAAGTTTACCAGGAGATGTTACTATCTCTTTAAGCTGAATAACATTTTCATGGTGGAGCTTCTTCAGAATTTTTATCTCACGTATTGCCGTAATAGGAAACTGCAAAAAGACGGAAGACATGAGACACGAACAATAAAAAGAAGGGGAAGAAAAGATGAAAATAAGGCTCACCCCTTCCCTCTCATTATCCATCCTGATCTTCTTTAGAGCAACTATCTCTCCCGTCCTTTTCTCCTTTGCCATGAATACTAGACTGCAGTTGCCAAAAAAAGGAATTATATTATTTTTCACAAGTTAATGCTATGAAAATGTAATGAAACTGATAATCGAGAGAACAGAGCAACAGCCTACTTGTTCTGGATTTGAGAATAGCTCGTTTATGAAGGACGAACTTAGAATTTCCAATAGAGAATCAGCTCAAGTAGAATTTAATATAGGAGAGAAATAAATTTATGTAACCGTTGCTCAACTTGTTCATTATGTTTCATATAAAGCCCACGCCGGCAAGGTGTAAAGTTCTAAGTTGAACCATGAGAGCAAATTTGCGAGCAAAGACATAAAATTTTGCTGTTAGATACAAACCAATACACCTGTATCTGTAGTAGAACACAATTAATGGTGATCGCGGAGAAGTTCCTTACCAATTACTCAAACACAGAAACACATTTACTTATGTATAGAATACAGGTCAAGGTGATCTGTGTTTGTTTGGCAAATACAAAGTTCCTCACACAACTAGAAAACCACTCTAAAAGTGTAAACCAAGTCAAACTACCCAAAAAATTACAATACCATAAAGAAAATCTTTTTTTTTTTGTATAAAAAACGTTATGCATGGACAAACACATACGTTAATTGCCTTTCTAACACAGAGCTAGTGGATAGACCAAGCCGAAACAAACAACAAAGTATAAATCCATTTGCTCTCTAAACCTATAAAATGTGTTTGAAAACCACTCGTTCATCAAGATACCCAAGACAGATCACGCGTTTGTGCCCCTAAAGAGATCATTCATCCACCTCCTAAGACCCACATGAGCGGGTACCTCTCATCCACCCCTGCCGTTACTACACCAAGGATTGACCAAAGAGTGACGCCAGAGCAACCAATATTATTGTTGCTGAGACATAGTGCGTCTTGCGTTAAACAATCCCAAATACTTAGCCGCTATATAGCACACATCATATTATTGTTGAATAAAAAGAAAAGCTCAAGTATAATTTTAATCAAATTTCGCAATTGAAGTATGGAACATAAAGAATTTAAATACTATTATGACATCAGAATCTCACCCATAAGTACCCTCGCCAATCTGCTCCAAACAATCGAAGCAATCAACACTACGAGAGCCCCACGAAGGGACCTCATCCAAGTTCAGTTGTCCTGGCGCGGCCACCGCCATGCCAATGCTTTCAATCCACAATCCTGAAAATCAAATAACCTAACATAAAATTAAAATTCTACAAATAAACGCGAATTGAATTTTTTTTTTAACACTTCCATTACAGCGCATGGGCAAGATCAATGGTTGAAGAAAGCGAGACAGAGAGAGGGTGGAGCCGTGATCAAATGCCAGCCACGAGAGAATTAAAATAAATTATAATTATAAATTAAAGAAGTTATAAATTTTCAAAATAATTTCTAATTATTTTAACACATGCATCACGGGTGCGTGTATATATATATATATATATATATCGCTAAACTAAAGTTGAGTTTTCTGGCCCCTCCATAACCCACGTGGCAATCTCCTTCTCCACCACATTGTCACCAAAATTTTATTTGCTCACATTGTCTTTTCTCCAGCTTGCCCAAAATAAAGTTGTGTCCTGTCTATTCTCCAGCTTACACAAAACAGTCAGTTCTCTCCAGCATTCCCAAATCAGTGAGAAAATAGGGACGCCCTGCTGCTCTCCATTCCTACAATGCCGCAAACTATTCTCCTCCTGCAGAAGACCTCAACCACTCTCATTGTGCTCTACATTCACCCCTCACAACTCATTCTCTAACAGTCTGGCTGTTATCGCGATAGTACACATCTGCCTCTGAAACAAGCTAATTCTGCTAGGGGCTGATTTGCACAGCTCCGGGAAATGGGGGGCTGATATGCACCTATCCCAAAATTTTTTAAGATTTGTGCTTTGTCGGACGGTTCTGATTTCTAGCGAAATTGATTTTGACAATATTACATAATTTGCTATTTCCAGAGTTCTTTGTAGGAGGTCTTCTCCTTAAGCGCCTGCATAGGCTGCATGCGTAGATACTACTTATGTAATTACTAAAAAGTCTATGTTCTGTACTATGCTTTGACACACGGGGTGAATTCGAAATAACAAGTTAGAGATGTCACGGTGGCGGCGCATAGAGCGGGGTAAATACCTGCAGAAGACGGTGGCAGCGCGAGTTAACGGATGAAGAGAGATCACCCGGCCGCGGATGGAGAGAGAGATCAACGGCGGCGCAAAGGGCGAGGAAGAATAGCTGAAGCTGGAGGCAGCGCGATTAACGGATGAAGAGAGGAGAGATCAACGACGGCGCAGACAGCGGTGATGAATACCTGCCCAAGCCTGAGGCAGAGCGATTAATGGATGAAGAGTGAGAGAGAGAAAGAGAGAGAGAGGAGAGAGAGAGAGAGAGAGGGAAGGGGGGCGCTGCGCCGCTGCTGGAGAGAAGGATAGAGGAATTCTATAACCCCAGTGCGGTAAAGTAGGCATGTAGGCCTTCATTAAGGCCCAACAGTCCTCTATTGACTTTAACCAATTGCAGGGCATATTTGTTTTTAGTTTTAGACTTTTTCTTTTTGGATTATCGTAGTTAAATTTATAATACGAACACACAGTCTCTATAAAAATCTTAAACTTATAAAAAATCTCCACGATCAGTCAACGATATTCTAGAATTTGAGTACATGCCTTCTATGAAGAAGGCTCATGTCATATAGTAGAAAGAATTTTTCAAAAAATTCTGCGAAGGAATTTTATCCATGTAGATTCGAATATGAATAGTGACCCTTCTTAAGACATATATTTGTTGTGTAAAGTATCCATCATTGGAGATTAAAAAATATGAGGTTATATTCTTTTGGGACAGTGAAACTATAAATTTTCTTCTTTTACGGGAGTTGTGTTTACTGCTATGCATGTGGATTTATCTTTTATTTAACCGATTATTCCAATTAATGGTGGTTAAATTCTGTACTTGTGAATTTAGTCAGTATTGCTGCATTTCCTATCTCTCCAGGCTTTTTTTTTCACAAAAATACATCAAAATAGATGATATTTTTGATCAGGTGGTATCCTCAACTCTCTTACATGGAGTTTAGTATTGTATATAGACTAAACTTAATGCTTCATTCTTCTTAAATGGTGATTCAGCATAGCAAAAAAATCAACAATGCTGGGATCAAAACCGGATCTGTATAGCTTGAGATGAATTAGAATGTGAAGCAAAGTTTCCTCCACTGGCTCGTTGGGAAGTGAGAGATGGAGTGTGTTAGATTATAGCTTATTGGGTAGCTTGTAGATAGTTTATCATTAAATAAGTTGAATTTAAATTATAATTTATATTTGGTAAATGATAGTGTTAAGTAACTTGTAGATATTATATAGTAAAAAATAGCTTGCTCCCCCACGCTATTCCTATTAGCATGCAGCCAACAGCTGCCAGAGATTGTGCTAAAGTTGATGGAGATTGCGCTGCCGTTCACTACTCCGTCGGCACCGACTGTGGTTATGAACTTGCTTCATATACGGAGAAGACAAATGCCATTGTCTTCACCTTCCAGTGAGATATCTTTGCGTTGTAGTTTGATTTTAAAAAATGGAGCAACTCGATGCATTATCTGATCGTTTACTTTATCTTTACAAAATATAACTAGTTTGGACCTATAGGATACACGGATTTATCATATATAATTATATAAAAATAATATTAATGAAGATTTAATTTCTTATAATTTTATGTTATAATTGCATATAAACTGATAGTTATTGTCTTAACATATTATATTTTATTCGTTATATATTATTAGAATAAGAAAAAATACTATATGTCATACATAAAATTTATTTGAAGAGCGGCGCGAAATGATGGTGAATATATATATATATATATATATATACAATTTTACTTATAAAATAAAAATATAATACAATATAATATAATTCTTATTTAATATTTTTATATTTTAAATTAATTTTAATATAATTTAAAAATATTATATTTTTTAAATAAAATTACATAACTTTTTAATTTTAAATAAATCTTATGCTCTTTATTCTCAGCGGTGACCGCACAAAACGAAATACCAGGAAAGCTAAGAGGGACTGTTTACTTTGGAAGAAGTGGAGCAAGCTGGGAAGTGAAGGGGAGAAAGTGAGAGCGAAAGTGGAGAATGGAAAGTGAGGAAGTGGTAGAAAAGTACGTTTGACTTTTGTTGTTTACTTGGGATTGGAAAGTGAGAAGAAAGTTGAATAAAATAATTAAAATAGATTATAAATTAATTTATAACTAATTAATATTAATGCTATATATTATATTATTTATTAGATATATAATTAAATAAAATATATATTATTAAATTATAATACTATTATTTTTAATATATATAATATATTATATATTAATGAATATATAAATAAGTCATTAATATAAAATATATAATTATATTATTAATAATATTAAAGGCTATTAATATATATATATATAATATATTTTCATATATTAATAATTATTATTATGGATATTATTATTTATAGTATATAATAATATTTTTAAATTATATTAGAATTGGTAAAATAGTATTAATATTCACAGTAAATATCATTAAAACCTAGTTGCTATCAATATGTATAATAGCTATATTAATAAATATGTTAATAAATAACATAAATGAATATAAGAATTGAATAATAGTTTAATATTAAAATCGAATATATATTATTAAAAAATATTATTAAAATATGTTAATTATTATTAAATTAAAATAATGTGTATAATATTTATTATTATGACTATTTAATTTATATTAATAAATATTGTATCTATTAATAGTTACTAAGTATTAATAATATAATAAAATAATAATTAAATGTATATTTTTATATTGATAATATTATCTTATTACATAAAAATTATATAGTAATATTTTATTATATCAAATCATTATATATATATATATTATATATATATTATGATATATACAATAATATATATATATGACTTTCCCCACTTCTCTCTCATTAGAGAGAAACTGGGAGTAACAATCCTATAGAAAAGAATAGTAAATGAAAAGTGAGAAAAGTCACTTGTCCCACTTTCTTTTTTACGTAAACAAGAGAATTGGAGAAAGTGAGAAAAGTGACTTAACCACTTTATCTACTTTTCTCACTTTCCTCCAATGTAAACAGGCCCTAATGGTCAAACATTCTACGATAGCTGCAGTGGCGGATCCAAGATTTCATTGCAATGGTGTCAAAATATAAAGTATTAATCGACTTTAGCTACTAAAAAAACACTACGACATAAGATACTTTGGCAAATTAAAAAATTTGGACAAAACAAAAATTTATAGCATTAATTATAAATTGCAACTATCAAATTTCATTAGATTAGTACTTTCTAAATTCTAAAATTTCAATATTAAAAATACTACAATGTAAATTTTTTAAGGTTGAAAGTAAATACCTGATTGATTTCGAGAATCAAGAGAGACGAGAGAGGGATTTAAGGTGCTGGTCCTGCTGGAGCCCGGAGGAGGAGGCCGGAGGCGAGGCCGGCGGGGCGTGGGGCAGCGGTGAGAGGCCTGCGGGGCACTGCCGCGCGGGCAGCGGGCGCGGCTTGGTGAGGCGACTGCAACAGCGAGCCCTGTGGTGGCTTGGCGCTGGGGGCGCAGCTGGCCGTGGCGTGATGCCGGCTCCCGGGGTTGTGCGGAGGAGGAGGGCTGCGGCGCCGGACGGGGCGCGGGCGGCAGGGTTGGCGATCGTGAGCGGCGAGCTGGGTGGATTCGGAGAAAAATAGATTTCGGCCGCGTTAGGGTTAGTTAGGTTAACTGGTTAAGACTTAAGAAAAGAGAAAAATTATATTCAAAAAAAAAAAAGGAAAACAAACGAGCTGAGGCCCAGTGGGATTCGAACTCACACCGCGACCCGCGCGATTACCCGGCCCAACCACTCGGCTGCGCCTCCAAAACAATATCTAACAGATTATACTATTATTTATTTTATCTATATATATATATATACTCAGGATTTTACCGCCAGAGCAATGGTGTCGCTTGACACCGCTGCTAATACAGTGGATCCGCCACTGGATAGCTGTCCCAAGTCCGTTCTTTTCGTGCAAATTGAAAGTTGGGTGGCCTTCATTGTAAAAACAAATTTCTCACATTTGACGATGTGATGAGTGGTAGCATAGTCATTTACACTATATTATAGTACGGCGATCTTTCAAATTAAAATATTTGTTTCAAAATTGATTGTTAAAAAATTATTTTAATATATTTATAAGTTTAGTATTATTTTTTAATAATATTTTTGAATAAATATTTTAACTTTAAAAGTTTAAGAAATTTAAACTTAAACACACTAAAACATTGAACCATAGAAATATCTATTTCAAATATCAAAACTACAAGTCAAAGTAAAATTTAATTTTAGTATTTAATTTTTTCGAAATTATTTTAAAACTGATGTTTGGTAGGTTGTTCCCACCATCATGTTATCTTATTGGTTCAAAATGCTTGTTTTATTTACGGTTTTGTTTTGGTCAGAAGTACATTGATAAAAAAAGGTCCATTTTCTCGGCGCGAGTGCGGTGGTGTCCGAATCGACGGCTGATTCGTCCTCCCGCAGTTTCCTCCTCGCTTCCTTTTCCAAAACCGGCCCTTGCGAAATCCCCAATTTCCACCTTTTGATTCTCCAACTACGCGGAAGATTCATCGCCGCGTTCTCTCGATTCGAGCTATATACTTCGATTTCTGCAGCTGATCGAATCTCGATTTCTGCTGTTCTCGTCCCTGATTCGAACTTGAAAACCATGGCGGAGGCTCGGCGATTCAGTTTGACTCCTGAGCTGGGTTAGTTTGACTCCTGAGCTGATCGAATCTTTGATGTCTTCGTCACTATTTTTGTATTGGAATCGAGTCTGTGTAGTTTGCTTGTTGAAATGGTTACTATATTAGTTTGATTAACTCAGGTATGAAACTGCGTGGCTCCCCGAAAAGATCGAGCTCGGAGTTACTTGGTTACTAAGGTCTTAGTGTTGTATACGCCTTGGTCGATGTAGTACTATTCAATCTAGCACTGTATCTGTTGTCGATATAATTTAAGATCAGTAATTACACTTACCACAACGATCACCCTTAGCCAATATGTATAATATCCAATTATCCAATTACCGAAGGTTTTGTGGAAAATAGTTGCTGTATCTTTGTAGGGTGTAGGCATTAGAGCGGATAATCAAACGTTTGTATTTGTAATTATGATGGTTTGGCATTTGCATCTTTAGCAGATTGATCTTACGTCCTTTATATAAGCATATGCACATGTCTTGCAAGTAGGTGTTGCAGACTATCTCCATTATTGGAGCAAAATTATCATCATATGAATTTTATTTTGTCATTGTGCAGATATCAAACAGCTTCTTCTAGAAGCGCAACATCGATGGCTGCGGCCTGCTGAAATCTGTGAAATTCTTCGGAACTATAAGAATTTTAGGATTGCCCCTGAGCCGCCAAACAGGCCTCCAAGTACGCACATTTCTTTATACCTCTCCCTTTATGGCAGTCTCTTAAGCATAGGATGTTTAAGGCACATATACCTTTAGTGACTTATTTAGATTAGATTGGTCAGTGGCAGACGTGTGTTGTTCTAGAACACAGATTATTTGCTTCCATAGGCTTGGGACTTCGGTTCATGAGTATCATCTACAGTATTTGTTGCGACGGTATTTTGTATGACAGTTACTTCCTTTTTTTATTTGCAGGTGGCTCACTTTTTCTATTTGATAGGAAGGTGCTAAGGTACTTCCGCAAGGATGGCCACAACTGGAGGAAGAAAAAAGACGGGAAGACTGTAAAGGAAGCCCATGAGAGATTAAAAGTAAGTGAAATAGACGGGGAATCATTCATTAGAAGCAGGACTGCAAATGCTCCAAGTTTTCACCTTTTGCATGTCTGCTCTGAATCCGTTCCTTTTTCTTTTTGCTTTTTGGTATGTTTATGAGGGTATCTTAAGATATGAAATTACGATTTTAAAATGTTTACTGAACTTAGACTTTACATGAATATCAGGAAGTTTCTTAGATTTATTTATGTTCATCGTCCATTTCACGAGTGTAGGCAGGCTTGCTTGGGTGTTAAGTAGCTTTCTCTTACATTGAAACAATTGATTCTGACATTGTGACGACCACATTCTTATGCAGGCTGAAAGTGTTGATGTGCTGCATTGCTATTATGCACATGGAGAGGAGAATGAGAACTTTCAAAGACGGAGTTACTGGTTACTGGATGAGTGAGTTTGCAGTCCTTTGTCGGTGAAAGAACTGAAACTTCATATGTGTCCATTTCAGTCTAGAAAAAGTTTTTGTTCTAGTTTCTTCATTTGGTGATGCAATAGCTGGACAGTCTGAACAAGGATACAATCTGTCACGCTTTTGCAAGTTGTGGCATATTAATATTTCTAGTGTAGGTTAAAAAAAGTGGAGAAAGCGTAAGGTTGAGGAGTAGCCGGAAAGTGAGGCTACATTTACCTTCTAGATATTGGTTGTTAGATATATCTCTTATGCTATGAAACATAGCATGATATTTATTTTGAAGTTGCTTAAATGTGTCTTAAAGTAAGAAAGAGTTTACTTCATGCATGCATAACTCCAACCAATCATAGGAATAGGGTCACCTAGTATTCTCTACCAATCTGGAGTAAGAGTCATTTCTAGCAAACAAACCAGTAGCATTCCTGTGTACTTCACGAAAAATTTATAGATGTTCAGAAGTTTTTGGTTAGCTAAAGTACTGGTGAGTGGAACATATCATTAGCTATAGCTGTGTCCATCTCTCAGTTATTCATATGATACATTATTTTTGGTTATGCTGGTTTGTATCTGTCATCTTTCATGGTGCTGTCATACTTATAGTTTCTTTCTTGTTTTGATTCCTTGTTTTAAGTTTATGTTGTTCTTATTTCTATTTTGCAGGGATTACACGCACATTGTTCTTGTTCACTATCTTGAAGTAAAGGTCATAATTTGATACTCTTTCTTATTGACGCAATTTGTTTCCAAGGTCTTGCTAAGCTTGATCAGTCGTTTAGGTAGCTCATATTTTCTTCTTAAGAGTTGTGTACCTGGTGACACTCTTACTGCATACTAGTTGCATTTGTTTCATCATAGGTAATATGTTTAGATGTTCAATATTTTGCTTTAAATTTTGTGATGTACTGTACTGCAAGTTGATTTCTCTAGCAGAATGATTTTTTATGGTAAAATTGTAGATTTAATAGCGTTTAGTAGATGTTGCGTAGTATGTATTTCACGCAGCTAAAAATGACTTCACCTAGTGTAGTAGTCAGTTTCATTCTTCAGTCTTTTGGTTGATATTTGCCAATTTCACATGCCAAGGTCGAGGATATTTGACTTGGAGAACATATATGCTCTATGATGGCTAAAATTTCAAGAATATATCTGGTCACCGTTGTTTGAACCATGGTTTTAGGTTGCGATCCGCATAGCCCGTGCCAGGCAGCATGTGCCTGTTACGGCATTTATCCAAAAAATCTTATATTTTAAATTTTTAATTAATTTATGATTTTTTGTTTTTTTAAATAACAACTAAATATATATTGGCGCAATTGGCACGGCACGATTGGCACAGCACCATTGGCACGGTTGGCACGTCTCGAGTTTGGGATTTACCGAATTGCGGCACGATACCACACCTTAAACCTTGGTTTGAACTATGCTTGAAATAGAATGTAGTCAAATACTTTGTACGCAGTAGAGAAAATTTTGGCTTCTGAATGCATTTCAAAGATGCTAGTACTTTTTTTTTGCGCAAAAGTCATGTTCTACAACTTAGATCCTCTAGGATTCTGATCATATATATGCTTGAGTGGTATTTGGTATTAATTATATACATCTTTTTTTTGGTATTTTGATATATGTTGGGCTTGTTATCAAGCATGGTGTTGATTGTTAACACTTTCCAGACAGCTTTAATGTTTACTTTTTCTTTAATCATTTAAATAATCTGCTTTCAGGGAAACAAAGCAAGCCTTAGCCGTTCCAGCGATGCCCAGTCTAGCAATCCTGTTTCTCCAACCCCTTCCACATACCATAGTCCACAGCGATCACAGATAACAGATGCTGAAAGCCCTAACAGTGCACAGATATCTGAATATGAAGATGCTGAATCTGGTAAACACATAACCTTCCTTTCTGCTATGTAATAAAGAATTTAGCCTACCAATCATTTCAAACAAATACTCCTTGTTTAAATCTAGGTTATTTGCATCATGTCTTTTGATTTCACTGATTCATATCTTTAATCAACAGTGTATCTAAAGCGAAATTCGATGCAGCAGATAATCGTCAAAGATGTTCCAGATACTACCCTTTCCCTGAGTTGCAGCAGTATGATGACGGACCAGTGATGGGTGCTCACCATTCACTTCCATATATGCAGAATAACATACCAACTAACCCATGTAAGGATTGAGTTAATATTGGTTTCTTTTGTGTATTATTTCCAATTAGTAACTGATATTGTGTTTATGGTATGTAATTGCAGATAGTTTTCAAGTTGTTGGATCTGCACCTGAGTCTGGTTTCCGTTCAGTAATTAAAGATGATATGACTAGTGTTGTTAATGTGTCTGATTTTGGTTTTACATCTAGCGGATCCAAAGCACTGTTCGGCTTACCATCATGGAGTGACAGCCTAGAAGAAAGTAGTTCAGCATCTGCCTACCCTTCACTTGCAATAGGTGCTAGTGATGAAGATATCACTAAGCAAGGAGTTCGTAGTGAGCTTTATGGCAATATAGTTGATGTCTCTAGTGCTGAAGCTAATAATGAATGGCAGGTATAACAACTGCCCTTACTTACAGAGCAGGAAATGCATTTTTTATCTGAAATATTTCCTCTCTTACTATCTTGGATTCTGCCTCAGGTAAGATATTATATGCTAGGAGGCAGTAGATGGTCTAGGGTTAGTAGACGTTGTATATAGATACGAAGTTGGTGATCTTTCATTGCAAATGTGGATGGATGGACCCTTTGTGTTACAGCATGGCTGTATAGTGAAGTAATAGATTGTTTTGCTGCCTTGCTAATAAGTCCAAACGACTGGATTTATATATAGAGAGATTAAGATTGAGGACAGTTGGTTATTAAATGCCTAAGAACTAGTTAATCTTTACCAGTCTTGAAGGCACATCCCTCCTGAAGACCTAGAAGTTTATGCCTCCGGTTTAGATGAGCTGTCTTCGGCTTTTTAGCTCCTGTAATAGGTTGTCGTTTGATTACCTCAAATTTATGTCTAATGGATGTTTTGCTGGTTGGCATGTTTTTAAGGTATTAACCTAGATATTAGCCTTCTCGCCTTTGATTTGCAACTTAATAAGTTACCTTCTAGATCTCTTGATTTTGGTGAGAAATCGTGGTTCATATCCAATCCTGTTGCTATCAAAGCTGAGGAGAAATGTAACTCAACCTAGTTTGGTTGACTTGCCTCTCGATTGGATGCAGGTATCTGGTGCTGAATTTGGATTATTAGAATTTCCTGACATAGAAGCAAGTTTTAGCTACCCAACGCTCCTAAAACAGAAGTCTCTGGATTTTGCAAACAAGGGAGAAGGTTTAAAGAAGTATGATAGCTTCTCTAAATGGATGAATAGTGAACTTGGAGAAGTTGATGAGTCACATATGAAGTCAACTCAGCGTCTTGACTGGGATGCTGTTGAAAGTGGAAATGTTCTTGATGATTCAGGCATCACTCATCAAGAGCAGTTGGATGCTTTTCTTGTAGGCCCCTCACTTTCACAAGAGCAGCTGTTTAGTATTCACGATTTCTCTCCTAATTGGTCTTACGGCGACATCGAGACTGAGGTATAAAAAGATTTCGGATTTCTATCTAGATTTCTGATACCATATCATATGTTCTGGAAATCATGTGTCTCGTCACAACAATTTTTTTGTTTTTTGTTTTTGGTAGAATTAATTTACAACTCCTCTCTTTTAGGTCCGCATTTCTGGGACATTCTTGAAGGGGGACAAACACATTGAGGACTATAAATGGTCATGCATGTTTGGAGATGTGGAAGTTCCTGCGCAATTGCTAACAGACAGTACCCTCCTTTCCCGTGCTCCACCACATAAATCTGGAAGGGTTCCTTTCTATATTACTTGTTCAAATAGGTTGGCTTGTAGTGAAGTGAGGGAGTTTGAATTTCGGGATCGTGCTGTGGGCTTCTATGGTAAAATAGATCAGAGTAATCTCCTTTTCCGTCTTGAGAGATTATTATCGCTGGAGCCGATTGACCAGTCAAAAACCGTATCCACTGATAGTATTGAAGAACTTCATCTAAGCACCGACTTTGATTCATTAATCATGGAATGTAATGTTGATGATGTATGGGGCCACATATTGAAATTTACTCATAGCTGCGAGCCTTTCGGTGAGAGTGACAAGAATTTCACGTCAGACGAGTCTCTGAAAGCAAAATTGCGTACATGGCTTCTTCATAAAAGATCCGACGATGGTAAAGGCCCTAATGTGTTGGATAAGGACGGACAGGGAGTTCTGCATCTTGCAGCTGCACTTGGATATGATTGGGCTCTGGAACCTACAATAAATGCTGGGGTTCTTATCAATTTCAGGGATACTCGTGGATGGACTGCACTCCACTGGGCTGCATCTTGTGGAAGGTTAGCTTTTGATTTTATAATATTGTTCCTATCCATCTTTATTTATGTGCTTTTGATGCTCATTACTCAAAATACGGTCTTTTGGATTGTAGAGAGCGAACCGTTGTACTGCTTGCCACCATGGGTGCTGATCCTGGAGCTGTGACAGATCCAACACCTGAATTCCCGTCTGGAAGAACAGCAGCAGATCTCGCATCTAGCAATGGGCACAAGGGGATTGCTGGATTTCTAGCTGAATTTTCTCTTGTTTCACATCTTTCAAAGCTTACTCTTAAAAGTGTAGAAGGGGCTGAGTTATGTGGTGTCAAAGGTGTTGAAGATGTTGAAGATCATAATGCCGTTCAACTTGGTAGCGGGCATAACCAAGGTGGTTTAGCAATGAAAGATTCGCTGAGTGCAGTTCGTAATGCTGCACAAGCTGCAGCTCGCATACATCAAGTTTTTAGAGTGCAGTCTTTCCAAAGGAAACGGATGATTGAGATTGCTAGTGAGAAAAATGCATTATCAGATGAGGGCACTCTGTCATCGATTTCTGTTAAAAGTGCCAAATCTGGGCAGCATCTGCCAGTACATGCTGCGGCAACTCGCATACAAAACAAATTTCGAGGATGGAAAGGGAGAAAAGACTTTTTAATAATTAGGCAGCGGATCATTAAAATTCAAGTATGCCTAAATTCTCCCTTCTAGTTTGTTTGTCTTGTTATGTTTTCACTTACCTATTTATTTTTATACTTATAGTAGTTTTCCTCCATACCATAGCTACCATTATAAAGATGGCTATGTGCTTAGATATTGTAATGCTTTGGCAATTTATCCTATGATGATGTTGCATTGTTTTTTTAAGATGCTTTTGGATACTGAATGGCAATTGCTATGTTATTCATTCATTGGCAAGGTTCTGTTCCCTTTGTACTTCGAAAAGTGACCAGTAAATTGTTTGATATAATGTTTAGTTCAATCATACCTTACAACGCAACAAGGCTAGGCTACTTTTTGGGTATTTTGATTTTGAAAGTACTATTAACGGACCTTTATCGTGAGTTTGTAGTTTTAGTAAGTAATCTAGAAGTTATACCTTCTGCTTGAATCTTTAGTTTAATTCTTATTTGCATTGTGTTTAGAATATGTTACTTAAGCTCTGTTGAAAATCATTCACTCCTGAGTTTCATCTTGTTTTAATTTTCAGTTTATATTCTCTGTTGTTGTTACTTGGTGCTATTTAGTTGGTTACAGTTAAGTGATTGATTCTTTTTAGGCACATGTTCGAGGTCACCAAGTTAGGAAGCAATATAGGACTATAGTCTGGTCAGTAGGAATTGTGGAGAAGGTCATATTACGTTGGAGGCGAAAAGGAAGTGGGTTGCGTGGGTTTCGCCGTGAAGGGTTACAAGGTCCCTCCATGCCAACTGAGCCATCCAGAGACGAGGATGACGATCTTTTGAAAGATGGGAGAAAGCAGACTGAAGCTAAGATGGATAAAGCTCTTGCAAGGGTAAAGTCTATGGTTCAGTACCCAGAAGCAAGAGACCAATACAGACGTTTACAAACCATTGTTACAGAGATCCAAGAATTAAAGGTAAATGCGTGCTTGCCTTCTTTCAAGTGATATTTTATCCGTTCTAGTTAGTTTTGGTTTGTCGTTCTTTTCGATCCAGATGCATTTACATGTTTCCTGCAATAAGATCCCTTTAATTGAAAACTTTGTGTTTAGCTCTTGTTACCTGCATTTCTTGCTCGTTGTCATGACATTATCGACATTAGTAATTTACTAAAGGGGATGTGCGTATGTAATCTCTAGGTCATGCAGGAGGATTCTATAAACGAATCGGGGGAGGCTGCTGATGACAACATCATGAGTCATCTTGAAGAATTTTTGGATGAAGATACATTCCCTTTATCATGACTTGTTTGCATTCCAAATATGCATGAACGCTCCCTAATTTGCTTGCATGTAAATATTATATTTATTTTTCTCAGTTAGAGTCGCATCTGTGGTAGTTCTGTTTCGTATACTAACTATATTGAAAATATCTCTGTTACATGTACGATGGTACTACTTTTTTTTATATCAGCTAAGAATGTGTAAATTTGGTGATTTATGTAGTCATGTAATCACCAAATGTTCGTATTATCTTTAATGTGCTACCCTTTGTTTAATTGGGTATCAATAATTTAAATTATATGCTTTTGTATGACATCTGAGAAGTTCCTTATAATCCTCGACATGTTAGCCTTATATGCATGTTATGTGATGCTTTGCAGTTCTATGTACTTGAAAATAAATCTTATTTCTTTTGTTATTGCTTAAGTCATTTATATTCGAACAAATGTATCCACACCTTTTCACACCATCTATTTAAAATCTTTTCTGTAGTCTTTCTAAGTGTGGTATTACTCTAGCTTTAATATTGATTTTTTTTTTTTTTTTTACTGCAGTTTCTATGATACCTTGATTTGTATTTGTAACATGTTTAAATGAATTTATAACACTTTATGACATCTTGGTTTGAATATCCAATGTCATTTTAGTTAAATATCCAATGTTATAACACTTTATAACATCACAATAAAAATACCGACTGATATTATGCGACCAAAAGTCTTTTTAGTTGCTTGTAACTACATTTTGCTACTAAAGTTATTTAATTAGTAAAAATATAGTTGCTATCAGTTACTTTCTTGTAATATAGTATTGCTAGTTTCTACTCATGTTGATGCATGAATGACAACTGACAAGTATAACAGGCTGGGTCAATTTGGTCTTATTTTCTTGGATCTGAGCAAACCATTAATAACAAGGTTCGATTCATCTACAATAATAATAACAATCTACCAACAACAGAAATGAGTAATAATTAATAAAGAGATGGCCAAAGTCTGCTGAGACATCTTCCAAAACCCCATCCATAGCTGAGCTCTCTAACTCGGACGCCCGACAATTGCGCGCCGTTGAATGGCCCAAGAATTCTCCGTCGTTCATACAAGACGTAAATCTCTCCAAAGTTTACGCGAAATCTACCACAACTATAACTTCAGTAAACATAATGAAGTGTTCCTGAAATCTGTATCTAACGAATGTGTTTCTTGTATGCTGCAGTTATTAGAAGTAACAATAAAGACTGCTATTACAACGATTGCAGAAAAATAGGTCTGTTACAAATATAATTTTCGAAACACATAAATTATTCTTACAAATTTTCTTTTGAAACTCGCATGTGCCAAGGTTCAAACTCGCCTCGCCGCCACTCCTGAGGCGACGGAAGTGGTAACTTCTACCTGGCGAGATGGATCAGAGATTTAATACATATTAAGGGTGTAGTAAGGGAAAAAAAAGCATCACAAAGACAAACAATTAGCAAACTGTTTGTAAAGGTCCACTATAAATAGATGAAGAGAAGCAAAGTGAAAGTTTCAACTTTGATTTATGCTACAGAGTTTTGTACCTTAGAAAGGTCAAAATTGTTCGACGGTTTTACAAAAGAGTATTGCTAAAACTACCAAAAGTTCACTCAAAATTAGTCAAGTTTTCGGAATCATCACATAGTTCACTTTCTAGGAGCACAAAACAAACGTCAACCTCTATGCGATAATAGCACAACTTTTGTGATATTTTAAAGTGTCCGAAAACGAGCAGTGATGTTACGGTACAAACAAGTAAACATCTATATGGAATCTTTTTTTATAAAAAAAAAATTTAATAAAAAATAATAGATTGAATTGAGATCTATAACTTTGTTATTCAAAATTTGCTAAAAAAATGCTTAAAAATAGATCTTAAGAGATAAAAAAATCTTAAAGGATTTAAAAACTGCTGATATTGTTTAGATGCTCAAAAAAACTTCGAATACTAAAGTTGTAAATCACATCAAATTATAACATTGTTATTCAATTTTGTTTTTAAAGATAACCTCCATGTAAGTGTTTGGTACACTCGTGTATTCTGTGATCATTTTCGTTTGGAGACTAGGAATTTTCTTTTTTCAGAAAGACCAAGTAGTGGACAATAATTGAGGAACTTTGCTTGGTGGTCCAAAAAACAACTGGAGAACTGGTTACAGACCTGTTATTTTCTGTAAGATGGGGCTGAGATTTGGCAGCTTGTCAAAGCAGATAAGAACTTGAACAGATTTCATGGCAGCCTGTCGTGGAGAATAAAATATTCCTAATAGTGAATTAATGCTTAAAATCAGTGAACTTTAACATGAGCCATAAGAATAACAGCACAACCACTAATAATCTTCTGTTTTTTAGGCCCCAGATCTTCACATGGAGGCATTATTCATATAAAATCGTTACTTAACCCTTCCAAAAAGATATTTGGGGAGTATCTTATCGTACGTGAGGAGGTGCACGTACCAGCCAGCGTAATTTTTACAACTAACGGTACAAAAAGTCAAAACTAGATAGAATCTCCGTCCATTCAGTGCAATACTCTGTCGCCTCTAGAATCTTCTGATTTTTCTAAATAGTATTATGGTACATCAAGAGAATGAATTCTTGAATACTATGCAAGCTGATATAGTTTAAATTTTTTTTATTTATTATTATTTTTTTTTTAGGCTCAGATACTTGGAAAAAATGAAAATCAAACTGATTCAGTTTTAATTTTTTTTTTTCAGGCTCATATACTTGAAAAAGAAAAAAAAGAAAAAGAAAAGAAATTGAGCCTAACTGCAATGCGCCTTCCTGACTAGTACACAACAATTCTCAGATACCATCATATCACATGATAGAAGGAAGAAAAGAGAAAGGGAAAAAAAGGAGAATATTTACATATTTGATATAAATTCATCAACTCTATGAATTACAAAGCCCTCGTAACCCTATACACCTACATCGTACCATACTTCACCATTTACCAGCTTTGTGTTCTAAACAAGAAGATGCTGCAATTTTTTGTTTTCTTTTTTTTTTTTGGAATTATTTCCTCCTTCATAGTAAGATCTCGGCATGCTCAATCCGTAATGCATTGATACTATTTACCTTGTTGGAAAGAAATATAAACCACGCCATCTCTGACTAGACGATAGCATTTGCTTGCACTGTGTTATCCTCTAGTTCATCAACTGAATAGAAGATAATTCAAATAAACAAAAATACTACAAATCATAAATATAAAATTATCCAAATTATTATCACAAAGCTCAGCACCTAGAAACAGGTGTCTAGAAGACTAGAAGGAACACCAAAATTTGGCGTATCATACTTTTACGCATCATCATCAGGTTTTATACGTATTGTGCAGCTGAACTAGCTAGTAGAGGATCAAAGCAATTGTCAAGCTCAACAAAACAAGTTGAATTACAGCAGAAGTTAAAGTTCAATTAAAAATCAAGTTCAACAAAAGCAATGCGAAAATTCAAATAAAGCAATACAATTAGTTGAATGGAACCATAATAAGAGCGATTTTTAGAGCATAGTTATAATTTTGTATCAGAAAACTATTTCTATCCTCTGAATAGTGTGTAAGTTTATGTGCGTGCATGCATGAGAGAGAGAGAGAGAGAGAGAGAGAGAGAGAGAGAGAGAGAGAGAGAGGGCTCACATTGTTGGTGAAATCTGCCTCCAATTCATCATTTGATGTGGCTGTGAATGCCTCTGCAAGTAACTGCTCCCAATCTCAGCTTCATCATTGCCGACGTGCTCCGAGTGGCTAGACCTTGCAGAAGGAGACCACTCCGGCACTAAGCCACCATCCCTTTGTGTCCAATTGCTGTAGGAATCTGCTGTGGAATCTGCAACATCTGGAATCCTCGCCGGATTAAACCTGGTGTTAATATTTGTTCTTAGAGGTTGCTGAGTTGCACCTTGGTCCACATTATCCCTCTGACGTTCTGTTTCAAAAATCACATTTGTCGGAACTTCAGGCCTACTATCTTCAGTTGCATTTTCGAAGCCCACAGATAATTCATCTTCTTCCACTCTAACTAAAGAAGAAGTTATACTGGGAACCATTTGATCTTGATACCTTCGATCTGCACTAGGGATAGTGTTATTAATTCTAGCAACGGTAGGTGCACGATCGACCTCCATATAGCTCTCTCGAGGAAAATCAACTGGTGGTAGATCTGATGAATCACCGAGGCCTTCTTCTGTCCCATTTTCTAGTGCAGCTCTTGATTGAGCTTCAAGCTGCCACATTTCTGTAAGGGCTTCATGTAGCCTGCTCTTGGCTGCAGCTATTTCTACGATTGGAAGAGGGTAGTTTGATCCAAGTTCAACTCCTGCAGCCTGGAGTACAAATTCGGGTGCATCCCATGGATGGTGTATCCATTCGGTGGGTAGCCTGGCTAGTTCTGGGAGCCAGCGCCTTACATACTCTCCATTCGGATCAAACTTATAACCTTCAAACTGCATAGTCATTCATTACCACAAAGTATATGATAAGTGTTTCCGATAGATACTGAAGACAGAAATCGTTATATATATATATATATATATATATATATATATGAGATAGGCTTAAATCTCCACTCGACAGAAGCACAGCTCGCTCCTGTCGACTCCGCAGCCGTCGGATCGCGGCGATCCGACGGCTGAAAATCCGACGGCTTGAAAATCCGAACCGAGTATCTTTAAAAAACAACGCGTGTGATCTAGCCGTCGGATCGCCGAGGCATCCTAACGGCTGCTACGACCCGAGCTCTTCAAAACGCGCGTGATCTCAGCGTCGGATCGTCACAATCCGATCGGCGTGCCGGAAGTCGACAGAAGCGAGCTGCGCTCCTGTCGAGTGGAGATTAGCACCTCATATATTATATATATATATTTATTATATATATATACATGACAAGGAATCATATGGGTTAGTTTCGAAAATGGCGATAGAAGCGACAGAGAAGATTAAATTCTTTATCATAACTGTAATAGCTAAATATGGACGAACATATCTTGGAAGCGAAAAGATCCCAAAATAGAACCCAAAATCCAGCTTAAATTGAACCATTTACTGCTCTCAAGTAAACTATATAACCCTTAGGTTATAATTGATATACGGTGGAAGAACTTTTCGAAACTTAAGCATACTCGCCGTGGAAACCTTTGAACATGCGATCAATAGAGAAACTTACAACATAAAATTAGAACAAGCATGCCATACCTGAGGGTTATCAATACGGTCAAATTCGCGACCATCAGGAAGTGTGCCAGATATGTACTGCCAACCCAGAGCGTCGCTCTCGAGATCAGCATCCAACAATGTGTCCCAGAAATACTTCATTCCCCATCTCCAAGGAAGTTGTAAAACCTTCACAAAGAAACTTGATACAACCACACGTATCCTATCGTGCAACCACCCCGTGGCCCACAACTCTCTCATACCCGCATCCACAAGAGGATATCCCGTCCTACCTTGCCTCCACGCCTTAAAATAACCCTCATCAACTACCCATGGAAAAAATCTCAAATGTGCTAAAAGCGGTCTTTCGTGGCTGCACGGATGGTTGAAACTAAAATAGCGCGAATATTCCCTTAGTCCAATAGATTTGAGGAACAAGTTGACACTCTCTTCGCCTGCCTTGTTTCCCTCATTAATCCAAACGAGTTGCTTCATTCGTATGAGATGAAATAATTTACGCACACTTAGTTCTCCAAAATGTAGGTGAGGTGAAAGCAAAGATGTGGTGGCACTGTCCGCCTTCTTTCGGTTTGCAGCATATTTTATCAATGGTCCATTTATAAATGCCATGAGCGCTTTATCAGCATTTTGCCAACCGGGAGACCACGCTCGAGCTAGAAGCGCATTGCTTCCTTTTTCAGAGTCATCCTCAAATACAAGAATATCTGAAGGGCACCTTGACACATCACCTGATAAAGAAGTATGCATGAAAACCAAATTCCACAGTTCACATGATTTTTAAGATTTTGGAAGAATACATTTGGAGTGATATATAAAAATTTATTAATCGGATTACTCAAGTAGAATTTATATTTGTCAGCCTCTTACATGGAGATTTAGACACACATAATAACGAATTACAAATGTGAAAACTCATTTTCCTAATACATACTTCCATGTTATTCTAATATTTAAAAGGATTTTGATACGTGATTTTTCTGTATTTTAAACATGGGACCAGAGAAAAGCCAACGTAGTCCCAAGTCACCAGACCTTAAGCGATTAAAGAAATTAATCTGTTAAGATTAAGAAATTTTGGAATCATTCGCTACCTGATATGATTCTTTTGGGAGGCAGGAGAGGGGCAGCTGGATCATAAAGCATACTAAGACATCTGCTCCAAAACGGTTGAAACATCGTAAATGGGTGGCCATTTTCATCATTAACCTCCCAGGGTTCATAGAGTAAATCAGCATTGAATGATTGTACAGTTATGCCTTGAGCGGTTAAAAGCTCCTTCACTTGATGATCGCGTACCAACGATAGAGGATCTACAAACAGAATTCAAATAGTTTATACATACTTCTCATATATAAATGACAAATATGCTACAAGTAAGAAAAATATCGTGCATCTAGAGAAAACTAGTAGATCGCAGAACAACCGATGCTTAATAAATCTAGGAGAATTCAGTTTGTTCATTCGAGTAGAAGTAATATCAGCAAGCATGCCCATAACAGAGGGAAAATAAGAAGGAACAATGTTAAAAAACAAAAAAAAACCCTGCTTTTCTATACTAATTAGCCCCTATCTTTTTAACTTTTTCAAAAAAACTCATGATCGGAGAAACTCAAAAGCATTCAAAACGGCTGGTGTAGTATTGCCAACACTTGTATCGCAGTGTTCGGCCTGAAGTGTTCCTACCAAGCAAAAAAGGTGTTTCAAGCGAACTAAGAATTTTTCCGGGAAGATAAAATAGTATTCCGGAAAAGCTAAAAAAATGTTACAGGAAGCTAACTTAGTGTTTTTCATTTGAGGGATTGATTTGTTCAAATTTTGCAAACCGAGGAGTTTCCTGACAAAACCGCAAATAAGGACATCGGCGAATTAGAAAACTTCAATCACACACACAGAATGCAACAAGAGAGGCAACTTTTACTTCTGCAACATAAATTGTAACTCTAGTGTACAGCATAAACGATGATTAGCAAGCAAAATGGACATCAAAATTCCAGGATGAAAGTTTGCCGTTTGAAAGGTGAAGTTTCCACAAGATGAAACATGAACTTCAGCTATTGCACTAACAAAGCCTCCATGAGGACAAAAGAGACAGTACAAGAAAATGAACTTCCCAAACTCACATTAAATGTGATACAAGGTAGATAAATGTTTCCAATAAGACGCCTACCGCGATTAGCTCCACCGGATGGAAAGTGCCTCAAGAAGCGTCACCACCCGGATTCGAGTCCGTGAGGGGTGAAATCCTCTCAGGTTATTTTCGAAGAAAAATCCTATCTATCCGGTGGCAGGAGCCTCCATTCATGGAAGGCCTCTACTCGGATCTCAAAGCATCGGTCGGAGCTAGAGGTGGGGTCTCCTACGAGTTTGAGACCCCTACAAGAGTGTGCGCTCGTATTAAGAATTCTACCATGATAATCTAAAAAAAAAAGGTTTATAGTAAGAACCATTTACAGGACCTCAGCAGCTAACCATTGCTATATTGATTCTTTTTTACTCTACTGAAATTTATAATTTCGTCGACAAAACTCACAATAACAAAAGATAACTATGAATACCTAACAACATCCAATCTACAGAGCAAGAATGTAACAATATGGTATTAGTCGAAACATCAGTAGCTGATACAGAAGTGAGGGTCAAAGAATTCATAGAGAAAGTCCATTCATCAGGGGCCCCTGATGGCCCTGATCCAATCGGGGCCGTCCGCGGCCCCTCGGGATGTGTGCATACACATCCCGAGGGAGCCACCGACGGCCCCGATTGGATCAGGGCGTCAGGGCCTATGAACAGAGCCCTCAATTCATATTCCTCTGAAGAGAAGTGCATGACTATAAATATGTTCATAAAAATGGATATAGGAACTTCCTAGACAAAGAAACCTTGAATATTACAAGTAAATATAAAAAAGCACGAAAGCAACAATCAACAACCAAATAAGGGAAACTTCGCCAATTTTTTGGGGTCTTGACTGTCGAGTTCGGTTTCTATCTTAAATATCGATCGGTTACTGATTGGTAAACGGTAGACCCTCTCAACCGGGTGTTGCTAAAATTCGAACCCCCGACCTATCTTTATGAGGAATAGACTTTTGGTCTTCTCCCAACATCCAGCTCCGCTAACCAACTGAACCAACACTGGTTGGTAAAAAAGTTGAGGCCACCACACTCAATAAATACTAGAAAGCAGAACACCAATCAATTTTCAAAGGATAGGTTATAGATCAAGCATCACATTCAAAAATTCAACAACCAAAGGTAAGAAATAAATTTATAAAGAAGATCACTGAAAAAAAAGGGAAAGAAACATCGTGAAATTTTTATGGAAAACATACAAACCAAAGAAGAAATCCCAGGCCACAACTTCAAAGTAAAACAACTACAATGCCAAAACAAAGTAACTCAAACGAAACAAACATTAATAAATCCTACTAGCAGAGATGCCACTAAAGATTAACAATTTAATATCCCTGACAACCAAGCAAGAATTTGCCAAATAGAAAAGAAGGATACAGACAGATATAAAACAAACAAATCCTACTACCAAGTCTTCCAAAGGTAGACATTTTAACATCAGAAGCCACTTAAACATATTAAAAACCAAGAATTTTTTGAAATTGGTACAAAAAAATGATGTAAAATAAACCAGACCTACTACGAATCCCCTAAAGTTAAGAAATTTAACATGACTGGCCACTTAAATCATAATTCCAAAAAGGCAAGACCCTTTTCTCAAATAAATTAGGAAGTAAAGTCACGAACATAAACAAATTTTTACTATCAGCGCTAAAAAGAAAGAAAATTTAACATCATTTGCTACCTAGACAAGTACACATACTTAAACTCATATTAACAAACTTGCAAGCAAGCGTCCAAGGATAGAAAAATAGACAGCACTGGGTAATTATACATACCAAAGAGCAATAATATTTTCCGAATAAAAAATTAATACCAATCAATCCTACTAACAGTCCTGCACGTAAAGAAATTTTAGCATATAAAACATTTAATCATATTAAAAACCAAGGTTTGTTCTCCTATTTGGTACAATATAACGATGAAAAAATAAACAAATCCCACCATCAGTGTTCCAAAGACGTGAATTAGAATATTTAATATAAATAACCACTTAAAAACATGCTAAAACAACTCTAAAGCTGATAAAAGACAATACACACTACAGTGTTCAAAACTAACCATAGAGATGATTAAAGAAGACTGC
Source organism: Xerophyta viscosa (assembly GCA_002076135.1). Lineage (NCBI taxonomy): Eukaryota > Viridiplantae > Streptophyta > Magnoliopsida > Pandanales > Velloziaceae > Xerophyta > Xerophyta viscosa. Next base: position 669,180 of record MJHO01000114.1, on the reverse strand, counting down.
GGATGCCCCGGTAGACCGAACGACATCGACGAGCGTAGACGCAGTATCGAAAGATCTCTTTGTGAGCAGAGCTACACCAAGGGATTTGAGAGAAGAGTCTAAGTGTCTCAAGCTCTGTGAAAGCCACCACCTTGAAACTCTGCCAGGGTAGTAATGGCCTTCTTCTTCAGGAGCCCATATAAATACTGGAATAACAGATCCATATCTCACCCCAGCGGCCAAGGCAGGGTTGTCTTCGACTCTCAAGTCTCTCCTGAACCATACTATGCATATGTTGTTTCTATTGGTGCTGGTAATATGGGTACCGCCAGAGTTGGTGTTGTTTGTGGTGGTAGGCATGTTAAAGATTGGAGCTTTGAGAAGGAGGGGGTAAGAAGATGATGATCATGGAGCTGGAGGAGGAGGAGGAGGAGGAGGAGGATGAGATATGCTTTGTCCTGCAGCTGGGATGGCTTTTTGTGGGTGGTGGTGGTCGGCCATTGGAGCCAATGGATGTAGGGAACTGGGATAATTTGGTTTTAATTTATTTTTGTAAATAAAATATTGGGGTTAGATTATATTATTATATATCGACCACTGCTAGAAATTGAAATAAAATTTATTTTTTTAAGAGTTTAGTTTAAAAATTAGCGTATGATAAAATTATTGTCAAATTTCTTGCTATTTTCACGACGAAAAACGTTGTTAAAGATTTTCCCTTTTTTTCTTATCAGATATTAAATGCAATAGTAGTTTTTATTACACACTGCAGGTTTAGGGTACACAAGAATAACCATCACGTTATTAATGTTTGGTTTTTTTTTCTTTATTATTTTTTGGGGTTTTTTCTTTATTAACTTTTGGGTTTTTTTTTCCGTTTAGCTCGATTTCTATTTTAAAAATATTTTTATTCTATTACAAATGAAATCGTTTTCGTTCTTGGTAGTTGAGTGTGCATTTTAGTTCTCATTTAAATCTTGATTGATCCTATCAGAACAATTGCTACATCTATTGAAATTTCGGCGTTTACCAATTTCATTTTCGGTTGTTATTGCGCCACCAAACCAAACGTAGCATAAGTTTTAGAAAAGTAAAATAAGAGAGCGGCTGGACGCATAAAAAAATCCATCAATATATAGGATCAAAAAACTAAAAGTATTTTTAAAAAATTTTTAAAATAAAAGTTATATATAATGATGATATTTATAATTTTTATATTGAAAATTTTTCAAATAATATTTCTAAATAAATATTTTAGCTCCAAAGCTTTAGCAGATATAAAAATCAAATAGTAATATGCTAATATTTTGGAGTTTTAAAATATATATTTAGAAATATTTTTTATATAAATTTATTTTTTGTGATCTACAATTTTTATATTTAATTTATTTAGAAAAAAATTTCTAAAATTTAATTTGGATGTGAAAGATAGATAAGGGGTTCAAATCACAACAATATCTGATGGAAATGATTCTATCTTAACACGCTTCATTTACGATCGAAATGTATAATAAAAATTAAATTCGACGGTTAAACAAAAAAGAAAAAAGGGGAGTCATTTGTAATTTCCGAGTCCGGGTTGATATGTAGTTTTCCATGATATGTAGTTTCCCATGACTCATTTTATGGGAGACTTCTGTAGTATACTCATAAATAATACAGATATATATATTTCACCAATAAAAAAAATTTCGACAACCTTTCTCTGGCTTTAAAGCCTGTGTGATTTATATGGATTATTTTAGAATTTTTTTCAATATTTTTTCAAAGCATGATGAACAACAATTCAAATATTTTTTATATTTTATTATTTTATAGTTTGAAATTTTAAATATTAAAAAATTAAAAGTTACGCAATTAACACGTAAAGGCGTGGACAAATCATGTAATGGAAACAAAACTCTTACTATTGTGAAAATAAAATATAAATTACCAAATAGAAAGAAAGAGCCGGCAAATCCATATAGACCACACATCAACGATGGATGGTTCACCGATTTGCCGGTCATATTTCAAGCCCAAACTTCTGGAACATTTTATTTTTTTGAGAAATCATCCGCCCAATAGGGGATGTAGGGTTTGGCAATGACCCCAACCTGTATATAAATAAAAGAAACTTGTCAATTCCACTAGAAATGGATATAACAAGTCCAATACAATTTTTAAAAAAATATAAAAAAAAAAGGTACCCAAAAAAACTTTACGAACACATACAGCCCAAATACAAGATGTTACATTGAATCGTCCATAATCCTCTCTTAGCATGCTAAGGTAACAATATTGGAGATATCAAGGTATTGTTATACCGAGTATGCCTTCTATTGCATTCAATCAACTGTAATTAAGTCCTCTACAGCATGATCTTCTTCTTCCTCATCTTCTGACTCTGTCTCCTCTACAGGTGTAACATTGAATCTGTACTTTTTCAACTTGGCTATCTTTTTGTGATTTGCTATGTCAATCCATGACGTATAAAGTGAATATATCTGTGATAATATGCTTGTACTCTTTGACATCTTTTGCTTAAAGATTCTGTTATTTCGCTCTTTCCAAATTAGCCACGCATGCCATAACCGAAGAATAAATGATCCCCGGTCAATTCTGATTTACAGTCGAAATGACCATGTTGTGAATGATTTAGGAAGTGATTCGAGCTTAAACTGGAATTTGCAATGCAACCAGAAAGATTTGACAAACCTGCAGTGCAAAAAAAGATGTTTTGCTGTTTCATCTTGGTCATTGCATAGGACACATTTCTGTTGCACTAAAATATTTCTTTTAAGTAAGAGATCTGCGGTGGCTATTCTCTCTTTAAAGAGCAACCAGCTGAAAATCTTGATTTTCAAAGGTGCAATGCTCTTCCATATGTCTGTAGCCCAATTGCAATCGATGCCCCCATTCTTTAAAAATTTGTAAAATGATCTAACCGTAAAGTGTCCTTGCGTGTTCCACCGCCAAATGAACTTATCTGATTCTTCGCTACACCGAAACTCTCTCAAGCTCTCCAATAAACTTCTGGAACATTTTAGTGTTTGTACCAAAATATATTATTCAAATTATATTAAAAGTTTGAATATTTTTAATTTCGTGTGTTGCAAAATGAAACATGATGCAACGTGCTGCGCTGCATACAAAGATACACTTGTTAGCTTTAAAAAATTGTTCGAGGCCCCGTTATGGACCTCGGTTCAGTCTAGAATTTCGGGTGGATCAAGAAGGTCAATCACGAGAAGTAAGTGTCAATCAAGAGATATCATAGGACGACATGTGGCACAATGACGATGCACTAACCAATCATTCTGGGTATGCGTTAAATTTATTAGATCGTGAAATGCGGGCGAGGTTAGAATTGTATTATTTTCTTTTACTTACTGAATTTTTATCGTTTATCGAGTGAAAGTCCGTAATTTTCCATCGGCTCAGTCGAGAGTTTCCATATAAAACTCTTGTATATTCTATGTACTTACATTTATATATTAGCTAACATCTGCCTTCAAACATTTAATTCATCGGTCAAGATCATACTCAATTTGAATGTAGCTAGATATAGCAGTCTAAAGTAGAGGTGGCAAAATTACACCCGATACCCACGGGTCCGCGGGTACCCGTCCAAACGGGCGGGTACGGGTAAAAATTTTAAATAAAAATATTAAATACGGGTATCGCCTGCCCGTACCCGCAACTTGCGGGTGCCTGCGGGTCCGCGGGCACCCGCATTAACTATATATATATTTTTTAATTTCACGTTTTATCCTAAAAACACATAATTAGAAGTATTTTTTGAAAAAATCTTCAATATGAAAGTTATAAATATCATTGGGATCTATAACTTTTATGTTGAAATTTTTTTTTAAAAAATATTTTAATAGGTCTTTATGGGTAAAACATAAAACGCGTACAATTTTAAACTCGAATTTTCAAGATTTTAATTTTTGGACCTAAAAACATTTAGTTAGAATATTTTTTGAAATTTTCAATATAAAAGTTGTAGATTTTGATGATATCTATAAATTATATGTTAAAAAGTTTTTCAAAAAATATATCTAATAGATATTTTTATGGCGAAACATGAAATACATATATTTCAAACTCGAAATTTCATATTTAACACTTGGAACAAAAAATATTTAGAAATATTTTTTGGAAAGATTTCATATAAAAATTATAGATCTTAATGAGATCTATAACTTTAATATTGAATGTTTTTCCAAAAAATATTTATAATTTTTTTTTTTCAAAAATTACGGTTTTTAAATATTTAAAATTTTTAATCCGGGTACTCACGGACCCGCCCGCAAACCCGCGGGCGGATACGGGTACCAAAATTGTAACCCGGAAAACATAATGTACCCGTCGACCCGCACCCGTATGACCCATTACCTGTTGACCCGCGGGCGGGTCGGGTCGACCCGACCGTTTGCCACCTCTAGTCTAAAGTATAAAGCTCGTTGAAATTCATTCTTATAAAACTTCATAATTCAAGTTTTTTTTTTTTCACTCATTTTTTCATCCAAATTTCATCCTTTTAACTCTAACATTTTTTAGGGAGACTTATACTGTATTCTAAAGTAAGAGTTTATCTTGTACTACAGTCTATTTGTAAAAAAATTACACCTAAATTATTTTATAGAGGATGTAAAAGTTGTCAAAAAATATTAAAAATTATCAGTAAAATGTCAAATTATTATTATTATTTTTTTTTACATAAAAGTGTATAAATTTAGCTTAAGGATGTCAAAAATTTACTAAAAAATGTTAAGATATAAGGATCGATAAATATCGGAGGTATAAAAAATATATTAAAAAGATATTATAAATACATTAAAATGATGTCAAACGTTTCAAGTGTCAAAAAAAAATTTGAGATAACTTAAATAATATTAAAATAATTTGAAAGGACTACAGTGCTATTGTTCAATAATTTTATTGGGTTATCACCATACATCTAGAATGTTTGAAAAAGGTAAAAGAGAGAGCGAGCCCTGCATTTCTCAATTGTCGTAGTATAATATTTATATTTTTTAATTATCAAAGTTTTAGAAGCATTTTTATTTTTATGCTTTATAATTTAAAATTAAGTTTTATATTGTTTAATTTAAAATAATATTTTTATGATTATTCAAACTCTTAAATTAGTGGAATGATAAAATTATCCTTATTTTTTTTAAGACGAGAACTATTAATCTGGCGATAATAATCATTAATATAAAACAATTATTTTAAATTATGACTTATGAGGTATATTTTTATAATTATTGGAGGCATAAAAATATAAAAACTGCATTTGTTTTTTTTTTTTTACTATGGCGAAGATCAAGGTTCCTAGTGTGTGGCCATGCATTTCAAGCATGGCTCCAAATAATATGGGGAGGACCACAGTTAAAAGTTGATGGGCAATTGTGTTGCTGCAACTAATTGCTCTATCTTCTCCTTGGATCTCTTGCTTATCCTAAAACTTTGATTGGATTCTTGACGGAACCTGACGGCCTACCGTCACAATCTAAGTCTCGGGTATTACGGACCTACGTATTTGGCCAAGATTAAATCCGTATTCTTGGAACGTCATAAACTTTGGCGACAGTACGGCCATGCTTGGTCTGGAGAATTATCTAGAATTTATTTCAAGCCGTTTTAGACCTTAATCAAGACAAAAATCAAGCCTATTTAGAAAAGTTTTTATAATTTTTTTTTATCCTTATTATATCTTAGATTGTAAACCTAACTGTAGAAACAAATACATCTAGGACATCCATTTTACTGTAGCCATAAAAAATTAAGTAAAATATTTAAGTATTCTATAGGTGCTCTTATTATTACATTCTCTCTTTTTTTCTTGTTCTTTTGAGGTAGTGGGTAAGGTTATTTCTGAAAGACTGAACTTAATAATTAATGATATTATTTAAGAAAAAAATTGTTAAATATCGTACAAAGTTTAAACATAATCTTCACCTCATAATATGTATTATTTATGCGTGCAGAGCTAATAATATTTCTTTTTTAAAAAAAACATTTACAAATATATTTTTTATACATAAAATTGTGGTGGGAAATTACAGTCTGCATACTATAATTAGTTTGAAATGTTTAAGCTTTGGTAAGCAAACACTATATTATTTATGATGGATGTGACAGAATATAATTGCGTATATTTCATTCTCTTTAAATTTTATTTAAAAAAAAAAATTATTACTAGGATATTGTTATTTGAATATGACGGGATTTGGCTCTTGCCGTTATACCCCTACGGATTGGACCTTAGTATATTGTTTGGATGTTTTTGTTGGATGAACCGTTTGAAAGTTGCCTGAAAATGATTGTATTTCTTTTTAGAAGTCTCCGGAATCATGTCAAAAAATATTCTCCATTATCAACGAATATCAATCTAAATCATTGTGCCAAGTTGGCTTACGAAACCTCAATATCTTATCTACTAGGGTGCATTTGCCGATAGGTTAGGGCATGACTCATACTGATATTCTTGTAGTCTAGATCTGTTCTGGCTTGCGCAGTCTGTGCACCGGGTTTGCTCGGCAAGGAGGCAGACTAGCTCGAGATATACTGCAAGCTTGGCATGAGACTCATCGAGCAAAATGCAATGCTGAATAATCTGACTGCATTGGCTGACTTGGCCGATATTACTTTAAGCACGATAAAATACAGCTAGACAAGTACTATTTTTGAGCAGGCTAGACTTGACCAATATTATTTTACGGGCGTGGAACACGGACTTTTTGACATCTTTAATTCTTATCTTTGAGCCTCTAATCTACCAAATTTTCAAAGAAATATTTGCCGGCTGCCTGCCGGAAAGCATATATGCCTTTTCCAGGAAATGTCTAGTCAAAGGTAGTTTTACATTAGTAATCTAAAATGATTAAAACATGCTGGTTTGCTATTTTGGTCTCATTAATTATTTTCTCAAAAAAAAAAGAAAAAAAAGAAGTACACACGTTTATCATATATGAAAAATGTTGTTTGACTTGGCACATAGAAGAATGCTGGTGAGCCTTATTGATACCCCCCAATGTTTTTGAAAAGTTAGTTTATAACCCTAGTTTTTTTTTTTTGGGTAAATTTTAAACATTCGTTATAATAAAAAGTCAATATAGTAGACCGTAAACAGTTAAATTCCCAAATCTCAATTATTGGTATTTGTATACATCTCGATATTTGTAATTTTCACTCTTTAATTACCACCTAACAACAATAGGAAGATGGCCCTAAAAAAGACATATACTAATCAGTGTGTGATAAACATGATGTGTGCATCATCTTTTTCTTCCTTTTTTTTTTCCACTTTGTGTCTCCTCAACATCATTTTTGAGGATGAATGGAAAGGTTCGGACGTCGTCTTTGGGTCGGATGGCATGACCTATCTTTCATGAATAATAGAGTTATCATAAGATGTATTTTCAGCCGAACATTTTAAGTTATTGACTAGTTAACATCCAGTACTTTATCTTATTCATGAACAATATAATATCAAAATTTTATTTCATGACTAGATTTATAATATAATACAGCTGAAGAATTTAATAAAAAAAAAAAGGTTTTCATACTTTAGTCGAAGAATAGATACCCTTCTAGAAACTAAAGAATTGTATGCATTTCTCTTGAATGGCTGAAGAGCATTTTAGGATACATGTATAATTTACTTTCACTTATTTATTTATTTATTTAGTGACAGTTATTATTAATTCTATGCGTTATGGATTAGTTGTATATCCTGCTCTATTTTCAGGGATCTGTAAATCAGTTTCTACAAATTAAAAAAATATGATCACATGGTACAAACGCGCGGCTATATCATCATATTTTTTTTATATTTAGAGATTGTTTATAAATTTTTGTAATAAGGGCTGATATGCAATTATTCTATGTTTTAAAGACATTTTTGGAGAGATTTGGATAGCGCACACTCTCACGTCATCGTATTTTTTAATTTTCAAGGACTAATTTGTAAACTTTCTGTAATAGGGAGGGCCAATATACAACCATACTATATTTTAAAAGATATTTTTGGTCGAGACTCTGGATAGGTACCATGGTTGCGATATGCATGCAACGTATGGAGTCATTTTAGAAGTATCCAGTCTTAGCTAGAAATATAATGCATATATATATATCAATGACTAGAAATAAAAGGACTTTTCTGATACTCGAGTTCTTTTAATCACAATTTTAAATATAAGATATTTGAGAGTGCAGGAGAATACATGTCATTCATCTACCTCGCAGCACCAATCCCGAGAGGAATCTCACAAAAACCTTTCTAACATAGCATTTAGACAACAACGGTAATCTTTACCACAAAGAAAATAATCATAATTATAAGTGTTCAAATTAATATATTATTTGGGATAGGATTTGGTTTACACATTGGGATGGGTGCTATCAAGGATGAATATAGAAGAGGATTTGGAGGAGGGAAGGGGATGGAGGAAACTTTTAAAAGAAAATTGCTAATCAATCTTTCTAATTTTATGTTCGTACGATTCAACCATTTGAAAATATGCTGACATGATGTGTAACACACGTTACCAAGTTAGCATTTTTTAATTTTCGGAGGCTGAATCGTACAAACGGAAAACCGGAGGGCTGATTAGCAAATTCCCCTTTCAGACAAGCTCATTTCAGATTGGGCCTTTTGTTGCTCTTGGGCTTCACCCACAAACTTGTAGCATGATCTTTTTTGACACATGATGACTCATTGATGAGTGCAGTAGGTAGCGACGGTACCTCAATCCGAATCAAATACTACGATCCAAGACTAAAATATCCAATTTTGAAATTATGGAATTTGTATAAAAACTGTTACGAATCCGATTGGGAAATGGATAGGATCCAAGTTTGACCAAAACTCGATCCAAATCCGATCAGATCCAGAGTATTTGTGTACATAAACTTAAGATAACTTGGCATGCAAAGTTCCAGATATATGGAGGGAAAAAGAGAAATCAATTCATTTATTAATTTTAAAAAAAATGAATTAGCATTTTGGAGTGTGTTGGATGGGATTTGGATTTTTGGATATTCTGTCGAGTCAGATTCCGTTTGGTGATGTGGATCCATCATATACGATCTCTGTACGGTCAGTGGTCGGAGTTAGGGATGAAGACAAACAGAGATGCTAATAGCCGGCCTAACTCGTTTAAGCTCTGCTTGAGCTCGAGCCAAGTTCGAGTATGAATTAAACCTCGAGTAATTAAACAAACCGAGCCTGAACATTATTGTTTCGTTGGATAGGAGAACCTAAACGAGTTTTCTATTTTATTTAAATATTTTTTATAATAAATTTATTTAAGCGAGTTCGAGTTTGGTCTAATTTACATAATCGAGTTGAGCTCGAATTCATGCCACTCGATTCAGAGGTCCGAGCTTGAAAGTCGGTTCGAGTTCGAGTTACAGTTTCGAGACTCAGCCTCTGAAAGCTCGTCAAGCTCCAAGCTTGAGATTTTTCTAGTAGAGTAGAGTTCAGGCTCTGAAGCTCGGCAAGCTGGAGTTCAAACTAAACTAATCGAGCCGAGCTTAAACTTAGTGGTGCTCGACTCGTTTTCACCCTTAGTCGGAGTTTTGGGTTTGGTCAATGTAAGGAACCAATGTTGAACCCGAATTGCAGCACCCGCACATGAGCATATCAAACGCTGGGTTTCCTTGCAGGAGCTTTTAAGTGTATAAATGTTATCATGTAGCTAACTGCTACAGAAAAAGGTTAGGCCCAATTTTTCTTAAAAAAAGGGCCCAAATTCTGTATTTTCAGCAGAATTTTTATTCCCGAATTCATGTTTTTAATAGAAGGCGCAACTTATTGCCTAACTTTTGAACACAAAACATTTTCGGTATTGAAAGTATTATATGGCCCAAGACAGTTTGGACGGATGGCAGAGCTTCCACCTCATGAAGTAGAGTCTAATATTCAAATCTCACAAGCACCATACGTAAAGATGTGGAGATATCTCATATGTACTCTATAGAGGGTAATAAGAATATTCGGACTTATCTCAATGGAAAAGTCAGAACTCTTTGGTGAAATATGAGTCGGTACAATCTATGTGTTTATCTCCTATAATGATCACATAAAAGTGGATCGCTTACGAACATAATTTGTTTACGATAATTTTAAAATATATAAAAAAAAGAAATAATTTTGTGAACGATTAGATAAAAAAGGAGTAAGGTTCTTAAATAACCAAAGTTGGAGTCTTAACATTTTTCCCTTGGCGGAATTTGGCCTTTTCTGCTTCGTTCTTTCGTAAATAAGCATTTTTGTATGAGAAATTATTATAAGCTATGAAGATCAAAACTTTGCAATCTTTGATCATACATTGATATGAAAACCATAAGAATTTGGAAGCAGTGACATATGAAACTTCCAACACAATTGAGGATTAGGTAAGAAAGTTGTCTTTGTTTTGTTAAGCAAGCTTGCTAACACCCTACTTTAACTGGAACCTGTTCACACAATAAGTCATTAAGCTTCATATATTAATTACTTCAAGATTTGGGTTGTGTTATTATATGTATAATTGGTATCCCGATTATTACCTCATGCATGGCTTGCTGCATAAGGAAAAGCTTAATCTTTTTTTTTAATATATATATTATATATATATATAATATATATATATATAATATATATATATATATTATATATATATATATATGGAAGCAATATGCTACTGGGAGAAAAATGGTAGTCGAAAAGATCAAATTTATAGTATAATTGTAATAATGCTTTAAAAGTATTTTAAGTTCAGATACCATTAAAGCCATATTGGTTAGCATTATAGACTGTTAAAGTATGGTTTACATCTTCCAGCAAATATAAACGAGGCTCTCAGCATGGTTTGAGTGATTGACGTGATCCAAATTGAGTAAAGGTCGTTTCTTTGGAGCAAATTCAAGAGCATGCGTAACTCCCTTTTTTCTTTAGGAGCACTGTTATAGTACTTAGTATTAATATATGCCTGTTATTATAATAGGTTGTCTTTCCATGACCAAAAAAAAAAAGGCGTCACCTCATGTATGACCGAAGATTTCATTTGGATATCGGACTCAGCATAGTTTTCTATCGGATAGAGCCGAATTCGGTATGAGACAGTGTCTATTTCTCAAAAATTAATTTTATAGGTGAGACAGCATTCTTAGAGTTGCTAGCTTCTCGTAAGTGGCGGCACTTCTATTATAGTTCTTGTTCTTCAAGTTTGTATTGCACAAGTTTCCCTGCAATAACTTGCAGGTTATTTTGCTTGCAAAACTTAGTTTTCTTACATATAATTAATAAATAGACAACCAAAAATATAAATACCCACACATGACATATATATATATATATATATATATATATATATATATATATATATATATAGAGAGAGAGAGAGAGAGAGAGAGAGAGAGAGAGAGAGAGAGAGAGAGTAAACTTCTAGAGTACAATTAAATTTTGTTGATTCGTCAATAATAACATTACCAGTACATATATATAGACGTAAGGTTTTATGCATTCAAAATGGTATTTATCATGTATCAGGATCGGCATCCAGTAGCCAACACCGACTTTCTCATCAATTGCGATACAAATCGGATCTATGTGCAAACTCAGCCGCTAAAATTACTATTTGTTTTAACTAATATACGTGTATACATACTATATCTTATGCAAAAGTGAGTTGAAAAGTATATTCAGATACAATCAATGAATTCTTATATAGTTTCCGGGAGTTATAAACCAAGTGTTCTACCGAAATAGCCTCTTAGCTAGGAGATATCGCTAAGTACTGTGTATAACTTACTTCACCAGATCCAGATCGGAGAGGACTTACTACTGGACATGGTTGTTGAATAGTCCCAGCACATGCATGCATGAAGAGGTACAGGAAAGTGGTTACCTTGTTTTCGTCACAATATCAAGATCATGGATTTGAATTCATTTCCATGATTAGAGAACAAAAAAGAAATCAAATGCAACGAATCTCACTTACCGTTTGACTTTTTTATTAAATAATTAATAATTGCATCTAAATTTTTCTTTAAAAAGATGATGAACCTATGGTCCTAAAATATTTCTTCACGGCTAACTTCATCATTATAAACTAAAATAATGAACTTAAAATCTAATTAGAAACTTCATCATTATGCTACTTCGGTTAGCAACAATCTCATTCCTCATTATAAACTTAAAATCGAATTAGAAGAAAGATGAAACAAAAGTATAATTTACATTATATATGCAATTATCTATATATAGATGGGAAACTTTTTACAAGCATGTATATAGGTGTATGTAGAGGGTCTGCATTGCACTAGTAAGTGTCAATTAGCAATGCGGGGGAAACACCAGCAAACACCGCAATAATAGATAAAAAGTGGTGAAAAGAAACTCACAAAATAGCCCAAAAGTATAAAAAAGAGAAAAACAAATAAATAAGTTAAAAATAAAAGATCTTCATCTAGGTAGCAAACTAGTTAAACTAAAAATCGATGATGTACGAGTCTTCGAGAAAGAAATCGGGCCATACAGGAGGGCTAGCATCGGCCCCGCAGCTTGCAGTGCTGCAGGCATCTCCCGGGTTGCTGGTCGATATATCGGTTAAAGGAGGAAGAAACGAAGGTGTAGATAGCCATGGAGTGTTAGTCTTTGTGCTAGGGTTCTCTCCATGGCTGAAAGTGATCAAGTTTGATGAGGCCTCATTGGTGTCATCACAAAGGGGCTGCTCAAAGGACTCAAAAGAAGGTAACTGGAAGCCCTGCAATTGGTCTATTTCTGTCAGACCATCTAGGGCATTAGTAGTAGTATTCACTGAGCCATTTGGAGATTGTGAGTTCAAAAGGCTCATTGCACCCAAATCATTCGTAACCGGGGTCATATTCGGGGCAGCGGATGCTGTTGATTGGAGGGCACACTGAAGATACTGGAACCGTGCCGCTTGCACGGCTTCTGCCTGCAGCCGCACGGTCTGGTTGTCCCATGGTTGTTGCTGGCTGATGAGTTCCTGGATATTCGCAAGCATTAAGAGCTGAGGTAGAGTGGCAAAGAAGTCGGTTCGAGGACGATGTGTCATCGGATCAAACCCCATCTGGATCAGCTTTTTTTTGAGGTGCGTATTCCAGAAGTTCTTGATCTCGTTATCCGTTCTCCCGGGTAGGTGTGTTGAGATTGCAGACCACCTAAACCACAAATTTTAAGAACTGTCAATTTTCACAATACCAATCCTGCCCAAATAATAACCAACCATTGCCATTTCTTTTAATACTATCATAAACCTTTTTTTGAGTAATCGACATTGCCGTCATTTCGTTCCTCAGCTCAACACAAATAGAGATTACCCTGAGCCCAATGTGCAGGTGAAGCCACTCATCGCACATAGTATGCACTCGTGCGCATAACAGCCAGCAAAATTTTTATTTTTACTGGCAGGACGAGCAGTCAAAATTAGAATAATTAGGCTTTTTAAGGCCTACCGTACTACTATGATGCCCCGCCAATCTCCCTATCATAAAAAACTTAAGAGAGGTTATTACTTGTTTCCAAGGACAGAATGAAGATTGAGGATGGTCTGCTCCTCCTCCGGCGAGAATTTTCCTCGCTTTATATCGGGCCGCAAGTAGTTCGTCCATCTCAATCTGCAACTCTTTCCGCATCTGTTAAGCCCTGCAAAATTTCAAACCCATTAGTCATGATACAACATGCTTTTCCTGACACCCATCCTAAATCATAATCCCAAACGTACTCATCCCGATAGACCGTTCACGGCGGAGACTGTGGAGCTGATCAGAGTGAAACATATATAGTTGTAAGTGTTAAGAGATAATTGAATGTATGCATACCAGCGAGCTTCGGGAGAGCTCTCCAGCTTCCATGGCCGTTCTTCTGGATGTAGTTGATGAGCTTATCATCTTCCTCGGGAGTCCATGGACCCTTCTTCAGACCGCTCTCGTCGCAACAGGGAGATCTCCCCATTGTTTCTGAGGTCTTTGTTTAGAAGAAGGAGTTAAGAGCTTTAAGTAGTACTGCCCTCCTATCGTTCTTCACTTGGCTACCAAGAACATGGCTGCATATATATATATATATATAAACGTCATACCATCTTTTATTTTGAGAAACAAAAATACTATTATTCAGAAAATTCTGATGGTCCGAATATAACTACAAGAACACATAAAATATCGAAATCCGTATTATATATATCTCGATGCAATGTGTGTGATTTTTATTATTTCGCCGTTGGTCAATAGTATTGAGAAGTGCTAGTCCTATCTTTTATAAACAGGTTCAAGTTAATTAGCATGACAAAGAGTTAGTAGGAGCTCAGATGGAACCCTTGTAAGCCCAAATGAAGATATACGGTGCTCAAAATACACAATTAGGGGGGCAAATTCGTCATTTGATGTCCTGCTGATGGTAATAGGGGCTGGTTAACCATATTTCATCGGTTGTTGTCCGTAAAGATAATAATATAACTAATATTATTAACACAATAAAAAAATAAAAGGACGTCACGACAGAGTACAGGTGTTCATGGGGGTGAGGTAATAAGATCCCCCCATGCACGCAAAGCCTCGCAAACAAACCGCTCTCGTCACCTCCTCACCATCCCAATTAATTTGCTTCCAATTCCATTAACATATATATATATATATATATATATTATATATTATATATATATTATATATATATATATACTATTATATATATATATATATATATATGCTTAGGATCAAGAAAAAGGAAGCTTAGGAAAATATCTGAACACATTATGAGATTATGCTGCTCCTTCAAGGGCTCATTTCGGACAACAACTCCAACTTTTCGAAGTCGATCTAGAATGTAGTTGTTTGGGAAATATCTGGCGATTTTTCTGCTTTTTTATGAAATATTAAGGACCTGCCTTATATTTTATTTATTATAATACATTAAAATGGGAGATCTTTATTAGAAATCTGCACATTAAACCAGCACCTAGGGGTGGTGTTTAAAACGTACGAGGGTTTACTTTTTCTATGAAAAAATTCATGTGGATCCAAGAAAAAAAAAATTGCAAATTATATGGAGATAGTGTTAAATCATTTCCTAGCTTTTTTATCTGATATTTTAAGTTTTTAACCATTTGTAATTTGCGGTTTTTCTCTAAGTTCTTACCAAAGTAAATAAAAACAAATTAAGATTTTTTTTTTCCTGGAAATAATATAATAAGGATTTATATCAGGACGTATGAAGAGTTGACAGGTTTCAACCAAACCTTTCTCTCATACGCTTATCTAGCATCAACAATGGCAATTTTTCTTAATTCTTACATTGCATCTTTCTTAATCTTAGGCCCACATTGGAGTTAACGATCCATGATTATCCATCGATACTTAATAGTTATTATCCATGATTTTTTTTTTTAAAACAAAGACATATTATGCAATTTACCAACCAGCGTTGGCGCAGTTAGTTAGCAAATATGGGTGTTGGAAGGAGATTATGACTTGTCCATCACGAAAGATAAATCGAGAGTTGGAATCCCATCAAATGTGAGTTGGGAGAGACTTACCAAGCCGCTCCACTTCCGGTCCAGATATAGAATAGAATCGAACTCAGCGGTCACAGACCCGAAATAAAAGAAAAAAAAGAAAAAATCGCTTTTGCATAGTCCAGCAGCTTAAACAAAGCCTAAGTTGGTTAGATCTAAACTTACAAGACAAGCCTCCATTGGAGTAGTACATACCTTCTCAAAAGGAGGAGAATGTTTCTCCATTTCAACATTATATTCCTATATTTGCTTGTCCGGTCCATAAAAATTGGTATATACATTGCAAATCAACATATCATTAACCTTCTAAAATTCACTTTGAGAACTTTTTTTTAAGATAATGAGGAAAAGTTCGGTCCTAAACCCGCTATTGGTGATAAATTTGGAAAAAATCTATAGTAAATTGCGTATCAGCCCTCCTATTTTGGAGGCCGAGCAAATCAGCCCTTGAAAACGCGTTTTCAGGGGCTGATTTTTTTATAAAAAGAAAGAAAATCAGCCTTAGGGTCGAAATCTGTGGGGACTAATCGGTAAAAACTCCAAAAATCTAATTCCATTAGGAGTCATTGGTAGAGCCTGTAACTTAAGAATGGTATCGGCTAATTTACATTGATTAAGAAGTCCTAGCCTTTCTATATGGATAAGTTCATCAGTATAATATACCTTATACAGAGTATAAAAGAATATATGACTCGCACTTTTCAAAAAACCTATGCAACTCGAATCCACATCCTCAATTTATGAGACAAAAATTGTATCACTAGTCCTGAGCGCCATAACTGGACAGTAAGCTAAGACATTTGATTGGCCTACCTCGGCAAAGGAAGAGTTACATATCAGTATATGCATCGATTTATACATTACAAATAAATTTGTCGACTACAATTAGTCAATTTTCACACATTAACTATCTATTTAGAATCATTGCTTTGGAAAAACTTTGAATACAAAATTGTATATCACATCAAAATATATTGTTCATGTATTAATTTTTTTTCCAAAATTATTTCGAAATAGATATTTTGATTCTTCAAAGTCTTAACCGGTTAGCGGACTATTTTTTAAACTCATTAAAATTTTGAAGTCTTAAAACACTTATTTGGAATCTTTTTTTTTAAATTTAAAAAAAACTCTAAATACAAAAGTTATAAATTATATTATTTTTTTATATTCAAATTTTTTTAAAAAATATTTATATAATATTCATAATACTAGCTTCTTACCCAATTTTTGAGACGGAAACTAATTTATAAATAATTTAAAATATAAATTGATTTATAAAAAGTTTGAAAATGCCATCCAACTTCATGTCAGCCAAGCACAAAACACAGGAGTCAAATAGGAAGCTCATGGTAAGTCAAAGCCAAAAGTATCAGATGGTTTAGTAGAGGAGAAAAGGGCATCACTTTCGTGTTCAAATAAGCAAAACTAATAAAAACCAAAACTACTTAACAAGAAATTGACACTTTATATTATCTTATTAAACAAGTTATTTAGGTTTACTAATAATAATAAATAATATCGGAGACATAGGTCAGCATTTGGAACTGTTCTAATGATCTCTTAATTATCTACTTAAATTATATAATATTCTATTATTATTATTATTATTATTAGAAAATTTTAGTTTATTATGTATTAGTTGAAAGATTCAGAAAGAAACTTTTGATCTCCCCAATGTTACTCTCTTTCGAATCTCTTTCGACATATAAATTTTTTTCTAGAAAATGCTGAAAGGCAAAAATTATCTTAAAACAATCGTATTCGAGTAATGCTACGAAGTCTGAAACATCGACACGAATTAAGTGATGAGACCCATATTACCCATCCAAATGCGCCATGGTAAAGGACAAGTAATATGGCACTCATCCCGAATGCGTCGCGGTATAATTTATGCGTTATAAGGGCCACTAAGAAATTTTTTGGATTCACTACTGCATAAAAAAAATGCTAGCCAGCCAGAGCAGGTAGATGATAGAGCTAGCTAGCTAGAGCTAGACAAGTTGTCTCACTTATGCGATAACAAAGATGATATTATTCGTACGTTAAGGAAAGATATATATTTATAAATATTTTTTAAAAATACACATATTTAGTCGTTCTTTTAAATATTTGTAACATAATTGAGTTGAAAGAATATTAAACTGATAATGTAATATAATATAGTCAATAGACAATATTCACTAAGATAAATCAAAGAAGTACTAAATGTTTGGAAAATTGCAGGAGTAATGGCATAGTATTTCAATGAATTTAGACCAGGAGTATTTAGATATTAATAGAAGTTATGCATATCATATATAACGACTAAATCAAAACTTATGATCGTAGATGATTTTTTTTTTAAGAAGTAGACTGACGGAGCTGTGGACGAGCTTGAACATGGCTCGCTTGCTCGGTGGTTAATATTAACCACTTGCACAACGGGATTTTACATATAGTTTAGGATGGTTAAAAAACCAAACTATATATATATATATAATCTATATATATATATATATAATATTTTAATATATATATATTATATTGAAAATTCAAGTGAGTCCTTGAAAAATCCAATGCTGATTTACCGTATCTTTATCTTCTTCTCACAATAAATAAATTTAAGGGCTTTACATATCACCCCCCTATTTTGGATTCGCGTAAATCAGTCCCTGGAACTGACCCCAAAATAGAGGGTTGATATGAAATTATCCTATAAATTAAATTAATCCATCCTTCTATCTTGATTTTTGGGCAGCTGAACTTTTGCTGCTCAGTAGTTGTGACTTGGGGCTCATCAACATTTTTTTAGGATTCAGATACTATCTGAAGTTAAAGCACTACTCGTATATGTCTCCAAAATGCCTCGATCGAGAAGGTAACTTCCGAACCCGTCAGAGCATCTGTTGTATATGAAGGACCGCACGTGCACGTTACCATTAGAGCAACGCAGTAGCGCACAAACTGACGGCACTGAAAATCGAAGCTGGACGGGGAGGGGTTCATTTATAAGTATGTCTAAAGGTTTTCTTCAATAAGAGCTCCGCATCCACATCTAAAGGTGCATAACTATTTCTATCTAGGATTTTGATATGTCCGGGGTAACCCTAGCAAGTCGATGCCGCCTTATCGCAGCAACCAGTCTTCTAAACTGTTGGGATGGATGCTACCTCTAGTGGACCATTCGGAACTGCTGTCCGGGCAAAATACTCTGCGAAGTACGCGCTAGCGCATGCTCGGAGTTGGGACTTGTGGTCTGGTGACCAACATGGTCCACTGCTTAGGTTACTTTACTAATACATCTATTATAATACAATTATATATGTTTGAGAATTTACATTTGCTACAGATTAATTGCACCAGCTCTTTTAAATACAAATTCAACAATAAAAAATCAGCACGAAATTATCGAGATGTTATAATAAATTGATAAAGGACCGCAAACTTAGAAATGAGCTTTTTTTTTTTTTTAATTTTATTTTTGTCTGTACGAAACGAAAAAATTGTTATGGCCTCTATAAATTCAACAATATAGTCTGAGTGATTCGTCGACGAAACCGATTATATATTACAATATGCTTCTTAATTTTTGGTATTATGTCAAATTATTCAAAGTAATGACGGGTTTAGAGACAACATGAGCCTTAAACTTAGGGTTAATACCTGCTAAACATATCAAGTTTGCAGACCTTCTGATTATGAACTCGAACTTAATTAAATATAAAACCTGACCAAATTGCCAATATATAAAAAAATCACTGAGATTCTTGAACTTATGTCTGCAAATTAATTAAAATATTATATTGTTATTAAACACGGACGAGTCCACGACACACGCAACATGCATTTAAATTATCGTTTTTGGTAAAATGAATCATTTTTTTCCCAACTGTTTTGCCCAACATCACAGGAATTCTCATCTTCTAAAAGATGTCTAATTTTTAAATTAGGATTCATGTTCATGGATGCTTGAATTTATGGATTTCATAAAATATTTTGACCTACCTAATCTCTTTTTAGTTTATTTCTCCATCAATGAGCACATCAAAGTTTTGTTGGCTCAACCTCCCACAAGGGCAATATTGTCAAAACCAGTAACCGATGAGTGCGATACGGGTTCTTGGTGAGGACAATGCCGAACCATAATCCCAAACTTTGGCTGTAAATACCACAAATATAATAATAAGAGCGAAACTACGTAGTTCAGATGGGCGGGGATTAAATTGTCCGGCTTTTTAAAAAACTAAATTAAAAATAATCAGATGAAAATATTAGGTGTAATGTTATAATAAAGGAGCTCTCCTACAATGCATGCATGAGAAGTACGTCTGTATTTTAAACGTACACATTTGCAAATTTTATTTTACAAAAATGGACAGCTATAATTTTTTTAATGACAAGAAAAGAACACCATGCATTCAGTATCTTGTCCGGGACAGTAGTTATACAAAGACTCAAATATTTGTTAGAAAAAAAGTGCATGTGTCCTCTTATACTCACTAACTATAAGTCAACCATCTTAATTCACGAAATTTACAATATCAGCACCCCATAATTGCCTTTGCACTATCAAGCCCCTTTTTCATTTCGCACACAATAACGTCCCACGTAGGTGGAATGGCTGTGAAGCTGCTCTGGGCGCCGACATCGTGATGCTCCTTCAGGTCAGCAACCTGCTATAGCGCAAGATGTGTAAAACAATGGTATTATTTGCTGAAGGTCAGAAGCCGCCACTCAAATATTGGACAGAAAATATATTAAATTGTACAATATGTGCAAGTTTCATTCCGAATTTAGTAGGTTACGGATATTCATCGTGAACTCTAAAGAACATTGTTGGAGAGCATTTTCAACCATTTTCCTCAGAAGGGGGTCCTAATTTTGCGAAAACTTATAAGTTAAATCCTCTGGTGCCAAAAGTGATTCTAATTAAACTGTTTGATAAAAAAATTTTCCAGCCCTTATAAGAAGGAAACGGTCTTCATCGGTCTAACACAACTTGCAATAAAAGAAAATGAAAGTAACAAGTGAACTTGTATATTAGTTAACTATATTTAGAGCATTTATACTAGATGCTGTATTTATTTATCACCTTATTTAGTTCATAGAAAATAGTGCGGCCGCGCTGGACCGGCATGCACTATTTAGTTTAGTTGATATATCTAACATCACGTTTAGGGCTGAGCGTTAGCCGAACCTACCCGAAAAATCGAATCGAACCAATCCGAACAAAGACAACATTTCGGCTCAGTTCGGTTTGGGTCGATATTTTAATAGTTCGGATAGGATCTATATAATTCGGTTCGGATTCAGTGATCGAATTTCGGATCAGTTCGGATTGAACCCGAACTATCCTCGCAAGTCACGTTTTAATTAGTAAACGTTAATTATTTATATAGTTCGGCAAGTAAGGTTCAGATAGGATCTATATAGTTCGGTTCGGGTTGACCGAAATGCTCAATCACGTTTTTATTTACATCCCCCAATTTTGAACTACTATTTAGCGAAACGAAGCGTGTACCACTAAAATACCTAGTAGTCTAGTATTTGACAACCGATTAAGATATAATTTTTCATAGTTAACAGATAAAGAGAGAGTTTAAGCAATTGAGGATCCGAAGATCAATTGGATGTAAAGAAACAAGAGCACTACTCACCAGGGGTTTCTAATAATTCTGATGCAATTTAATCTAATAAGCTGCATTAGAAATTTAGAATATATGGGGAACATATTAGGATATGGAGTGTCTGATTTAGATTACAAAATAGTTATAAGTGTCCTGATAAATGGCTTTTTTCAATAAATAATCATGTGAACAAGGTAGTTTGAATCTTGGTTATTTCATAATTTGAATTCCAACCAATGTGAAAATGTTATAGCCAATTTGATACATAAATCGGCATTTTTGGCATGTTTTACATGGAAATCATATAATCCACATCAAAAAAAAAATTCTGAAATTTTGTCGACCAAACGTACCAGTAATATATCCTTAGAATGTCACCTTTATTTAACGATCTAATTATAACATTGCCCTAAATTATGCATCTCTAAATCTCATTCACACGTATCTGGCACTGATTTCTAATCATGTCCATATGTGATGGTGGTTTAGGATTAAAGCCCGCTAGCAGAACATAATTTGAGCGGCATCCAGGTAAAACAAGAAAGACTTGCATATCTGCCCATCTATCAAAGAAAATATTTATTTAGAAGTATTTTCAAAATAATTAAATACAAATGTTATAATTATATTAAAAGAAAATTTTCTTGTAGTTATTTTTTTAAAAAAAAATCATAAGTTTGTGTTGTAAGCCTCTAATTTTAGTAGATTAGCATGTAAAATTTTAAATCCATTAATACTTTAAAACTTCAAAATATCTATTAAATGTTAAAAAAATCAAAATCTATTTTTTGTATTCAATTTTTTTTTAAAAAAAATATTTAAATAATAGTTAAAATATTCCTAGGTTGAATAATGAGATAGGCACTGATTTATTTAGGATTTTAAAATTAGGAATTGATATGCTATTTTTATGTAAATGAACTGATATGAGCAGGCCAAAAATCATGCTATGTTATGTTCATTTCGGATAGTTGTATTTGTATTTGTAGGTTGCTGATATTTAGCCTCAATAAAAGAAAATTCAGTAATTAGGTAAACTAATGGACGTCCACATTTCCGACCAAGATGGTTAGCAAAAGCAGTCACTCTTTTTGTTTTCCTACGAGTATCCCACCCATCTCCCTAGGGATGAAAGTAATCTCACCCTTACATAAAGTAATATCGGTAAGTTCTCTTCCAACAAATGCTTACTATCCACTCGAACTCCTGACTTTTTACGGAGGTCTATCAGCCCTAAAATTTAACTTTACAAACCAAATAAGCCAACACTTACCGGTCAAAAATAATCACTTCGATACAAAACACATGGCAGCTAATGTGACGTAGCCTTAACGCCAATATGATGTGTGAGGTTCAAACAAAGAAATCTTTATGGTTGGTTTAGGCATCTAATTCTGTTATCAATGATAGCTACATTACTGCCCCAATAAAATCCCCACTCCAAAAGGATTTATAATTCCTTTCTAAGCCCAACAAGCGCAAATGTATTTCTAAGCCCAACAACGACTAAATTCATTTAAAACTTATTTTTAACTTTTTTCTAAAATTTATTTTAAACAAAAAACAAACTTTATAATTTTAGAAATTGAAATGTGTTGTGATATAGATTATAACATTGTTGCAAATTGAAATGTGTCATTGTGAAATGTATTATGAACGAAGTGTTATCTGTGGATGAATTAATTTGAAAAGAGAGGCAAACAAAAGGCTGCTAAAGAAAAAGCCCATTTGAGTTTGTGTTTCCCTATTCGCAGTTACCTTCTATGACTCAAAAGATCACAAGTTTTTGTGTGTGTTTAAAATTTGAACATTTCATCATTAATAAACAGTAGTACCTGCATTCAACTTTCATAAAGGAAAAAACTTTCTTCTCTTTCACTTTTTAAAGAGATCTGGAGTAAGATTTCTCCAGGAAAAAGAAGAGATCTAAACTGGGAGGCTTTGCGCGTACGCCCCACCGTTATCCACCTCTGTAGAGATGAACTTCGGCACTCCCCGTGTTTACCAGTAATCATGGGATTACTTGCCTGCGAATTTCAAACTTCAACCTGCACTTACAAAATTTCAAACTTTCGACGCATTGCCGAAACACTATGCATAACAAATTCATTTTGTCGTGCTCGAATTTTCCACGCACGAATCAAAAGTTTACCTGTTGATGGCTGTTTATGCCAATCAGACGTGAATACCAGTCTCAAGCTTCTGTACAAATGAAATCCAGCCATGAATAGAAGAGGATTAGAGGTGGCTCACCGGACACATGTAATCCAACATAAACATAAAAACACTTTCGTCTATCGGGATACGGCAGAATTCAACCATCTGCCTACTCTACCAAAAAAAAACAAACAAAGCAAAAATGATGTTTAACCTTTTCTTTTCAGAAAACCAGGCTTTTCACTAGTGCTAGGACATGCCCACATAGTTTCCCCAGGAAACCAGTGGCGACCCCACGCCAACCACCATTAAACCCACGCACGCTCGAACCCCTCACG
Source organism: Xerophyta viscosa (assembly GCA_002076135.1). Taxonomy (NCBI): domain Eukaryota; kingdom Viridiplantae; phylum Streptophyta; class Magnoliopsida; order Pandanales; family Velloziaceae; genus Xerophyta; species Xerophyta viscosa. The sequence goes on along the minus strand of MJHO01000114.1, from coordinate 645,585 downwards.
GACCATGCGGAAAGAAATGCACGAAGGCATTTCTATGGGATGAGAGCGGACACGAAACTAGCCAGCTAGGTCTTTAGTGAAACTCCAACGCTTCACCAGCCGAACACACCTCCTTTTGGTGTCGTCACTCTTTTACTTTATTTCATCCTTTTCTTTACTAGTACAATCCATATATTTAACAGGAATTTATCTGTGGAATCCAATTGTAGCTTAGTTCACCCTCATAGCCTAAAAACTTATGCACCAACTATTATCTTAAGAAAATATATTACAGAAGAAGGTCCTCGGCTTATAGAAACTATATTATACCGACATTTTAGTATACCAAGTGAAGAACTTCTGAATCACAAACTTGTACAACATAATCCACAAACTACGACTCAAAAGCAGTCTAACAAACTACTCAGCAACAATGAAGCAGATATGTACGAAAACTAAGTAAAAACCTCCATAATCACTCCAAATTGTAGTCAAACAATCACAATAACGAACAAACACTTCTCATCCATAATCGTGACACAGTTATTAATGTAACAGAGCTCATGGTAGGCATGCAACAAAATTCCAAAACAAGCTGAACTCATTATGACACTAGGCAGTTACAAAATCTACCATATTAGGTAATATACCTTGTTTCGTTCAATCTTCCTCGAGATCTGAAACATCCCAAGTGTTGTATTGCTTTTCCTCGGGCAAGACACACCAGTTAGGCGACTGAACTGCCTTTAGCCACTTAAAATCATCCACATTCGCCCAATTGCCGTTCTCCTCCCCCAAACCGGCCTCCTTCAGCTCATCATCAATCCCTCGATAAAATAATTTATAAGGCGCAAATCTGACATTGTTACAGTCCTCGATGATTGGCCTGCTCCGCACGCGAAGATAAAAATCGGAGTTCTTGGCATTGTGAATTCTAATTTGATGTGAAGCCGCCATGAACAAACAATCTTCGACTTCCTCAACGTGGATGGAACCGATAACAGGACCAACGAAAACTCTGCAATTCAGCAACTTGTGGATATAAAGAGCACTGATTTTTCCTTTTAAACGAACTTCGCAAGAATCGAGATCAAACAGCGTAAAGTCTCCTCCTCCTTCTTCTGCGGACAACTTCTTCACCAACACCGAATCTGAGGTCTTACGGAACCCTGGGGACTCGCGATCAAAAAGTAGGGTTTGATTCAGCGTTGAATTTGAATTTATAGCGCTAGATTCTTGTATTTCTGCGGCTTGATCAGGTGCTGAATTTGAATTCGGCACGCTTTTGGAGGCGGATTTCTTCTTGCTGAATGAGAATTTCTTCTTGGGTAGGATAGAAGAGGAGAGAGAATCTAGGGTTTGTTTAATCTCTGCGATGGAATTGAGGGAAGACCGGAGATCGTAGGAGGGGAGGAAGTAGGAATTGTCGGCGACGAAACGGTCCAGGTCGGCAACGGCGTTGACGAGGGTTTCGAGATCGGATTTGGGGTCTGAGGGAGGCGGCGTGGATGATCGGAGGCGGGAGATCTGGGACTCGATGGATTGCTTGGCGGCGTTGAAACGGGCAAGAAAGGATTCGACGGACTCGAATGTGGGGCCGGCGGTGACGGCAGCGGAGGATGGATCGGATGCAGCGGCACGGGCGGCGGAGCGGGCGGCCAGACGTTCCAGCATTGCCTCGTGCCGGCGATCCGGATCGAGCGACGACGGTGCGGCCTCCATTTTGTAACTTTGCTGCAGAGCCGTTTGAGCATCCAATGACTAACACTATCTATATAATTTTCAAATGTTTAGTTTGTACATTATCTAAATCGGACCGTCTATTTTAATGGTTGTATCGGTTGGAAATAACAGCTGAATTATTTCAGCTCCATTATAAGATGGCAAACTTAATTATCAACCCTCCATCGTTGCACTTGTTACAAATTGTAACAAGCCCATCATTTTTTTCTATATGTTCCAAAAAATTTAGTTGAAATATTTTTTAAAAAATTTTAAAGATAAAAATTATAATTCATATCGAAAGTTTTTTAATATTTTTTTCTAAAATTTTTTTAAATAAATATTTTAAAATTCTAAAATTTTAGCGGATTAACATATTAGTGTTTAAAACCACTAAAATTAGATCCTTAACATAGTTATTTAAAAGTATTTTAATCAATTTTTTAAAATTAATATTTATAAAATAATCAAAATATATTGACATATATTTAAAATTAGAGTTAATTTGTAAGGACTTCAATTTTTTGATTTATTGATTTGCAAACAAATTTAAAATATAGCAGCTGATTTCTAATGATTAGTTCTAGCCTTAGTTCATTCCAACTTAATAATCAAACAAATACAATTTTCATATAAGAGATTTTTCACGTAAGAACAAAAAATTCGTATACACATTATTCAAATCAGTGAAATCCACAGGACATAAACTATCAGGACAACTCGAATTTAGAAGTGGAAAATGTATATTATATAAATTAAAAGGATAATAATTACACATAGTCACCAACAAATATTTAATATCAAATATAATAAAAAAAATCATACATACAACTTAACTTTCATAAAATCAAATCTACACATTTATATTTTGACCATACGACCTAATGCAATAGAAATGAAAATTTTTTATTATGAGTTTAGAAGCTAGGGTTATAAATTAATATAAGAATGATACGTATTGCTTTTGGATGTATATCTAATGTCAAAAACAACATGATCTAGATCAATCTCTGAATGAATAAAAGAGTAATGATCCGGTTATCGCACCTTATTATTGCATGGACGATCGCCAAACACGTGATACCTTTGATAAAAATAATTAAAATAGTTTCTTTTTTAATCTGTTAAATTTTGAAATTATACAATATTATTACAAAAATTTTAAAAAAAATGATTATCAATGATACATGTTATAATACATACTGTATGTACTTTCTAAGAATATTTTTAAAATTATATTGGTAGATCGTTAAACCTAAAATAAAAATCGGACCAATTTTATAAAACCAAAATTCTGATTATATATATATATATATATATATATATGTGTGTGTGTGTGGTGTTTTGTGTGTATTATATGTAATTTTTTTTAAAAAAAATTAAATTATAAAATATTGTTGTTTTTTGAAAATTTATTTTAGAAAATATTTATTATAGCAGTTGATAATATATATATATATTATTATATATATATATATAAAGATCAATCAATCAGTAGTTCTTAAACTAAGTTAAAACTTAAGACGGTGTCACCTTCAAAGTTCTTTGTGAGTATCTAGAAAGAACAGATGTCAAACTTGGGCTTTGCGTTTTTCATATTGCTGGATACATGAAATCATCGTTTTGGATTCAGCAACGGTGACTTCGAGATGAAACACGATTTATAAATACATCATAATTTAATAACTCATATAATTAGAAAAAAAAAATCTTAATAATGCTATTAAGAGCGATAACTTGTGCATAGTGAAAGCATAAATAAATATAATATAGTACAATTTCAACGATTATTTTTATTTGCATATATTATTATTATACAGATTATAAAATTCGGTAATGTAATTTGCAAACTTATTTTCTTCGATCTCTTTTATTTGATACATTAAATAAATACATAGATTAGTAATATAATTTGCAAACTTATTTTCTCCTAGCTCCTTTATTCGATATATTAAATAAATACATAGATTAGCAACATAGTTTGCAAACTTTCTTTTTGTTTTTGAGGTAATTGTCAAAAGTTAATATATGAGCGGTCTATTTTGTATTATTATAGTATTTATATGAAAGATAATCTACAATTAATAATGATCTATATTCTGTCGATCATGAAGTTCTAAATTTTTTTTTCTTTGAGAGGAATTGGAGATCGTCTCTTCTAAGGAGTACATGGACATAAATTGTCCACATCATGGTGGCACAGATCCTGCGTAAAGGTTGTCGATCATGAAATTATTTAGATATAACTTGCAAAATGAATTTGCAATTACCAAACAGAGATGAAGCAGCCGCGGCGGAGATGGAGCAACTGCTGACCTCTTCTTTGCTCCGTATTCAGAAGCATTTTAACAAACATGTTGAGCGCGATGTCGAACGCATAAACGCTTTTGGGGAACTCGAGTATTTTTGGCAAAGAAAAAACCGATTATTCGAAAGATTATTTAAGAAGATAAAGGATTTGGTCAGTAAAATAAATATATCCTACTTCAAGAAATCGACGTCACCAAAACCTTTACTCGGAGGGAGAGTGCTGAATTGTGGGTGGGAGATGCCGTGAACGACACAGCGGCGCCGCACTCGTCCACCCACTCGGAGGGATCGCCATCGCCACCTCCTCCTGATCTTGCTTGGTGCCTGCTCAGGCGACGTCTTCGGACTCTTCAACTTCTTCACTCTATCTTGCAATCCAGCTTCTTGACGCTGTCTTTCTTTTTTGCTCTCTTAAATCCGAGCTTTTGGTGAAGAACAGGCGAGACGATGACAGAAAACCCCTCCAACGGGCCGGAGCAGCAGAAAACAAATAAATAAATAAATAAATAACTCTCTTATTTTTTGAAAATTAATTTTTAACTTCTCTATCTTTTAAATTCAATATAATAACATTCTAATTTTAAATTATTTATTTTTAACCTTATATTTTTTAAATGGCAACTAATTACTCAATGAACAAAACTATTAATATATTTATTTATAAGTATTTAAATCTTTAAAAGCCTCCGATAGTGGTACCAATTATCGCACCTCCTCTTTCGATTTTTTCGTCACGATCGTCTCCGCCAAGTTCGTTCCCGCCACGATCTTCTCCGCTACGGTCGTCCCTGCCATAATCTCACAGCCTTTGCCAAGAGTGGTGCCATCGCGATGACGAGATGGCAACAATAATCGGCCACGCTGGAATTTCGAAGATTTTAGAAAAAAAATTTTAAAAAAGTATTATGGTTTAATTAATATAGATATTAATGTTCAAGGATAAAAGGGTTAAAATAAGTAATTTTAGAATTAAGAGATTATTATTGAGTTTAAAAATAGAGGGGTTAAAAAAATAACTTTTTGGATGAAGGTTATCCATAATTATTCCAAAAAAAAAGTACCACTACAATATTACCGCATCAAGTAAAAAAAAAAATAACACGTAACGAAATTGATGGACAGAGACTGACTGTAAAATTATTATAAATATTTATTTTAAAGTGCAAACTTAGCGCCGATATGATTGAAATATCAGAATTATAACATATTAAACAAAACTTTATGAGATTAAATAATAATTTTAGCTTATATATTTGGCATAGAGCTGAATCTAAAGCTAACATCTTATTATCGCGCTAGGCCCGTGGCTCTAGCATGTTAAGACGTTATACACTTTTCTATCGAAAGTATGCGAGATCTTTTAAGCTTGTCTAAGGTAGATATCGTCTCCCTTCATCGTAGATGGTGCGAGAATCTAAGTCGATCTAGCTTCAGACTCGAGATGTAGTTCTCGCTAAGAGTGGGATGAGTTGAAAGATACTAGAAAGTTTAAAGACGATGTGAGAATAACGATTTTGACAAAGTAAGACGATGGTGATGATATTACAAGGCAGCCTCACAGTAGTAATAGAGTATCAATCTCATTGGTGAAACGGTCGCACAAATCAGTTATATTTAAAAATTATATTTGGTAGTTTTAATGGTTTAAAATTTTAGTAATTTTTAAAATAGGAGTTAATTATTAAAACTGTAATTTATGAGTGATAAGGCGCTAGGCTTTAGTACTATAGTTTATGATAATACATCAGTGTCAGTAGTTATATTACTTAAACCTCTTAGCAAGGAGAAAGGAGACATGATGGTTTAACAAGTTTTAACTGATACAACAGTCTATATCTACGGGAGTAAATGCAAACTCTGTTAATGGCATTACATAAATAAATGTCGGAGCAAAGATGAAGGAGAAGAGTAGTAATTTACAAGAAAACATTCTATGTTTCTTTTTCTCTTGATTGGTGTGGAATTTGGTGAACTTGACTTAATTTATCTTGACTTCACTCTTCGCTCTCCTTTTAGGGTTGTGTGTATAGTGCTTCTCGAGTAGCCTGCTGACCCTCCTATAATCAACGCATTGATTATATGTAAAATGATAATTGAGGGCACGGTTGGAGAGTCGCCAACCGATAGTTGTGCTCCAAGATGGATTGTATGCCATCAACAAGTTTATTGATCCGGTGTCTTTTGCAAAGTGTATATCTCTTATGCTCTATTTAGAATGAGGAAAAGAAAGTGAAAGTAATGAAAATATAGAAAAAAAAAGTGGTAGGAATATTTTCCTTCCGGTACGTTTGGATAATAGAGAAAAATAATATATAATATTATTAATTTAATATAAATAAAATATTATAATATCATAAAGTTACATTGGTTTTCAATTTCTTGTCTATTTCAGCGTGCGTGGGCCCCGCCGTCGGAGAGAAACAAAAATGGTGGAGCCCAGGGAATTGATTCTCCAGCATTTGCTTTCCCTCATTTTACTGGCTTCCCAAATGACGGAAAAGAAATAAGTCACTCTATTTTTCCTCCCCTCCACTTCTTTTCGTCCGATTTCCTTCAATCCAAACACACCATTAAATCCAAACACACCATTAAAGGGAAAATAGGCAGCACTGTGGCTTAACAAGCTATAGTGTTTGCCAAGGACGGGCGCACACTGACGCTGTCGACTTACATGGATAAGCGCCAAATTAGTTACTCTAATACAGCTTTAGCGGTAGGCCAGCTGCCAGTAATCATTCTTTTAACAGCTGCGCGCTTGACTTGAGCGCTTGCAATGATAGGATGTACCCGTCCCGGACTCCAAGCAAGGAATCGGGGTCGATTAGGTGGTGCTTTACAGGCCTTTGCTTGCGCCTGGTTATGCGTGATTCTTTGTCCCTGGCCGGTGGGCCGCTCAACGGCCACATACCGAATCGGATACCCAGGCGGCGGGGGCCGCGCCGGTCCTGGCCCCACACTCTGGGCCAGCTGCCCAAAGCGATTGGGCCAGCACGGCCGCACATCCGCAGGTGATTCGTCACGTAGCTTTCGCATCAGCAAAATGGGTCCATTCACATGCCAACTTCGAAACAGCGGATTCCGCCGCTTATAATTAGACCCCACGACAGAGCATAACCGTACATTATCCCACGGGCGATCCACCACCCACGTGGCAGAATAAATTAACAAACCTACCCTATATTCATACAGCAAAAGCAGCCACTAAAACTACGCCACGATAGCGTTATCGGATCTCACCATCACGTCACCAGTAGTACGGCCGCGAAGTGGGAGACGTGTCTAGCAAAAACCTTTGCTTCCGACACGTGTGACATCTTCTTCACACTTCGTTTGCTCGGATCTCGAAACTAAAGGAACAAGTGACGCAATTTTGCATTATAAGACGCAGCACCATTTTCCACTAGATTAAACCTCAGCAGAAACATTTTGAGTTAAAGGACTATTTTGCCCCGGATAATGAGTACCCAGCTCAATGAACTCATTTTCTTTGACATATAAACATAAGGGATATTTGTATCTAATTTTTCATATGTATACTTTCATCCCTAATTTTTTTTTTAACTCAATGAACTTCATTACAAATATTTATTTATTTTGATTTTATGACTGTTTTGTTTGATTTATATCATACATCTCGACCGGAAAAGAAAACGGTATGATAGTCATCTCAACTGATACTTGCTGAATTCGAACTCTCGACCATCTTTTTGAGGTGTAGACGGAGGTAACCTCCCAACATCCGGTTCGACAATATTACTAACCAATTGGCTCTTAATAGTACAAATATTCACTTTTTAAAATAACGATCAAAGCTCTTTTTTTGACATAGCAGATGAAATTGGACATGATTTACTAATTGAACCATCTGGCTTGCATTGGCTTGCACCTAGTACAAAGTAAATCCTGCTCTGAACTAGATATTAAATAGTACTTGAAGTTCAAGAATCCTATAGCTAGTAGATGGCAAAAATCCTGATTAGTGAAAGATGCGTACTTTCATTGTCTCAATTGTAAATAGATCCCAAAGTATCTACCTGAATGAATATGGATTATGGAAATACTTCCCCTCTTTAATGTAAAAAAAAAAGATATCAAAATTGTCTACTCCGATTTCAGAGCAACCACATAGCTTAAATATATGACCTATGACTCCTAAGTCCCTGCCCAAATCACCCAATCCACGTATAGGAGGTAATCTTAGAATCATTCATAAGTACTTAGAAACAAATAAATAGAATATATTACAAACAATTTTTATAGATAAAAAATTTGTATTTAACTGCTTAAACCTAGACAAAGCAGCCCAAAAGTTATGTAGCATAGCGGAAGATAGTCGTCAATTTGGTTGCGCACGAATGTACCACAGAAATCTAATGACAAATCTAAGTGGAATATCACCGAAAATCTACCGTTGTTGCCATCTAAGTGAAGGTTTGAGTCTACCTGGAGACATATATAGTATAATCCTACTATTCCAATAGGTCGATCTAATCCTTTTCTAGCTCAATGGTTTTTTAGGGGTTGAACGGTCTTTAAACGTGTCTAAGGTTTGATCACACCTAAAAGTATTAAAGGAAGACTGAGCGTGCAAAAACGATTATAAAATCTGGATTTTGCAAAATACCACAAAAAGGGTAAGAATAAATAAACATCTCCGAATGAAAAAAGGTTCATGTTCTTCTTCTTCTCACTCGATTTCTTTCTCGCTATTCTCTCTCTAGGATGCGGTGGGAGGCGGTGGGGTACGAGCCGGAGCAGCTTAAGGCCATTAATGGCGGTGGCTTGGTGCTAGGAACGTGGTGGTCGGAGGTCAACGACTCCACGGAGTGGCAGAAAGGGATCTTCTACTTCCTCTGCGCCGCCTACGCCGCCGTCGCCATCGTAGCCCTGGTGAGCTGCGCAGATCTGCTTAGCCTTTTGTATTTGAATCCTAGTCGTCCCGGCGCCAGCGATGATTGTGATGGATGTTTTTGAATCGGGAACTTGTTATTCGTTGTGTTACTTAAGCAATAGATGCGAAAGTTTCAGATTTTCGGATTAAGATAATAAAGTCGATTTTTTCCGAATTGGTCGACGTTTATGTTTGAATATGTGGCGGGTTACAGCGGGCGAGCCTAAAAGTACCGCGGACGAGAGTAGATCGGGGCGATCTTAATGGAGGAGATGATGTGAAAATTTTGAAATTTTAGGATTAAGATAATAGTTGGAACCTTTTTCTAGAGAATTACCATAATTTATGATTTTGAAATTTGTTGCTGATACAGTGATACTAGACTTTGAATTGTTTGAGAAATTGGTTAGTGATTATTTATTACATATGGATTTTGAGGTTACAGCTATTAGTAGTTAAGTGTAATGATACAGATTTGGAAAAATGTCTTCCCACTGGTGGTTGAGGCGGTTGAAATTCTCGCTTGTCTGCGAATGGTTCGCTATTTCAAACTCCCAGGTGCCCATTCGGGGGTTCGCTGGTAGTGCTGTCTGCGAAACATCTAAACTGCCACTTCTAATGTTGGTCCGGAGTTGGCTCTGACAGAGGAGCAGGTTTAACTCCATTCCTAATTTGGTAGATTGGCGGGCTCAATGGATATAATATTTTTCCCTCGAATATCTCAAAAGAAAAAAAAGATGGAAAAACAAAATCCATGGTGATAGCAAATGCATATTGAAATAGAAGTGGAATTTTAATATAAGCTGTTCAAGAAAACAAAACATGTAATAGAAGGTGGTAATATCAATGTTTTTGGATATAACATTTTTGTTTTGTCATTCATTTGATATTTGGATGACAACTAGATCATATGATGTTTGGGCTGTCACCTTCTGTGTTGATTATTATTTTTATAGTTAATTTCGTACCTTAGGAACAGCATATGATTAGGTGCACTAGAAATCGCTAGAATTACTGATGCTTGTTATCAAATAGAACTTCTGAAACTTGCACGTGTTATGAGTAATATTTACAGAATTTTAAATAGTGAAACACTCCCATATTTCTGAAGGTTAGGTTCTCTCTGTTACAGGTACAACTCATTCGTATCCAGCTTAGAGTGCCAGAATACGGATGGACCACGCAAAAGCTTTTCCATTTGATGAACTTTGTCGTGAATGGATGTAAGCTGCATTTCTTGGGTAGGATTTTTGCTGATATTACAATTGAGTAAACTAATTGATGTTGATTTATTGGCAGTGAGGGCAATCCTTTTTGGTTTCTACCATACTTTCTTCCTTCTAAGACCAAAAGTAAGTACTTTCCTGGCATACCGCTTTTACCGTGGAAGCATGATATATGTAGAGTTATAGTCTAGTACTTAGTTGTAAATTATTCTAGTGTTTTCTGCCTTGAAATTTAAGCTCTTAGGTGGCACTGAGTTAAACTCCTACATATTTAAATAACTTAATATTGGTTGGTCAAGCAAATATAATTATGATGAAGCTTCCTCTTATTCGCAAATTTTATCATGAAGTTGCACCTGCAAAACTTGCAGCTATAACAATTACTTTTTCAAGGCTTGCAGTTCTATCCCTGTTATTTCAGACTTGGTTGAGCGCTCAACGGCTGTACCCACAACCACAGATCGTAAAATGATCTATATAGCTTTGTACATGTTTTCCATAATTTGACAGATGGATGCTATAAGCACTAACTATCATGCGCTATTTGGGTTATAACCTGACTGCATTCGTAGATTATGCAAATATTTATCTTTAAGCAACTTCTTGTTGTCTTACTTAATGTTCGAATGCTTTGTGGGCTCTCAAAGGCTGTCTTTGACATTGATGTAGGGTTCCTGCTGTATTTGACTATCGAATCTTTTACCTTTTTTGTTTCTCTCGATTTGTATTTATAGACACATAACTAAGTTTAGGCATCGAGAGGCTTGTCTATTTATATGCATATTCTAGAAGACTAGAAACGTCCAGAGCTAAGATATGAGATGAATCCTCCCTTAATCGTAGATTAACTCTTAGCTCTTTATAGGATTTCTGGTTAGCCTTTCAACCAGCGGGATGGTATCATAACTGTCCATTTTGATTGATCGTATTTGGTTGGAGACGATTTGGGAATCATTCCCATTCCACTGGGATGTGCTTCTGCATCTGATTTTCTTTGCTTTCCATTTTGTGATGTTTGTTTTGAATTCTCCTTAAAAGTACTTTCCGTGTTCAGTCTCTCGAGATTCTGCTGCTGGAAATTCCTGGCCTGTTATTCTTCTCAACATACACCTTACTGGTGTTGTTCTGGGCAGAAATATACCATCAGGTTTCCACCTCTTACTTTGTTAGTACATCCTATTATGCATGTATTGTCGTAGCATTTTTTAATAGTAACTTATTTTGGATTTACAGGCTAGAAGCCTTCCCACAAATAAGCTTAGGCCCACATATTTGATAGTCAATGGGGTTGTATACGTTATACAGGTACTTCATGCCAAACCAGTAATTCTTATTCTGATTCTGTTTGCTTAAGAAACTTATGAACGCGACTCTTCTGCTTATAGATATGCATTTGGGTCTACCTAGCCATAAGCCCAAGAACTGTTGCAATTGAAGTTGCTAAAGTCTTCTTTGCAGGTATAGATAATATTTTTTTTTTAATCCACTGTTTGCTCTGCACATTATTTCCATATGCATGTGTTTCAGCGTCTGAGTGTCTAGTAACTATTTTCTTACGAGTACCTAATATCAATGGCATATGGAGACATGTATAAGATCGTTTTCGTTATTCTTTCAAAGAGTAAGTGTAATGATGCATCTATTCTTTTTATCTTATTTTTTTTTTTTTTTTTTTTTTTTTTTTTGTTTTTTTGTTTTTTTGCAGTTGTTTCTTTCTGTGCTGCTCTAGGATTCCTGATGTATGGCGGAAGGTATCTGTCATATTGGATGTTTCTTTAGTTCTCTAAGTCCTCATTGGTTGTTTGCTAAATTGGATGCTATTTTGAAGGTTGTTCTTCATGCTGAGGCGCTTCCCTATTGAGTCTAAAGGTCGTCAAAAGAAGTTGAACGAGGTACCCTAGGTTTTCTTGCCTTGTCATCTTCTGCTTTTGCTAAGACATCCTTTTATGTTTTGTTTCTGTAACTTGTAATCTCAAGTTAAGCGAAACAAAGCTGGTCGTATCTATATCGTCTATGTTCTTTCTAAGTCTGCTTATTGAAATTACCGTCTGGTTTATTTTAATTAATCATACAATTTCCCCCTTCCAGAGACACTGCTAGGCTTCTGGTTTAGAGCTTTATGATGATTCCTGAAATGTGGTTATACTTAATTGTGCTATTGAATTCCCGTCCCCAGACCACAGACTCTCCGCACTTATGGTTGTTCAAACCGTCCATGCAGTAGATATCTTCCCTTTTCTTTTCCTCCCTTTTTTGGTTTCTACCAGCAGAATATTCCTTAAGAATGGTCCTATTGAGTATTTGTTGGGAACAATGGTGAAGATAATTAACTCTGGATGCTTGCTAGTCATCCATAAATTGTACGAAAGAAGAAGCAAAGAAATAATGGTCGTTCCTCAAGCATGCTGGACTATTTACTTGGTATCAGTCGAGCAATTAGATGGATCAACGTTGTTTAACCACAATACATCCCAAGGAGGTACACAAAGGATGTGATGATCTTCACACATCCCAAGATGTCTTGGGGTGTGTTTTTGGCCCTTTTGGGTCGAACATTTTGGGCTTTTTTTAATACCAATAACTAATGTATGCCATGAATATATATATATATATATATATATATATATAATTATATAATATATATATATATATATATATATATTTTACCAGTTCTGTGAAGATGCCATATGTCCTGGACACCTACTCGTTATAATGCTGGTTAAGTCAAATTCTCCCTTCATATGGGAAACAATGCTATTGATTGAGAATATGTATTTATTTGCCTGTTTAATGCATCCTGAGAATACAAGACTCTGCTTAGTTTATACTTTTTAATTTCTACTCTTTTAATTTTTAAAATAAATGTCATCCTTAGGATATGAGACTGTTTTATTTTTCTAGTTTTTTCTTTATTTTTAAGTTTTGTCGATCATAATAGCGACTTGCTTCTGCTTCCGTTGCAGGTTGGTTTTGTGACTGTAATCTGCTCCACCTGTTTCCTTGTGCGAAGTGTTGTGGTAAGGAGATTGTTCATGCCATCTCTCTCTAAATTCCTAACTAAATCGACTCAATACACTTTGGAACTAAATTACTAGTTTATTGTGGCTGATGAGACTCAAGACTACTTCATTTGTATCCAGGTTGCTGTATCTGCTTTTGTGAAGGGTGCTGATCTTGATGTTCTCTACCACCCACTTCTGAATTTAATCTATTACATGGTATGTTATTTCGCATTCTAAAAGTCGTGTCCATATTCGTATTTTTACGTTGCCACATTTAAGGCATTTCCAATTTAATGTTGCAGTTGGCCGAGATTCTTCCAGCTGCTCTCGTGCTCTTTATCCTGAGGAAGCTACCTCCAAAAAGAGTTTCTGATCAGTATCACCCTATTAGCTGAAGTTATCGTAAAAGAGAACGGTAAAAAATACAGTACCGGTGAAAAATCTACATTCAAGTTATCATTTTTGTGCAGACGTGAAACTCGGATATTTATATCTTACTTTAAAAGTCTTCTTCCTGCAGCATAAATCCATATTTTGCCTGAGAGCATCGAGCTTGAGCTTTATCACAGGGCCGTGATAGGGGCAGTTATGTTGGTTTATTGCTGTACTGTTGCTGGCTGGAGTTTTTATGTATTGTAAGTCGTAGATTTTCCACGCGACAAACATCAATAGTATAATGGAGTGGTATTTTCTACTATTTCAGCAGATTTAGCATGTAAAAAGGCGGATATGTACCTAATTGAAGGCTTGTGTAGGTGGGGATTTTGCTTTTCAACTTTATATCATACTATGCGACGTTTGGTAAAGTAAACATAGTATGAACTATGAAGTAACGAAATTAAGCGATGTTGTTGGAGAACCATAAGTGCCGTTAAAGTTTATGTTTTTTATTTGCTGGGTGCGATCATATGATTATTAATATGCTGGATTCTATCCGAAGTAAGCATATTTGGAAGAGAGTAGTGTTAGAATGGGTGATCTTTTGGGAAGTTATTATATTACACCTTTTTAAAAAATAAAAAGTAAAAAAATGTTTTTTATTTGCTTTGATGGTAATGAGGAGTACTGTGTAGCAGGCCTTGTGTTTTTACTTACTGTCTGGTCCAGAAGTGTATTGCAGGACTTTGACCAATTGGCGAGTATCATCGTCTCTCATCTCCGACTAATACCGTTAGGGGTAAAAGAGATTATGCTCTTCATGTACGCCAGATGTTAATAATGTGACTAGTTAGGACGGACGATAGGATCTTCATCTTGCATATAGTGAAGATTTCTTGTTTGAATTTTGTAAGCGTCAATTGGAAAAGTGTGTTATATTTACTATTGTATTGCTGTGGTTAGGGTGTGCAACCGTCGGACCGGACCGGAACGGTCCGGACCGGACCGGAGACCGAATCAAGAGGAGGAGATGGAGTCTCGCGGACCGGACCGGAATAGGACCGGTCGGTCGACCGGAATAGGACCGTCCGGTCCGGACCGGAAAATAGGGACCGGTCCGTCCGGACCCGGAATAGACCGTCCGTCCGGACCGGACCGCGGAGAAAGCTGACCGACCGGCCGGTTTGGACCGGACCGGTTTGACCGGACCGGTTTGGACCGGTCCGCAGGTTCAAAGCTCCTTGTGCTCTGTGCAAAACAGCCTCTGTTTTGAGTGTCATCAAGCCCCAAATAGCTCTTCGGGCTTTTGAGAATTCAAATAGGTTCAAAGCTTCTGGGCTTTTGAGCTCATCAAGCCCAAATGCTTCTGGGCTTCACTGCTTTCACATTATAGATTCCGGTCCTCGGTCCGGTCACGGTTTTCGGTCCCGACCGGGACCGAGACGAATAGCAAGCAGATCCGGGACCCGTACCTGGACCGAATTGCTACCGGTCCGACCGGCGGGACCGAACTCACCGGTCCGGTCCGTTTTTCGGTCCGGACCGGGTATATGCCAACCAACCCCTAGCTGTTGTCGGGATATTTCTGTTGAAGAAGCAAGTATTTGGGTTATTTGTGAAATTATTATTAATCTAATGTATAAAATAAACTAATTGTGGATAAAATGTTTTTAAAATAACATTACTGTCCTTCAAAATAACTATTTTTATGTTAATTATAAATAAATTTTTTATGTTAATTATTAAATCAATTTAAAATGTATATAATTATATTTTGGAAGAAATTGAATAGACAAAACAATGAAACATAGACTCTGCATACTCAACAATATGTATTTATTTTTTTAAAAAAAAATTCTAAATAAATATTTGTACCTTCAAATTTAGTTATTACAAAAAATTTAAAAATATCAAAATATTATCTAAAAATATTTTTTTAATATACAAATTTTAGAGTAAATTCCAGTTTTAGAAATTAATTTTTGTATATGCGCTCGGAGTTTTGGGGAGTTTTCGCAAGTTTTTCAAAAATTTAAGTTTAATTGAAAGAGTTTGCTACAGCAGGTCTCTCCGATAATGAAACCCCAAAATAAACCCAAAAACCAAGCTTGATAAACAGAAGAAAAGAAGGAAATATCAAAAGCGCAGAAGCTGCTGCGAATGAAAATTGCTGGAGAAGTATTATAACAAAGAAGATGCGAAACGAACTCATATTATCTCACGGACAATAATTCAAAGATATCGACTTGCAAATTCCTTGTTTTTTTTTTTTTTCTTTTTTTTTTTTTTCGAGAGGTATAAACAAATTTGAGTAGAGTTCAGAGAGACGAAGGGGTTGGTCTAGCTGGATACAATCGTCCACCATTTGTACATACCGTAGCAGTAGATCGTCGTCAATACAGCTACTCGAAGAGGGTATGCTTTAAACCTGCATAAACACAGCAGAAACATAAGAGTTCAAATCCGGAGAAAAAAAAAAGGATGAGTATATATCAGCCCCTATTTTATATTGTTGTTCTAAATATATTTCATAATACAAATCAATATATATATATATATATATATATATATAAAGACGACCTGAGAATAGTTCCTTTCAGGCCGCCGCGTGTTTTGGACTGATATTTAGTTAGTAAATCAAAAAATGAATCGGTATGAGAATAGAGATAAAAATGACCACAAATTGTATAATATTTGGTATATATCATACAATCGAAATCAAATTATAATTATTCATTAATCAGTTTGTTAATAAAATAAAAGGAAAAAGAATCATGTTTCAATTAGCACTTATAATTTTTATTGTAACAAAATAAATCAAATTAACAAAAATTGCCATCATTTATACTACCACCAAAATATAGCATTATGTAAAAATATCAACAGTCAAGCTTAAACTAATCAATTCAAAAAAAATAAAAAAAAAAAAAAAAAAAAAAAAAAAAAATATATATATTATATATATATATAGCTTAAATTAAAAACTGACAAAAAATTAATACATTGGATAGTATAATTTTTTTCTTCATGCTGCATATTATTTTAGATTTTTAATATAGTAGTGATGAGCGATGTAAATTACTTAATCCTATTCCAATGAAAATATATGGTAATTAAATTTTTCAATAAAAATTTAATTCCTATTCAATAAGCTTATAATTCTAATATTTTCTCAACTAAATATTTATAATTGAAATAGGTAGTTTCAATTCTCATCCCATACGGCTTAAATACCAATCAAATATCCTATTATTGATTATAAAATTAGGTTTTTTTTTTTTAAATCTAGAGTTTCCAAATATTTATTTGCCTAGATAAGATAATTGATTTGAAATAATTTTGAAACGTAAGGCTTTTTGCCAAAATTCCGAAAATAATATATTAACAGAACTACTAATTAGAGCTCCCAAACTTTGTCTCAAAATACCTCCCAATAACCATCAATAACACTTATGGGCATCACAGAGGACATTTTTATGATCATATTGTTCAATTCTTCATTTCTTTGTGACAAATTTAGGGAACTTAGCATTTTTTGACAATCAAATGAAAACTACGATGCTAGTGACTCACCTCAGATCGCGTCCACCGCCTCTGCCTGCACCGGCGGCGGCGTGGGCGGAGTTCGCGCGAGGAGCCTCCATGGGAGTGAACCACTGCGAGAAATCTCTATCGAAGAACTCCCAGTCGGGAAGCAGGAAGAGAGCTGCTCCCGCGACGCCGAACCCATAAGTAGCAATCATCTTCTTCAGCGACAGAGTAGCCAGCCCCACCGCCGCCACCGCCGCAGCCACCGCCAGCAAGCTCAGCTTCAGAAGCCCTTCTTTATCCATTCCCTCTCTAGACCTTGTGGAAACTATGCAGCTTTCTCTCTCTAAAAGCTTTTCTGTAATGATGAAAATAAGAGCAGCGTGAAGAGAGAGAAAGAAGTTGTTGAGAGGACGGTTAGGGAACATTAAATGTGGCAGCATCCGCGAGCTAATCAATCTTCCGAGGGAATAACTTTCCGAAACTATGTCGACAAGATACAGCCACATTGAGTTATTATAAAAAAAAATTAAAATAAAAAATATAGTATACGAAAATCTCGACTCTTTATTACATTAATATATTTTTTATCAATATTGAAAATCTTTAATAGAAATAAAATAGATTTTATTGTATTTCTTAGTTTCCGTAATTAATTTTTTTTGGAAATAGTTTAAGTTGATTTAAAAAATCCGGCAAGTCATAGTTCTACAATAGAAAAAATGTAAATTACGACCTCAAAGATCCATTGTGACCTATCCAAAAATAGTTTTTGGTCAAATTTTGGGATGTAAAATTTAAAAATACAACAAAAAATATTTTAAAACACTTCAAAATATATGATTATTGTAATTAGACCAATAAAAAATGTTTCATCTACCATTGTCCATACTATAGATATCAACGCGGCAGGTAATGGATATAGAGAATTATTTTTTATTTCGACCCTACTTATCTCCATTTTTATTCCCATCCGGCGGGAGAAAAATTTATTTTCCATCCTCGCCCTCGTGGAAGTCGATGGTGACGGAGAATTTGTATATCCCATCAAGTTTTCATTTTAAAAAAAAGAAAAATGAAGATCATTCTAATTACAACTACCTAAATATATTATAATAACACTCACTAACATATTATATATATATATAGTATATAATATATTATATAATTAATATATATAATTTGGAGTTGGTACGAAAAGGGGTGGGTGATTGTGTTCCCATCCCCGCCTCCGACTAGGAAATTTTTTTTTTAATCCCCATCCTGAACCCGTCTCTTTTTGGGGTGGAGAATCAAATTTTTTATCGGATTTCCGCTAAATTGGCATTTCTAGTCCATACAACTATTGTATTATTTTTATTTATAAGATATCAAGGCATCTCATGTAAGAGATCCAATTTCATAAGATATGCAAATTTTAACCTTCAACAATATGTCTGATTCATAAGATATCACAATTTATATGTTAATCTCATTTCCACGAGATTGTTAACCTTAATCAATAGATAAAATCCACATTGATCTGATTCTAATTCTGCCAAGATTGTAGTTTCAAGTTTGCAAAGCTGGTTATAACATTTTAGGATGGAAGGATAAAAGTAGTTTATATATATATATATATTATAATTATATATATTAATATATATAATATATTATATATATAATATATTGGATGGATTCAAAATGTGCACCACGTGAATTATAAATAATTTTTTGTGTATCATGTGCTATTTTTTTTTTTTTTTTTTGAGAAATATGTCATGTGCTATTTACTTTTATTCTTAAATTTTGTGTATCCAGTTTCCTCCACCGGAGTAGTTAGACCAAACCTCGCTATAGAAGCTTCACATTTACATATACAAGTTTTTGAATATATATCTATATATATATATATATATATATATACACTCTAATAATATATAATAACTAAAATATCTTACTTTTAATAAAAAATAATAATAAGTTTATATAAAATTAGAAATATAAAAAAATATAAGAAATTAAGTTTATCAAACTGATATTCCTATATTGTACTGATGTAAAATTAGTTTTAAACTACATGCTTCAATTTAAAAACTTTTGTTTGTACTACAAGATTTTCAAGTTCTGCATAATCAATTAATCGAACTATTTAATAACCTTTTTTTTTAAACTATTGGGCTAAAATTTCATTAAAAGTCCACAAAATTAGCTGCGTTAAGAAAATCATTTTTGACTTAATATTCTATATTTGCTCAACCTAATTTATATTTTGATAATAGACAAACACAAAGTAGTACAAAAAATAATTTTGCAGGAGTTATTCGTGAGGAGCACGTATAAATTCTGCCCCATTTTTCGTCATTTTTTATTGTCTACCTTATAATTACATTGCTCTGCAATCTCTCAACAGAGTTACAATTTTATATATAATTAAAAATATAGGAATCAATAAAGTATAGTATAAAAGAAATTCTTTTCCGTTGGAGGAATTCGGCAAAATATAATATATAAATCTAATTCAGCGATCACGACAAAAAGAAAGAAATTCTTTTTCTTGAGATAAAAAAGTGGCATTTACATTTTTATGCCTTCGATTTAAAATTACAAAAATATGCTCTCATTTAAATTGATATTTTTATCTCCCTATTGTCTATGGGAATTAAAAATTATACTTGTCAAGATATCTGTCTCAATCTTTTAAAAAAATAAATAATAATTTTATTATTTTATCAGATTAATAAAATATAATAACATCCTTTTGATTAAATGATATAAAATTATAATTTAGATTACTGGGTATACAAATATAAATAGCCCTAAGATAAATTCCAGTTAAGTGAAGGTTTATCTGGGCTGTGTAGTTTGCTCAAGATTTATGTGGGATGTGGCACCTCTTCTTAGAGAAGGTTGTAATAAAAGCTATTAATTAAACGGTGTCTCTTCGGAATATTCTTGTCGGACACACAATCGGAATGTTTGACGTGGATTATAGAAAACATCGGAACTTGTTGTACCTTTGCACGCGTTTTTAGCTTACCAACCACTGGGCCTTCGTAGTGAGCCCACCAAGAAAAATGGTGGGCCCAATTTGAAATTATTTTAATAATATTAATTGTGCTATAAATGGTGAGATGCTGCTTTAGATTTGATGGATTTGTTCAAGGAATCCATGCAATTGTGTTCTAAAATAAATATATTTGCTAATAAAATCTCACCCTTTCATCTCCCTGCACCAATTCCGAGGTTGAATTTCACCCGTCCGACATTATATTGTTCCTACCATGACCAAAGGGCCTACTCTCTACCGGTGTTTCTGTTTTATAAAATACAAGTTTTCTGTCCAATTTCTATCTCAATCTCCATCTTGTTGTCTAATAAATAAATAAACATGTTAGGGCATCTCAGAAAGCGCAGATTTTGAATTCGAATTTCATAAACGTCTTTCAAAAAAATATAGAAAATTTATTTTTCAGTATTTTGTAGAGGGTAAAAAAGATTCCGAACTTGTTCAGACCGAAAAATTAGAATTATTCGGTTGGTAAAATATAGATCAGTACCATCTGTGAGTTTATTGTTATGATAGTCATATAAAATATATCAGTTATAGATAGAACTTTTTCATGTTATTCTAAAATAATAAAAAAATATGTTTCAATTTAAGAAAACAAAACCAAAAACACCTAATTAACTAATTGATGTGATAAAATACTTGTGCATCCCATGAATCGATCCACTGATGGATAAAAAAGTTACAAAGTAATAGTGATTTTTAGTTGGTGGGTCTACTGGGCGTTCGTTTGACCTTACAAGTAGGGGGATGCCTATAAATAGGGACTAAGGCCTTAGTTGTGGAGTTCGCATAGAATTATAATACGGAAGATAATATGAAATTTTCATGTTTAATCTTTTTTAAATTTTGATACTTCAAAATTTTAACGGATTTAAAAATAATTAAAAATTCGCTTAAAATCTACTAAGACTTTAGAGTGAAAAATATTTATTAGAAGTATTTTATGAAAATAATTTGAATATAAAAATTATAGATCTCATCAAAATCTAAAAATTTAATATAAAAAAAAATTCAAAAAAATATTCTTTTATATAATTTTAGTACAATCAACAGTACTATAATCGGTGCAGTTGACTGCACCAAGTCAATTTACTCGTTCGTGGGAATGCATGCTAGAAGTAAAGCTAATGAGAAGTAAGAGAAGCTTGAGTGTGAGTATGCACCGAACCACAATACTTATACTCCTTTGTGCTTTATAATGGGTATCTTTTCTCTTCAAAAAGCATTGTTCGGGGAACTTTAATAAAATCCTAATATAATTAAAACCCTAAAAAGCCTATTGAGATGGATATTGTTTATATTACAATATATTATATATAATTTCTGTTATTTTCTGTTATATCTAAGAGTCCTAATAATTCTGATAAAAAAAAAAAAAATTCCCTCTTTTAGCTCTTGTGCTTCACCTTGATTTTGGTATGTGAGCACTTGGGTTTCTATATCCCCTCCCCTCCCAAGCTCAACCGATTAGAAGGCTCTCATCGAGTCTGCGTAAAAGGAAATTTCTACAAAGTTTTTCCAAAAAAATCTTTTATATTATGTAACAGGAGTCTCCGTTAATAGAAAATTTATACTCGAATTTTAGAGCGTCGATTGAAGCTCAGCATAGAAGATTCCTATAAACACGTGCGCTCAAAAAACAAAACAAGGGCTAAACACTAGTTTTCGGCAAACTTTTCATCATACGTTGGCATTGTGGAAATTTCAAACGTATATTTTTTTGGTCAAAAATTTTACATGTATATAAGATTAGTTATGATGACGACTACATGTATATAAGATTAGTTATGATGACGACTTTTCGGTATCCTTAGGGAAGAAAATTCTTGGCATTGTTTGCCAAGGCACGTAATGCTACATTAAAAATGAAATAATTTTGAATCTAAACATTAATTTCGTCGCATAAACATACAAAATGTGTCCACGTGTTTTGGACATAATAATGTGTATTACGTAAATATATTTAATGGAGTAGATAGATAAGAGGCTTGAAGCCAATGGCTCTTATAGGAGTTATAAAAGTAATGCTAGACGGCTCAAAGTTTCTACTTAATATATCTAAAAAAATGCATAAATTAGGGAACTTGTGACACGTGAGAATAACTTTATATTATGCACTTTAGGCTAATCCTAAAATTATTCGATATATTAAACAGTTAAAAGCGCACATATCCTCTCCGTCCACTCGGTATACACCGAATGTCAACTTATAATCATACTGTTATTATTTTTAACTTTTAATAATTTTTATAATAATATAAAGTTTGTATCTATGAAACCTAACTATTATTATTAAAAACAATTAGGTTAAAAATATTATAATATAGTACTATGTTTATATCAACTCTTAAAAAACACTAAGATTTGTTACTAATTAATTAAAAATCAATATAAATTAGTATATATGAATATTCGATAGTTAAAATATTATTAAAAATTATATAAAAAGATTATTTGGTGTACTGTTCGGCACACCGAGTGAGTCCAAAGAGAGAACAAATATTTGGGATAAAAATGGAATTATCGCATTAATTTATTTTCTGCAAAAAAATGCTTAAATACTGCAAAAGCTAATGTATGCCCATTAAAAGATATATATTAATCAGTTTATATTCAGCTAATTTACAATATCCTCAAGAACAAAATAGATCGAAAAATGGCATAAGTACAAAGATCAAAGAGGAAGCCAAAAATAAAAAGTATGATTTCTTTTTCATATTCTAATATCTGAGCTAAATAAGAGTAATTATGGATACTATCTTCGATCTCTTGTGTCAAAGCCTGATCTGGATGAGCTAGCAGCCATGGCGGCCACTGCTTTGGCCCACGCCACCAACTCTTCCTTCATCCTCTGCTCGTCTCTCAAAAGCAAAGGGTCTATCGGTTGATCTCTGACAGTGCTCCATGAAGACGTAGAACCAGCCTCGGGATCAGGAAAAACTCTGATTTGTTGATGCTCGCTTGGGCTGATGTTTTCGTCGACCCCCATTGCTAGAGCTCGGATCGCCATGGATTTCTCTTTTGTTCTTGATATTGCTGTGATCGTGGCAGCTGCAGTGGTGTTCGGCATTTTAGTTGGTGTTTATAGGGGGAGCAAAAGCGTGTCAAAAGAGATGGGAACTGGGAAAACGACACGTGGCTTTATAGTACGATAACCACTTGTTGAGTTACTTTTTAGATATGAAAAAGTTATTCACCCCCAACAAATTAATCTAATAAATCGACCACAATTAATTTTTACCACACATATTTCCGTAATTTTATACATAATTTTTCTCGTGATTACAAAAAAAAGTCAAAATAACAGAATATTTCATAATGCGTGGTCTAATTGTGCCACATCAAATATGAAATGATTTTTTTGTGTACTTTTTAGAGGCGCATAAGCACGATAACCACTTTTTAGATAACGAGATAAAATTTCTCAAACTTAAATCTCACTATTCGGCCATCAATCATAAAATAGTCCCGGATTGGACCCTACCTGCACTGCTCGGGCAATACAGGTGGCCGATGGCCACTACTCGCGAGACCGATCGCACTGCCAGGAGCTGGCGCGATCTTCATACACTAGATCAGAGACACGCGATTATAGTGCAGCCCTGGCGCATGGTAAAGCATATTTTTGTTTTTGTATTATATATATCAATAAATACAAGAGGTAAATTTCTAAGGGAGCAGGACTTTTTTGCTATGATCTGAGAGTTACAATATCAGATGGAACACATGCATGCCGCCACAACAGAGTACTACTGGGGAAGTACACCAGCAGAGTATCTATCATGGGAAGGTAAGATTTTTCGCGTGCGTAGAGATCTCGTACTCAGTAGCGATGGATTTGAATGTCGGGCTAGGACATTCGACAGAGAAGAGTTGCATCTGGAGATAAATATCAGAAGATTTACTTACGTATTATTAGAAGACATCTCGTGACCGATGAGACCAAATTGATGTCGTGAGATAATTTATTCGAAAAGTGTCTATCAACTCAAAATATGTGGTTTAATATACTATCCCCACCTGAAAAAACTTAAAATATAATCCCCACTCACTAAACATATCTTCGATGTGCTAAATATATATATTGTAGAGAGACAGAAAGTATGAGTAAATAAGCTACAAATTTTTTCAAATATCGAGAAAATTACTGATTTATAGATGCTATGTAGAAAGTCTGAGATAACGCGATTAATAGAGAGAGCGACTGTTAATACATGAGCGACTCTATGCGCGAGTGATCCAATTTATCGGGACTAGCGCTCACACTCTCTATCCGGAACATCTGCTTCTGTTAAGTAGGTCTCTTGTAGCGAAGCACCCTTCATCAAATATATATATATAGTAGAGTAAATTATACAGCACTCAGTAACTTGTCATGACCGTAGGTAGGGCTTATATATATAGAACATTAGGTGGCTGCGGTGATTATTGTCTATTAAATATACTTTATTTCATTCTGTTATACTTTGACAGCAGTTTAGGTAAACGCTAAGTCGCTCGTCAGGTGAGAGCGATAGGTCACACCCGAATAGTCTCCACGGCTGTATCTGTGTGTATAGAAGAATATGGCGCGGAGTGGTGATTGTAGAAAGAATGCATGGATGTGAGCGGATCACACACTTATCGCGCGGCAGATAAGCACAGGCGATCCGACTTGCGACTAGGTTGAATGGAATCAATCACAAACAGATGTGTGACGTAAATGAACGAGAACAAAATAAAGTTCCTTTTTTCCCTTTTGTTTAATTGTTTTTATTTGTTATAGAAGAATTAATCTTACCCTACAAAGTTATGAAGAAGCATTTCCCAACAATTAAAGTTTAGAAATGCTTTTTCAAAAATCAAAATGGAATTTGTACAAAGTAGTACACCAAGAAAAACAAATTACATATTAACGGCTTTTTTGTTACTGTTAATCCAAATAAATCACTACTTTTTTCTAATAATTAGTATAACAAGCCAAACTATATATATGAAAAATTTTGACCTTAAAAAGATATTTTAATATACAATTTTTAAAATAAATATTAAAGTTTTAAAATTTTTACTGATCATCTCATAATATCTATTTAGATTTTTATTAAAAAATTAAAAGGAAAAAGTATAAAGCACAATAATTTGTTTTTTTTTTTAAGTATTTATGAATACGTATTTAAAAGAATTTTTATAAATATTTTAGAAAATTACAAAATTTTTAGTAAGATTGTTTTTTTTTTACAAAACCTAAAATATTAGAGTGGTCGTGGCAGCTAGCCGTGCATTAATTAACTCACCTTGTTATCCAAGGATGACGTTATCGGATGGATGCAGAAAAATAGAAGAAATGCGCAATCAGACTCTCCTATGATAAAAATCTATAAATTTCTGGACACCAAAAAAAAAAGATTTATAAATTAAACTCTAATTAGACTGACACTACAGAAACTAAGTGATAGCTGATATTTTTTTTTTTTTTTTTTTTTTTGGAGAATAAAAAAAAATTTTTTCCGGATCTCCGCTAATTCGTGGACCACAATTTTCTACGAACACCTATAGGACCATTTTGGACCCAAATGTCCGCAGAAGAGTAAAATTTCGGCCTGGCGTCTGTCTCCGGACCAAAAGTACCAACACAGAGACGGGTATAAAAACACAATATATGAATGACAAATATGATATTTTTTAAAAATGTAGAATACCGAGATCGTTCGAACATATTATAAAATATAAATAACAAATTAAATATTAAATATTTTAATATATAAAAATACTTAATAAAAAAAATATATACTATAATATTTTATATTTTAATATAAATTTTAATATAAAAATCTAATTTAATTAATAAAAATATAAAAATAAATATTTTATTATATTATATTACTTATCTCTTATTTATTTTTTTATTTTTTTTATTTTTTTTTTAAAATAACATAAATAAGAACACTCGGTCAGATATTTTGTTTGGCGTGTTTGATTGCGTGTCTATATTTTTTGGAACATGTCTTACAGTGTATGATATGTATTCGAACGTGTTCGTAAAATATCAGTGGTGCATATATATAAATATTATATTGATAAAAATTTTATGTGTCCGTATTTTTTAACTGATATGTAAAAATCCACATCTGTTCCTATCAAAAAATAAGAAAAAGAAAAGAAAAAGAGAAAGGAAAAGGAATAAGAAGTAACGGACGACCCTCCGAGTGCTCGAGAATCAATAAAGTACATCCTTGAAAGATTAGAAATTTCAAACCCTGAGATGAATGAATGCCATCTTTCTTTTTCATCTATTCCCTTTGTTCACGGGAATATGGCCCAATACGTGAAGTTGTTTGACGAAGAAAAAAGATAAAAACACAGCTATGTGTCAAAAAAAAATCGGATAATTGCTCAGTCCCTTCATATTATTTCAATATTATTAAAAAAAAAAATTTTAAATTTTTTTATACTTTAGTCACTTTGACGCATTCCGATCAGTTTTTAACATCTTCCAATGAACTTTTGACAGCTCCGATATGTATCGAATATTTTATATTTTAATATATTTTAGTAAATTTTTGACACCTTCTTATTAATTTTAATACTATCATGTTAAAAATTAACACATTGACACATTTCTGATAATTTTTAATATTTTTTGATAATTTTTTACGTCCTCCGCGGAAAAATTTAACTGCAATTAAAACTTAGTTCAGGACTTAAGTGCAATGAAAATTATAACTTTGGATCCAAAAGTAACTCTCCCAAAAAATTATATTTTTTAAAATTTGTATAAATCAACTTTCAGCCGTCTTTCAACTTTTTTTTGAAATATTTTAATAAAAATTAAAACATACCAAAGGGTTAGTATAGTACTATATATATTTATAATAGTTTTTATATTGAATATTATAATAAATTATTTTAGTATTTTCGTAAGTCAAAAAAAAACTTTCCGAAGAGATACAATAGTGTTCATAGAAATTAACTTAGTAGTTGATTTGTTCAAAAAACATTTATAGAATTAATGCAGTTTTATCCCAAAAAAAAAAAAAAAAAAAAAAAAAAACCAACTTAGTGATTTCATTTAAAATATTGATTTAATCAAAATTTATTTTTAACGAAACCCAAAAACATACTACCCTTGCATCATTTCTGAATTTTTTTTTTCTTTATCATCTTGCTTTTGTTTTTCTTTCTTTTTTCTCTTTTCTGCTATGACATATCGTTCCTCTTGCAGATAAATATGATTTTTTTTAAAAAAATCGTTTGAAAAGCAGGAGATGATTTGAAGTTATTCCAAAAAAAAATGCAGTCAGCGTAGATTCTGAAGATTATCAACACAGGATTTTGCAGAGGATAGGGGCTACATCGGTTCTCCTTGAAAAAAGTTATTAATCACATAGCACTTATTTAGAGTTTTTAATTAAATTTTTTTTTTTCGAGATCCTTTTTAATTTTTTAAAGATATTATAGTTTGAAGCATCTAAAATTTTTAAAAAAATGAAAAGGATCCGAGCATAATTGCAAGAGGAGCGGTTGAGAAGGGGGACGAAGAACGTACTTTTTAACCGAAAAATAAGTCTCTCGAGGAGAGAAGTAGGAAGATAATTTTCTGTATTTATATATTGGAACGTTCGGAATAGCGAGCATAAAAATTCCATTTTTGTCATGAAATATCTGTTCAAATTTCATAATAATTTGCCCGAGCATAAAAAATCCGATATTTTCAATGGTCAATATTGAAATTTGCGAAATAAGTACTCCACAACTCACTATATTTCATTAAAATATTTTTTTTAAATATACAAAAAATGATATTACGTCAAAATAATGAATGCATTTCTATATACTAAGACCTTTTGTACAAAGAATGAGCAACTGCTTTAACCCAAACCCTCAATCTACTCTTGATTTCTTCTTCATCCTCGTCCGATTCCCCGGGAAAGCACTCTTCGACGCGTGCCAAGGCCTCGTCGGCGCTAATACATTTCGCCGGTCCTAAATTTGGTCTTCCCGAGCAATACTCTCTCTTTTTTCTCGACGAGAATCGATTATTGTTGCATGTATCAGAAGAAACCGGTATATGCGGGGAAACAGTGTTATCCTTCACGGAGTAAGAACCGGTTTCGTAGTCAGCGCCTGCCATTACGAGAGCTTCAAATGATGCACTCATACTAACTTTGTGGTATATCTCAAGCTTAATATGTAGATTACAATGAGCTAATGTAGGTTATATATAGCAAGAGAGTCACGGGTGGTGAAGTTTTGAGCTAGAAAAATCTGGCTTTTACTTGAATGACTTAAAATTAGGGTTTGATCGAGATTAAGTGTCGTGAAGCTCGTGAAGCATCTATTTTCCCATTTGAAACTCATGTATTTGAAATCCTCATGTGACCTAGCTCTACTTTTTAAGACAAGTCTGGCCTGATTCATTTAACATTCGGAGTCGGTCCAAGCTCTTGACAAGTAGAATAATTAGTATTTACGGCATGGTAGGTTATCTCAAAAAAAGAGAAAAATATAACATTAAATATCTCAGTGGCAGTCCATATTGTGGATTGTTAATGATCTATTAAATTAATAGTGATATATCGTTTCAAATTATCACACCGTAATCGGTCTACTTTTATATGATCATCGTAAATTACAATGGCATCTGATCTAAATTCTACCAACCAATTAATCTAGCCTTAATTCTGTCTTGACATGTCTGAATATTCTTGTTATCTTTTACGCATGCAGATAGAATATATAAATATTCCACACACTTTCGCAGGTAGCACTCGCATAATTAGAATCTAAGATTTCTACTTTCCAAATAGAAGTCGTATCATCCATCCTATTCGATCTTCACTTCGTAGTGGCTTCCATCCGATATGCGCATGATAACCTTTTCCCTACACAAACAGCACCATTGTACCTTTTATTCTCATAGAGGATATCGAGTTCCTACAGAGGACTTATCGTTCGCAGGCCAGAGCTCTCGACTACTCAGAGTATTGCGGCTGATCGTGTTCCCTGGTCATGCGAAGATAGTGTTGCAAGCGTGCTGGCCGCCATGGGCCGGCCCGCACGGAGCTAAATGCGGGGCGGACCAGCTCGGCCCTAGTTACGTCGGCTCGGCTCGGCTTGGCCGGCGGCCCACTGAGCCGAGCGGAGCCAACCGAATTTTAAAAAAAAAAAAAAATCCCCGCGTGAGCTGCTTGCAGACCGCAGGCCGACTTGCCCCGCCCCGCGTGCGGACTGATTTTCCTAGCCCGACTTGTGCGGCCGGGGAGACAGGGCAGGCCAGCCCGTGCTCCGGCGAGCCGGACTACAGTACATCGCGGACTGCGAATTTTTTTTGCATCTCTATGCGAAGCCATAGGAAGTTGGTTTAAGGTCACGCTACCCTCACGCCGATATGTTAATAAGGAAAACAATTCTTATAGCTCTAGCGTAAATAAAAAATAAAAAGTCCAAGCTGGTCATGGATTCGTCTCTGGAGGGGTAGTAAAATTACCTGGTGCAGTTTACTGCACGACTAGAACCATTAACATAGTAAAATAAAAAGGAAAACGCACGTGTGGACGAACTGTGTTGTTTTTCCCAAATTGGGAAAAACTACGAGGTCAAAGTCAACATTAGAATGAGTAAAACATTTGAATTCTCTTCACGTGGATCTATATATATGATATCATGGCATATGTTGCTTGAGTTGACTCTGACGTCAGTTTGCTCTGGAAACACTGCCATGCAAGGTCCTTACGTCATGGTATAGCATGGGGCATCCGTTTTATTACCACCCCAGTTGTTTGTACGTACGGTTGGGTAACTGACACATTTGGTATGGTTGTGGACCGCGAACTGATTGATAGATGTGGTTATATCAAATATACTAAGTTATACCTAACATATTTCGATAATAAGACAAAGAAAAATAGTACAGATACCATTCGATAAGATCTAACTTGTTTAAACTTCCATAAGAACCTTGTTTTTTATCTAACTGAGTGGCCGGAACCCTATTAGTAATAGGGTTGTTCAAAGAGCTTAGAGATTTAGGTTTTTGTACATTCTTTAATTTTAGTGTTTTAGCGTTTATTTATTGCGCGCATCATCTCTTTGCTCTCTCGAGAGCGTGTAGTTAGACTTGTGTGTTTTTGAACTTGTGTGTATATATACTATTCAGATATATATATGCTTGGATATTAGTTATTCAGTTTGGAGGCCTTACAAATTAGTCTTTTTTGCGATATAGATACATATAATCTTATCCTCCTATAATCTAACAACATACTTCGAGCGGAACTTATTACTACTTTCTATTATTGTTGTTATTGGTAGGAATCTTTGGAAAATGATATAAAAACATTTCGATCGAAAGTGTGTTTTAAAAAAAAAAAATCATATATGTGCTTTTGGAATGTGAATCATGTTTGATTACACTAGAAATATGTAATGGAAATGCCAATCAACATCTTGTTTATTGCCCTCATTACTGCCCACCAACATTTCACCCACCATTTTGAAGGGGTCCGGCTCACCTATTACATCCGTAGCAGTAAGTAGGAAATTTAGCGGTGAGGATTGCACCACGTCAGCGAGCACGATCACGAGATATTATATAAATTTTTTGTCCATTTATTTGGCCTATTTTAAGCACTTTTAGAAAAAATTTAAAATACAAAATTGTATATTCCGATGCAATTTACAACTTTGTAATTGAATTTTTTTTTAAAAAAACCAAACAATATGTCAAAATGATAATCAAAATTTTTGATTACCATTTTGATATATTATTTGGCATATTTTTTAAAAACAAAATTCAACTACAAAGTTATAGATCGCATTGAAATTTAAAATTTTATAGTTCAAAATTTTTTTAAAAAATGCTTAAAAATAGACTAAATAAATAAACGAAAATTTTATATAATATCTCGTGATCCGTGTTTGTTGACATGGCGCAATCCTCCCCCTTACTTTCCTACTTCCTGTTGCGGATGCAATAGGGAGCCGCGCCCATTTTGAAGGTCTTGAATCTAGCTCACACCACAATATAACATAGCGAGAATCCTAAATAAAACGATAAACAATCTGACGTAAAGCAGAGCTCATATATAACATCTTTCTTCCATGTTGTTTACAGTAAGTCAACAAAAAAAAAAAATGTATTGAAGAATTTACATCTATCATCTGGGAACACATTAAAACCAGTACCCCCACACTCTTACACTAATGAGTTTTATGAAAATAGATGGTACAAAAGGATGGTATTCAACTTCTCCACATTATCATATTTGAGAGCAAAAGTAAGATCGCTTCGTCATAGATCTTCCCTGATGAATTCTAACAAATACGGTGTCATCTTCCTCCCGAAAGTTCGATAGCATCCTGATTATGCATAGAATCAACTCCCCAATCGAATATTGTATGCATCGTCTCTTGCTCTCGCCTCCTCGTGGCTTCGACTTTCTGCCACTCTTCCCATCGTTCCGCCAGTCCCTCGCCTTCGAGCATTCTCACGACCTTGGACATCGTTGGCCTATCCTCCGGCAAGTCTTGCGTGCAAAGTAAAGCAACTTGAACCATCATCTCGACTTCCTGCCCGTTGAAACTACTCTTTAAATTTCGGTCCACGATGGCTACCAACCGCTTTTCCCTCTCTAGCTTCTTTACCTGTATTATTTGAACAAAATACGGATGCGAAAATTAGGCCCCATGATCACAATTAAGTAATGATGATGGAGCTCTCAATTTTTTTTTCCCAAAAATCAATCAAGTTCACTTTTCATCAGCTTTCAATTTATTTATTCCTAAGAAATTTTGGAAGCTATAGCACTTTTGAAGTATGGATATATGATACTTTGTCTATTTATGAAGTTATGAACTGGAAGCAGGAGGATAATCAAGATGCTCAAGTGCTATTTATCACAAGAAAGAACCAAGGGATATCCCAATCTCATTTTCCACTCCATTATTTTCTAAATGATTACCGAATATAACAGTGATTATAAAAAGAAATTATAAATTCCTAAAAGTTTAAAATGTAACTGTCGCCTTGCATTTAATTAAAAAAATCATATTAGCACAAACTCAGGAATCAGGATACTTCCTCGCATTTGACGAGTTATTATGGAATACATGCATTTTAGGCAATAAGATCCTAAATTTTGCATAAACAAACTTCTACAGTGCAACAAAATTTTCAAATTCTAAATATTACTGCAAGAGGTTGCATGAACTTACAATGTCAAGCAACAAGACATCGTCTTCTTGTTCCACGCGTGAGAAATCTATTGCACGTTGACCCGTAACAAGTTCAAGAAGCATGATTCCATAACCGTAAACATCGGTCTTCTCTGATGACTTTCCGGTGGTCAAGTATTCAGGTGCTATGTGACCCATTGTCCCGCGGACCTGAGTGGTCGCAGAAGTCTTCCTCGCATCCACCAATTTTGCCAAGCCAAAATCTCCTACAACTGCTTCGAAATCTCCATCAAGTAACACATTAGCGGCTTTAACGTCACGGTGAATGATCTTTGGATTGCAATGCTCGTGTAGGTACTCTAGACCACGAGCTGCACCCAAACCTATTCGTTTCCTCGTTGGCCAATCAAGCACTAACTCTTCAGGCT
Organism: Xerophyta viscosa; assembly: GCA_002076135.1. Classification (NCBI taxonomy): domain Eukaryota; kingdom Viridiplantae; phylum Streptophyta; class Magnoliopsida; order Pandanales; family Velloziaceae; genus Xerophyta; species Xerophyta viscosa. Next base: position 612,916 of record MJHO01000114.1, on the reverse strand, counting down.
TAAACTCTGAATTCAATTTATCATGGAACACAACGTCAAAATTAAAATCTTCAGTCAGCTACTTTTCTTCAAGATAAAGAAGGGAGAGAGATAACATCCAAAATAGAAGTACATGACCCTAATGGATATAAAAAATAAAAATAAAATTAAAAAAAAGAAGGAATGAGCAGGGATGAAGGTCAATGACAGCATAGTAGACATAGATTACAGTCACATTATCGGAAGCTACAAAACATATATGTAGCAGAAACACGTCCATAGCCTCCATTTCTTAAGAATAGAAAAAGAGAGTATACTATCCCTGCCTGATGTGGGAACAAGTATAGGTAGGACAGTTTAATTTAAGAAAAAGCTATTTTTAGGTATCATTTTAATCCTGAAAAAATCAAGACTGATGTAGGCAACGCTATATCAGCCCAAATTTTAATAAAATGCTTTGAGAATAATTGTTTCCACTTTCCAATATTTTGGAAAGGAATACTTCTCAATTCAAAGAAATCACAAAAAGTAGTCATTCCTAATACATTTAATACAAAAAATAATCAAAGGTAGACTAATGTGGCAGTGTCCACATCACCCCCGATTTTTTTTTTAGGGTCAATTTGACCATGAAGAATAGCATTTCTCTTAATTAAATGAAAAATCCAAACTGGAAGCAAAACTTCAGCATGCACACAACTTCAACATTTTGAATTAAAATGTAGTAGACATAAATTTCTGCATTCCCAAATGCATCACAATCAAAGACCACGATAAGATAAACCTGTCTAATTTCACACTTGGAAAAGTCTGTAAGCATGCAGTGTGCTCAACATCTAGTTTCAAATAACCAATGTCCCTTAAAAATATTCCTGAGCACATTATGCAGGCAAAATAATAAAACTTCTTAGGTAACATCATCTTGACAAAATATATGGAATTTCAGTACAAGGAACTAAAATAAACAGCACCGTACTAGAAAGACTGATCGGACCCCTATATAGATGAACTCAGCTTTTTTTGTTCAATTCCATAGATATTAGGAAGCGTCAACATAATTCTCGATAAAGCATGACGAAGAATAACATGCATGCAAGTATTAGTACCTCGTAAGCGATAGGCTACACTCAGATTTTGCATAAAAGGATAAACTAGAAGCCGTTCAGTGGGTGTTGTACAGAAACCAATCAACTTCAAAAGGTTTCTGTGCACAGCTACACTGATCAGTTCAACTTCGCGTAGAAATGCTGCCTCCCCTTCTGGACTTTCATGATCAGTCGAACGTTTCACTGCAATTTTTGTACCGTCTAGAAGAATCCCTTTATAAACCTTTCCGAATCCCCCCTGCCCCAGTATATTTTTCTTGCTGAAATTATCAGTTGCAACCTGCAATTCTCTCCATGCAAATCTTTTCAATTGCCCAAACGCAATCCTCTGATCATCTTCACCTGTATAGCACAGCATTAAAAATTTAAAACCATTGTGCAAATAGATGGAATTTGTCACTTAATCTCCCAAGATAAAGAGCAAAGGAGTTGCTCTGCACATTCAACGAAAGAAATAAAAAATTCATTAAAAATATGCCACATAAGCTAAAAATAGGACAGATCAGCATAATTAGCTCGTAAAACGACTCGAGAGGCATCGCGGTCTTATATTCATAATACAGGGTTATCGGGTTCCCGAAAATAGGTACAGGGGTATGATTCCCCAAAAGTGTAAAGTAAAGGGGTAAAAAGTAATTTTTTGGCCTAGAAAGTATATAGATAACTCCTACTACACTTCATGTAGCCCGTATATTGTCGTTAGGTTGAAAGAGAGATGAACTTTTCACTAGGTGAAGAATTTCAAAGATGAATCATACAAGTCAGAAGTGGCAGAAATATGAAGAAACAACTATTTAAATGACCATGCGAGCTCCAAGTAAAACAATTAGAAGACTACGTATTAAGTCAATACTAACCTGCAACATCTACAAAGACTTCACGCTTATAACCTTTCTTTGTACCTTTCCACAGGCAAAATAAGGCAATCATCACTAGAACCAGGAGGCCTATTACTCCACCAACGGTTCCGAATATAACACCTTTCCTTGACTTATGAGATCCTTCTGATGAGAAAACATAATGAAAAAGTGGCTAACAGGGATAATAAATTCTTAAAGACACCTTTACTATGATTATGTTATAATCACCCAAAAAAAAAAGCAGGCTCACCCGGATCAGCTGCACTTGATGCACATGGATGAGTATTTGTGCCACAATTTAGATTGTTACCAGTGAAACTGCAAAGCATATAAACAACACAAGGATTCGGTACTATGCAACTAAATGCTTTGCAAGTGTGGATTCACTTCATACGACGAAGCCTTGTCTTACTTGTATTTGACTATTTGAAATAATCTTGGAGGTATTTGACCGCTTAGGCCATTGAATGCTAAATTACTGCAGCAGAAATCATGCAAGTCACCTTAACTCATAAGAGAACTAACGCCGTTAGTAACTAGTAATGGAACAAAATTTGAAGACATTTCATGTACTTACATGTTATTTAGGCTTGAAAGATTCGAAAGAGACTCGGGAATAGTTTCACTGAAATTATTTTGGCTCAAAGTCCTGCACATTTTCATGTCAGCATGTGATGACACAAGGAGATTTGCACATATTAAAGTTATCAAAAAAAATTCTGCAAACAAGATTGACACAATGCCAATCAAACTATCAAAAGATTACTACTTACAAGATCTGAAGCTTGCTAAGCTTGCCAAGAGAAGATGGTATCCTCCCAGTCAAATGATTGTTCTCCAAATCCAAAGTTGTCAAACTGGAAAGATTTCCAAACTGCTCCGGGATCTCACCAGTTATGTTATTACCTGATAAGGACCTGCAGGATTAAACCATCTTTAAGCTGAGAGGTTGCTGCTTTAACAGCAATAAGCTACCGCCTCGTAATGTCAACCAAATTCGGTAAAAAAGCTATACTTTTATGATAGTTCACATTAAAAAGTTGTGATGAAAAAACACTAACTGAATTCCCTATTCATAACTTCGCCACTTTTACCAAAGCATCCATTTTGGTATCAAAAGTATATAATGCCTAAATTTATAACTAAGGCATAAGTTAGGTACATCAATCAAAATATGATACAAAAATTTGAGAAAATCGAGATGCATGCAGTGGCAAAAATCGTTGACTTAAAGTTTACATTTGTGTTAAGCTGATATGCAGTAGCTGATATTTCCATAAAAGAAGGTGCCAATTATGGTCCCAACTCTTAAGGATGATAATATTGTACTTTTCCAGTTTTCCCCTATTTCCAGCTTTAAGACTTACGTGCAATCCCGCTGCATCTCCTATCCTAATTTCTTAATAGAAAATACTATCACTATCACCCATATATATGGCTTTGCTACAATTCCTAGAGTGACAATGAGTTTTGCTCAAGCAATGTGAAATAATATAACACGTTTTGACCCAACCGTTCTATCCACGTGTTGTTCGTTGTTCCAAATTCCAAATAACCCCTCGGCCGTTGTTAATGTTCACTTCCTATAATAACTCTGTTGTAACCTCGTACCATAGATGAACACATGACTTACCTTGTACTTTCTAGTTAAATTACGACAACAATTTTACTTGAAGCTAAAACCTTAAGAGTATAAAAGTCTGAACCTCACTTATGGAATCTGTTCTATGCAAATGCAAACTAAGTCAACGAGAAAGAAATGAAAATCTAAGATGCAACAATGTTCTAAATCTAATGCACGGAGAAGATCAACTAAATGTTTCAACAATCTCCACGTAATGCTCTGCCAGGAAAACAGGATATAAAGAAAATTCTAAGCAAGCAAGCCATTGCTAGTTAGCTACATATCACTCTAGTAATTCATAGATGTGGCACCAATAAAGCTAAGATATGAAGAATCAGTATCAGTGATCTCAGCCCCAAAGATCTTCTCAATCACAACCAAACGAAAGAAAATAAAAAAAGCTGCACATTAATGGATGTGTTATCACATACGAAAACCAAGCTGGATTCGGTGTTCAGTGATGAGATAAAACATAAAGAAAAAACGTCATAAAATGACAAATTGGGTTTCCAACTCAACCCATATATTTAACTGCAGAAAAAAACATAGAAGAATTAGAACTTTGCAATTTGTACTTACAGAATAGTTAGATAGTTTAACTCTCCAATCCTCGGTGACAAGATTCCATTGAATCCAATGTTAGACAACGTTCTGGAGGCAGAAGGAACATACGTAGGTTATCCAACAAGCAGTAACAAAAGCTAGATTAACCTACCTAGAGAAAATATTAGCTCATTAAACCAAGGTTTTCTGTTCCAAATCGAGTCAAGTTTCGATAACCTCAAATCTCAGCACGTGCCGACCGTGCCAATGGTGCCGTGCCGATATACATTTATTTATTATTTTTTAACAATAAAACTCAAAATTCAGAATTAATCTAAAATTCAAATATATGATTTTTCGGCACGGCATTTTGCAGGAACAAGCACGAGCTGTACTAAGTGGCATCTAAAACCATGCATTAAACAAGAAAGGAGTTCTTACATTTCAACAACATTACCGTTAGAATCACACCTAACAGGATTCCATATGCAATGATCGACTAAATTTTGATTCCAGTTAAGCTGATTAGCACTGGCATTCAACTTGAGCTTCATGTCGAATAAAGCATCTCCTGGTAATATAGCTTCATATCAAAAAAGAATACATGTTGTCCATAATGCAGATCATCAATTTTCCAGAAAAGACAACTGATGACTATTAATAACATCAATATTAATGCAGCACTTGTGGTATACCTATAAGTCCAATTTTCCAAACATACATGAGTTATGATATACCCACACCAGGCACCACTACAACCTGATAATCTGCACATCCATGAATTGATCATTTCTTTAACAATTCAGTCTACACACTAGGATGTGTACAATACAGATGCATCTATGATTCTGATGAACTAGGGTTATGTACCCCAAACTCCAACAAAACGACTATATCTCCACAGAAAAGGATTCCCACGAGAACTAGTTGACTACATCAGCAACAGACATCCCATTAACTACAGCAATGCATGTCAACAAACTAATTCTACTGCACAAAGGCACATAAGCCAGTGGTATAGGACAGGTTATGTGGCTTGGGATGTCTAAGGTTATATTACTTTTAGCAAATTTAAGGTTGTGGAAGGGGAATATTCAGAAATTCTTTGATCCTAAAGTCTTTCGTCCTGGCTCATGCAAAAATCTATTGCAACAACAGATACGATACAGTGTCGATCGAATTCTTGCATTCAGTTCCTAAAACCACCAAAGGGCACACTGGATCTACTAAAACGACCGTCATTAATGAGATTTTTATTTTATTAGCACATTGAACTTGTGACAGGGGAATAATCAATTCTTCGATCCTCAATTCTGGTAACTTTTCAAGCTCATTTAAATGTCCATTGCAACAATAGATGGGATACAACACTGATCACGTTATTGCATTTGGTTCCTCTTTCAACTATGATTTAGGCTCAAGCCACATATAATAATTAATGCAGCATCATTTCTAGCAGCACTAAGAATCAAACTAATACCAATGCACCAACCCCCCCCCCCCCCCCCCCCCCCCCCCCCCCCCCCCGCCCCCCCCCAGTGACCCCACCAAAAGGAAAAAAAAAAAAGAAAACGAAAAAGGGCACTTTGCCAAAGAGCGCTCTCCTAATCGCTTTTGGTGCTTTTGTGCCCCTTAACCGCTTGAAATGACAAAAATATTCTCGTTCCAACAACTTACAAAATCACCCCAAAACAAATGTATAAGTACTTTTTGAAAAACTTCTGAATAGAAAAAAACAAATTTTTGTGTGCTGTTCAACTTTTGTATTCTAATCTTTCTCAAAAAATATTTCTCAATATATGTTTTGGTGCTCCAAAATTTTTGTAACTAATAAATACTTTAAAGCCTTAAAACACCTATTTAAAGATATTTTTAGAAAAGCTTTCAATATAAAAGTTGCAGAACACATCAAATCTTTTTTTTTTTTCATGTTCAATTTTCTTTCAAAAAATATTTATATATGTACATTTGGTTTGAATTAGTAATTATCATAAAAAAAAAACTTGTTCTTTCAAAAGAAAATAAGGATGAGGGTATTTCATCATTTCATGTGGCAAAGGGCACTAAGAAGCCAAATCAAATTAGAGGGGCACTCTTTGGCACTTTTTGGGTGGGGGGCAGTGGTTTTGTCCAAAGAAAAACAAAACCACTGCCCCCACCCAAAAAAAGAAAAAGAAACAAAATCCTTCATAGTTTTCACCGATCTCTAAGCACGTATGTCCTTCTATGTAGTACAACCAAGTTTATATGCCCCTAAGAGGCATTAGTAGTATAGCCCACAAGCAACTCAAATGTCTCGTCGCTTCCCCTATATTTCTCACTAAGCCTATAAGCCACCCATAGTCATTATTAGTGATATATAATTCACGAGCAACCTTATCATATGATATCTCCTTATATATATATATATATATTATATATATATACTATATATAATATATATATACTATTATATAATACTATATATATATATATATTAAAAGCAAGTCTTTTACAGTAATTATAAATCAAGTCACTAAGTGAATACATTGTTGTCTGATTGCAAGTAGTGCCAATTGATTGTGATAGAAGGATACAATAGCAAGATAAACAGGTTTAATCATGCACTACATGAAGGGAGAACAAAAAACTGCTGATAATTAGTTGACAGCTAAAATAACTAGGAAACAAACAATGTCGATGGCAAGCAAGCCCAACCATATGAAGAAAGGGAGGAAATAAGAAATTCAGAAAAGCATGAAAAAATGGTCATGAAACCTGAATTACGTTCTGAAGATGAACAAAAATTACGAATCTATAAGAACCAAGTACAATAGCATTTCATGTGATCAGCACCTTGTCGATCAGATTTGCCCAAATTAATAAGGGATACAAAAAGCACCAAGACCGTCACCAACTCCATCTTTTGAAATGGCATTTGAACTTGCCAACACAAGCTCAAGCAAGAACACTCCAGCACAAGAGCCATCACCTACATGAAGAGCATAATTAAAGTTTAATATAGAGAAGTTTTTTCAAAAGGATGAGATTCGGTCGCTGTGAACAGAAATTATTGACATTAGGAATGTCGATAAAGCAACAACTATCGAGACATAAACTGCACTTCAGATTAAATAGCATTAGCTAAAGGGCTTTGCTAAGCACCCCTAAGAAACCACACAAGAAACTACACATGCTGACGTGGCACAATCAAAGACCAACACATCACGATGGGAATCTGTAATTTTGAATTTTTGCGGATCACGAGGAACGATGTGTGGTGGAGATTGGTTGTGTGTGGTTTGTTGGGTAGTTTGTTGGGGATGAGTAGTTTTTTCCTTAGCTAAAATATGCTGAACACAAAGCGCATTCAGATTCCAATGGATGTAAATAGAGTGGTGGTCTGGTTTGGTATTGACCAGAACATGAAATATAATTCTCACGTGCATATTTACAATCCATATGCAAAAATCGTTGAAAAAAATCCTACCATGCCGGTAGAAGACATCTTATAAAATTGCGTAGATAGAAAAGATGAACAAGCATAAGGAGAACAGTATGAAACTGTTACTAAACACTTTTTAATGAAAAACTCGAACAGACACAAAACTACGCCAAGCCTGTTGAAATTGATTTTATTTATCTTCTAAGTCATTTAGGTAAAACTTGCACCAAGATTAATAAACCTTTTAATAATTCAAAAGATAAAGAATATCTTGGATAACATCTTTCGCCAGCGCACTCCCTGTTCCTCAACTAGTCATACCAAGCCAAAGCAATGAACATATCACAACTTAATCAAGGGAGACAATATCTCAAACCATTTACTTCAAAATTCATCCACACATAATATATTGTCAAACCTCTTCTTCTAACTGATTACAAATAACCCACGATTCATGCACTATAAATATATAATCATTGACCCAGAATGCAAGCATGTTAATAGGGACGACAGATCACTAACAATCATTACAGCTAAAACGAATTATCAAGAAATCCTCAAATGAACAGTTCTTTCCTTTTTAAATGATAATAGAATTGTTCACCCGGAATCATAACTAAATATCTCGAAGTAGATTCTTTCCCATTTGCTTGAAATAAACAACTACCAGTCGAACCGAAATTAAAACTTAAATTCAAAATAAAGCATAAAAGACTGAGGAGTACATAAACAAGTAAACAGAGCAGAAATCGAACAAAAGATTAACTTGATATTAAATTAAAGCATGCAACACTCTTCAACACATAAACAAGCGGAAACGGAACCCAAGATTAAATTTCAAAAAATAAATAATTATAACACGCGCGGGATTTACGTACCTACATCTTCGGATCCTTTAAAAAAAAAGAATTTCACAAAATTCAACAGGTAAACAACGAATTAAAAGAGAGAGATTGTCACCTCGAAGTAGATGAAACCAAGGAAAGATCAAGAAAGGACAGAGAGAACAATGCATCAATTATTGGTTCGAAATTGAACACGAAAAAAAAATGTAAAAAACTGGTTTTTCTACTTAAATTTCTTTGAGGCTGCATTTTAGGCCGTCATTTGGATTGGCACGAGCGAAGGATAAGATCAGAGTCAAGAGTCATCGTGTTGACTCACCAGATAATAACGGTGGCCGGTGGGAGCGCTTTTTGGAAAAACAGAAAATAATTGAGCAACCAAAGAAGATACCTAGGTATAAAGTCCAAATATTATGTCAAAATAATAATTAAAATTTTTTATCATAATTTTAACATAATATTTGACATTATTTTGAAAAATTTCAACTATAAAATTGTATATTATATTGAAATCTATAACTTTGTAATTTAAAATATTTCATAAAAATGCTTAAAATTAAGTCAAATAAAATAACAAAAAATTTTATATAAAATCTTGTGATACCTGCGAACATGATATGTGGCTAGGATTTGTGCCACAGGCGATCCCCTATAGGTATTACCACAGGGGATCCGATCTCCTTGGATGCATTTCATGAGTGGTTCATCACACCGCACTTTTCGTTAATCTCAGGGTCCCTTTTGTGGTTAAGCATACGATGAACTTAGTGTTATGTAACATATCTGATATAGCACCTCGTCTTCCTGCCGCATGGCGTCAAAAAAAACGCCGTCTCTTTTCAGTGATTCGGGCTGCAACCAATGTTTAGCATCTCAGTCTAATCTGAAATCCCTGGTCAATCTCAGTCTAATAGCAAGCTGTGGATGTATTAACCGAATTTTTTGAATCTCTACAAAATTCGATTTTATCTACTTTTTTTAACAGCATAAGCAGCGCCTATAAATATTCTGCATACTCTATGCTAAAAAAAAAGTTACAGTAAAAAAAAAGTGGTAGGGAACTAGACCGAGACTTCTCAATAAATAAAACCTTATATACTAAAATATTGTTGTATTTTAGTTCATCTAACTTTTAGTAAAAAATTTCTTATTGGTTGCATACGATCCGTATTTTACCTCATCTCATATTAAGAAATTTATATAAAAATATTTTGTAGCAAAGATATCATACCAAGTATTGTGTTGTGAAGTCGATACATACGTCTTGTACAAAAGTAGTAGAGAATTGTTCGCATATATCCTGCGAAAGCTGATACATATACTTAATAATGCGTGAAATGAACTATTTGGAAAAAGTTTAGATAGGTCTTATTAGTTGGTCAATTCAGATGAGAATTTCATGTCGTTAAAATAGAAAGAAAAAGATGCTATAATTGGATAAAGCAAACAAATTTCTCTAATAATATAATGTTGAAGTAGAAAAGGGCAAAATCGTCTTTCGAGTTAGACACATGGATAATAATTTTGATCGTCAATGAAAAGCAAACCATGTGTCACATGAGCTAGCCAAGTTACTATTTTAAATACAAAACAATTGTACTGTAATCCTTCTATATTATTTCAACAAACTTAAATTCTCTTAAAAAAAATTACACTTTAATCCTTTCTAACATCTTTTAATGTATTTATAACATATTTAAATATATTTTTGACATGTCTGACACACATACGATATCTTATATCTTGACATATTTTAGTAAATTTCTTTCATTCTTGTATTATTTTTTGATACCCTCGTATTAAACAATTGACATCATTTTGATAACTTTTAATATTTTAATAAAAATATCTAAATATAATTTTTTCATAAGTGGACTCTTGTCTTAAACTGCAGTACATAGACCTGCATTATTTTGATGATGCACTGACCATATTTTTTTCTTTTTTTGCCATGATGGATTCGGTTTTTCGCATAAGCGACTAATCATAATGTTCTGGATATTCTATAAGGAACGTAAAAGTTCATTCTTATTTCATGACATAAAAATTATATAAATTTGTGGAGCTTCTTATGGCCTCAGAAATCAATAAACGCATAAAAATATCATTTCAAATTAGAGTAATGGACACATTTTTACATTTTTTAATTATAGAAGATATAAAAAACGTAAAACCCAAAGAAAAAAGAACCAGTTCTTAATAAAAAATCGAATATATGAACAATTTTTCTGTTATCTTGCTTGCTGCATACTAGTTTTCACCAAAACACAAAATATAAATGTAACTGCTAAGAACAAATTGAATATTCAACTATGAACTTGAATATATCTAGTAATAAATTGCTTCAACAGCTAATTCTTCATGTCAATAACATATAAATTTGAGTGCCTTCCTATTTTTTTTCTATCCTATACTCTTCAACCTGCACATCGATAATTACATGGCCCCGTGAAGACCTTACGGTTCCACAGGAATAAGGTTATATTTGCTGAAGAATCCTCCCTCTTTCATTTTTTTTTCTCTCTCTACGCCACGAAATGCAGCCTTATGAAAGCTAAATATAAATTAAAATTTTGAGTAATATATACGTTAAGGAAGAGTTTGGTAAATCGCAACTAATTTTGTTGCTTCCTGTAAAACGGTTTTTGGCAGATTAAGAGATTCTCGTCGCTGTTACTATCAAGCTCCATCATCCGAGCATCCCATTTGAGTTGTGTTATTAGCGATCTGGCTTCCTCGAGAAGTACCGCAGCATCTCTTAGAATCACCCAACCCTGTTAATGCAATGCTTCAAAATCAATATCAAATGATCAAAAAATAATTAAAAAAAATGAAAGAGGTGGTCTATGAAAGTTCATACAGGCCAAGTATCGGTGGCAGTGGTTTAATTGATTATATATGGATTGGCTTCATTTTGATATTATATTTTCGGTAAATTGCATATCAGCCCCCCTATTTCGGGGGCCGAGCAAATCAGCCTCTGGAAAGCAGTATAGTGATGATTTTATAGTAAGGTACTACTAATTTTTCATCATGAATCTTACGTAATTTGAACTTCAGTTCATTAAGTATATTTTAAGAATCATGACTTATCATCACAAAAAATATTCACATCATAAAATGGTGCAACTTAATCTTCCTAGCCCTAGAATGATGAAGCAAAACATCATTTTTTAAGAATAAGGACCAACAACCAAAGGTGAGCTTTGGCTGATTCAAACAATCAGTATGAGTACCGTATAAAAACTCTTATTTTATGATTTTATACCTCTGGGCGTAGAATACGATCAACCTCCAAGAAAATGTCAAGCATGGAGCATCTTCCTTGCTGATGACTCCGAAGTGATAGTAATCCTTCAGCATGTACCATGTCATAAGTTCGGGGATATGTCGGAAATGCTTCACACCTATTAAAAACTGACATGTCAACGCTTGTAGACAATTTCTTCCAGATATTAGTAATGGGCGTGGAGGTAGACTGGAACTACCCTAAAACAAAGAATGGATAGATGGCACTCAAACTCAAGACATAATCCTCAACTATTTTATATTTGTTAACACAAGACATGGCTTAATCGAAAAAAGCTATTTCTTGCCACCACAGTTACATGTACTAATTGTGGACAAAGGAGGATTCTTGAAATAGAAACATGCATTGTCGTTATAAAAATGCACCCATGTGGGTAAAGATGCTTGATGAGAGATTGCAAAGTTTGCAACCAAGAACTCCATAATTATTGAAAACAGCACAGATTGCAGGCATGAATTCCAACGAAATCTAAACATTAATATGTTTAGAGAGATCTCACATCCATTTGATAGGTACTTTGTGTTGCTTACCCAAAAAAAAAGTAGAAGGTGATTACACCGATGAATTAGGGGAAAAAAAAACATGAAACAGAAGATGCATACCAATCATGCTGTACACCGATGAATCCCCTATCAAGAATGAGAGGAAGATAGTTAGGGCCACGTGCTGGGACAACATTCATAACCCATACAGATTTTCCAGCTTCAAGTAATGCAGCATTAAAGCCACCAAACCGAGCATTCATGTCCAGAACATTCCGGACCATGTTGAATGGTGGAGAAGGATCCTCATCACCCGGTCTCTTAGGATGATCTGAGAAAATCAAGGGTGAGAGGAGCGACCAATAGTTACGAACTGCTGCATTCCAGTTTGAGGCGTCCAATGAGAAATCCTCTGATTGCACACCTGATCCAGTAAGAATAGAGTAAGCACCGGAATATATAAATAGGTGGTATATGGCGATTGCAAACAAAAATATATTGGACTTAGTCGTATGTGAAATACCGTAAATAGCCAACTCAGTTGAGTTTAATATAGCCCGTGATGGCCACGGAGTGCGGTCTTCAATGGGAATCCAGCGTTTACTTCTGGTTCCTGCTATGCAGGGATTCAGCGGGTTGTAATATGGCGATTCAATATCACGACTCTTACCACATACGTCCGGGCCGGACTTTCTGTAAATTTAAGAATAATTCCTAGAAAGTTACTCAATAAAATCACAAATATATAACTGCTGAATCTTAGGCTGAAGCCAAGTAGTAAAAGGTCTCCTATATACTAAAACAAGAAAGCAATTTTCCTACCGTGAATAGTAGCATTTTTTTTTGCTGGCCTTCTTCCACAAAACTGTTTCGTCTTGCTGTGACAACATGTCCCAACAGAGGTTTGCAGCAAAATCACGAATAAGATTCCACTTCTTCTGGTTTTCTTTATCTCGTAAGGCTCTATGAGTATTCATAAGTGAAGTCCACACAAAGTACCCTCCAGGCTTCAAAAGTCTATCGACTTCAGCTAAGAAAATTCCATCTGCCAAATTATTCGGAAGGAGTCAAAATGATGCTTTTCAATGTAGGCTTGTATGACGTTAAACAGACTATCATAACTCTTGTGATAAATATGCACAGAAGTTGAACTGTATTATTTTCAAGCAAAAATTGTTCCTTTGACCTAAAGAATTTGAGCAAGCAGATATTTTATTTTCATTTTTTACAAGAATTATAGTAGGCAAGCAAGACTTTGAACAGATGGAAATAGGCATTTCTTCCAACAATGTTAGTCTTTGATATGAAGATTTGTTAATTTGAATATTAATTTTTAGCAGTCTGGGATTTTCAAATCGAAACCCAATATCGATTGTATGCAATTAGTTATGCCAACAAATCACTGAACAAGGTTACAATATCGCATCCAATTTACAGTCGTTTAAAGGAGAGCAATATAAAATTAAGGGCTTTGCTATGCAAAACCACACATGCTGACGTGGCACAATCAAGACCACACATCACGATGGGCATATCTGTAATTTTGATATTTTGTGTGGATCACGGGGGAATTGTACGGATCACGAGGCGCGTGTGTGGTGGAGATTGATTGTGTGTGGTTATTAAAATTAAACAATATGTGGTTATTAAGCAACTCTATCAACTCACCATTCTTTTCCCAATCAATACCACACCGAGCACAATGTAGCATATCGAAGGATAAGTAAGGAAATGGTAATTGTTTTGTTGAAAAAGAGCCAATCATAGCTGGAATCCCTCTTTCAAGAGTAAGCTGCACTTGACTACCAGAGGCCTCATAGTTCGCAATGCATAGAGTCAATAGTTCTTTCGATGAAAGGTGTGCCCCAAATGTACCAAACCCACAGCCAATATCCAAGACTGTCCGAATCTGAAACATATTTCATATTGAATTAAATTATTAAATATATCACATCAAATAATCGAGTTATTTATGGCATAGCAAATCATGACAAAAAGCCTAACTAAAAGCATGCAGACATAGAAATACATACAAGAAGGTAGCTATTAAGAAATAATCAGACAGGTGATCGCTCAAAATAAAATAATATGAATAAAGGAATGGCAGAAACAGAAACCATTATTACCAAATAGCACCCTCCAAAAGCTCTATGAGAATTTCTGGATTTATTGATTACATAAAAAATACAATGAATAAGCTTTTAACCAACCTCATTAGGACCGAGTTTTACATTCCATGCCTCTTAGCTGTTCATAAACCACAAAACCAATCTGATAGGGAAAATCTCACTTAAATGCACCATAACCCCCTAGTATTAAAGTTGGTGTGAAACTTGGTGAGATTATGTAGTGCTTTGTGCAATATAGCAAGCACATGATTGAATAATATGACAAGTACTAAGGATTGGAAATAAATACAACTTCCTCTATAATTTTCCGATCCAAATAGACTGTATGATGAGATTGCAAGTTCAGTGGCAGCAAGAACAGTCCAATATCCTTCATTTGGCAGAGTTTCCCTTGGATATGTGACGTTCAGATGCTTTTGCTAAGCAACTTAAAAAAACTACATAGTAACGATATTCTTTTTACTAAACCTGTCTTCCATAAGTAGTTTAAAAAGAATGCACCGTCATCCTATCTATTTGATAAGCATTGACTCACCCCAGCCTCATTGAAGTTAGATTCATTTCTTAGTCCAATCATCTCAGCAATTTGATGTGAATAGTCTTCCACTCCATCAACCATTAGCGAATCTGATCGGAACGAGATGTGCTCTTCCTCTACCATCATCCTAAAAAACAAATAACTCGTCAAAAGACAAATTCAAAAAAATAAAATAAAAATAAAAATAAAAATAAAAACAAGCACATGAGCGATGACGAATGCAAATTCTACCTCTTGGTCAAGCTCCCTGAGGAGAACTCGTGACCCGAGATCTTCACATTATCCTTCCAAATAAAATCTTTACCAGTAGGCCATCTAAGAGGAATCCTATAATTCATAGGCGGCATAATTAAACAACCCTCCTCATTCCCAGAATTCCTAAGACACTTCCGCTCATACTCTACCACGTCCAAACTTTCAGAATCCACATTTTCCGATATATTATAGTAACAAGGAACATAATTCTCATACTCCAGCGGGCAAAATTCCAGCTCTTTTCCCTTAGCGGTACCGTGCGAGAGCTCCCCAATCAATGCAAGATCAGCAACTACTTGTTCTTGCATTCTTCTGTAGCTTCGGTGGATACTGACACGTGAGGGTGCCGAAAGTGACATTGACCAATATAACGAACCAAAAAGTGCAAGTATTATTATAACAGCCATTACTAGCTTCAGAAGAGTAAGGATTAATTTTTGCCTGACTTTCGCAGCTCCAGGGAGGTTATAAATCTCATGATTGAAGCCATTGGAATAGTAATCTTTAGCAGTTTGATGATGGTCTTTATCCAAAAAGAAATCCTTGGCTTGATTAATTTGATCAAATGGATCCCGGACCCCACCGCCGCTGCCAGGGCGCACGGTAGCGCCGCCGGAGAGCCCACGGTGCAACGGTCTCGACATTGGAACACTTTAATCAGTTAGTCCAGCGAGCAAATTAAATCTGCAGTTCCTGTAAAATTTCTAAAATTATTTAGAAAGTGACAGGAGCAAATCTAATTGAGTCAAGGTTGAAAAAACAACTATATCATTATTTAAAAGGGGATAGAAATGATTACAACAAGTGAAGAAAAAGAAAACGAATAAATCCAATTATTTGAAAAAACAAGAATAAACCAACAACTAAGCCGACGACCATTGCACGGTTATGGCAAAGACAAATCCGGGGATGAATTCTGGCCTGAAGGTCCACCTAGACAGTTCAATACATGTCACATATCTACCTTTGGCACATCGTCCACCACCGCGGATCCCCATCGATTACGGAAAGCAGAAAATCCAGGACGCCGCCTGAGGGTGATTGGGTTGCTTGTTATGATCGACCTAACCGCTGGGGGCAATAGGTCATTACAAAATTGTTACGATCAACTAACGGCTGCGTGCGATAAGTCTACAAAAACGAATTAAATGATCATAGAACAAAAATTGGGATCTAGATGAACACAAAACAGGTAAGATCACAACAAAACCAAAAAAGAGTTACAGCAAGTGTTAGAAAAAACAGCAGAAAATCATAGATAGCTCAAATCCAACAAATAAACGAACAAATAACAAATGATTCAAAATCGAAACAGAGAACTTAAGATAGGGAATAACCAGAGCGAGATCAAATTAACAAAAAATTTTACCTTTCTCAACGCATTGCATCAAAACAACACCTTGCCTTGTTCTCCGCGTGCTCTTGAATCACAAATGTCAACAAATTCAATACAAAACAACCAGAAACGAAGAAGCTAACGACAGCTGAAGAAACCCACGAGCTCTTCTCTCTCTCTCTCTCTCTCTCTCTCTCTCTCTCTCTCGTGACCCGATCCACCGCAAAAAAACGAAAATGATAACAATTATATATATAATACTTAGAACTATATATAAGAAGAATTTGATGAAATCTGTGCGATTTAAAATCTAAAGATAGTATTTTTTGGGGAAGAGAAGAAGGAGATAAGGGCAGACACCAGTAGATCTAACTAATGTGGCTTGAGAAGAGCTACCCTTTTGTAAGGCATGTACCATGTTGTGTGTTAACTCTTTATTTATTTATATATTATTCGTTTTTATATTAAAATATATGCATGAGAAAATTTTATATAAAGTAATAACGTAAAAGACTGCACCATTGGGTTGTTAAGGTTTCAGAAAACACATTAAAGTTTCAAAAACTAGTATACAATAGAAAGGGTTTTTCTCTATATCTCTATCATGGTCTAATTTGGATCGAATAGAACATCAGGATCTAGACGCAAAATTAAAATATATTCAACGCAATATATTTTCGTTACGCTCGGCATTTCCGACAGATCACCAATTCATCTTTTTGTACTAATTCTCATATTTTGAGCTAGTAATAATTATATAAAAAAGTGTGTAATACTAAGTATAGACAGTAAATACAAATATTTAGCTGTGCTTGAAATTTCATTCAGCAAAATAAACAAGTTATCCAACAATCTGGAAAGAATTAATAAGTTTTTTATGAACTGATTTAAAAAAAAAAAATACGAAACAACACCCATTGCTAAAAAATGTAATGAGCACTCTTTTTGATTGATTTAATAAATCAAATTATTTATTTTTTATTTTTACTCGTATAAAGATCCACGAACTGAACTCATTTTCAGTAAATAGTATTTGATTAGTGCTAAATAGACAATACCGTAACGTTTTTATATATTTTTATTGAGTGTTAAAAATATCGGATCTAACTACAATTAAAATTTAGCATTAAATCTAAGTCTAACAATACTTAATCCAAGTGCAACTTTCCCTTTATTTAAAACTTGTTATGTTTGTTTCATTGGTTATTTTTCTTCTTTTTTTTTTTTTTTTTTTTTTTTTTTGGATTTGTTGGGCTGTGAGGAAAATAGGAGAAAAATCCAAATTATTATTGGATGATGAAAACTTGTTGAGTGAAGCAGATGTTCTGCCGGATTTGTTGGAGGATATTGACCGGATATTAAAGTTAGTTGCCAGAGATTTTAATATTTATTATTTTTTATAGCTTAATAAATTTACTTGTCATTATTATCTTTAATTTAGCTAAACAAATAAATATCCAACATTACAGTTCCTAGACCATGTTACTTCATTTTTAAGAGGCAATTCCCAAGAGACTATAATACAAATGAATAGAATAATAGTTGTAAATACAATCAAATTTAAATTCCAACACCGTCCACCAGTATCTTAAAAGTTAAAGAAAAAATAATAAAATATCCTATATATTTTTTTACAGGCAATCAACTTTTTTAAAAAAAGAATGGTTGATTTGTTGGACTGCAAGAAAACTTTGAAATTAAATGTTAAAATAATTAACACCTTAAATATATAATATCGAAGAATCAGATCCTGCTGGCCTTGCATGGCGTAGCTAGCATAGAAAACTCTCTTAGGTCATGTTTGGATTTCTGGTAAGGGTAAGAGTTACCCTGGTAAATATATTACCAGGGAAGTAAAATTTTGGATCAAATGTTCGTTTACTTAATAAAGAATTTACTTAATTATTTATTAGATAATTTAATAAATTATTCACTTTTTAAGTAATTAAGTATTTAATAATATGAGGGGCTGTCCGCGATTTATCCCTAATAATATTGTTATTTAGTTAATAAATAAAAAATAAATATATATAATATATAACATAATAAATTATATTTAATTTTAAATACAATAAATGCTTAGTAAATATTAGTAAAATAAATAAATACTTATTATTAAAAAGTAATAATAATTTACTTATTATTAATTAATTTAATAATAATTTTTTTAATGATTTTTTATGTAATCAATTAAATAATTTATTGATTTTTATTACAAATAAATATTTAATGTCATTTCGTTAACAAAATAGACAAATAAAAATATTAAAAAAAATTATTTATAATAATTATTAGTATGTTTTCGTAAAATTAAATACTATTCTGTTAAAAGTAACACATAATTTACTTATTATTAATTATTTAATAAAAAATTAATTAATTTTTATTATATAATTAATTAAATAAATTATTAATTTATTTTCAAAATAAAACTTTCATTAATATTATTTAGCTGTAGATAACTAGTTTTTATTAAAAAAAAATTAATAGTTTATTTAGCTATATATAATTATTAAATAAATTAAATTTAAAAAATAAATAAATAAAATATATAATAAATAAATAAAATAGTCAAACAATATGTCAAATTGATAATCAAATAAGTTAATTAAAATAAAGGAGAGAATGTGTTATGGTTACATGAGTAAAGTTCTATCCACCTTTTGAGATGGGTAGCATTTAATCCATGAATGGAGATAAAAATTATCCAATCTGATAATTCTTACCATCCAACTAAATATAGATAAGTAATGATAAATATTATCCGAATAATGATTATCATCTTTTACCCATGATCCAAACATAAACTTAGGGAGAGGATTTGGGTTCCAATTCAAGTAAAGATAAAGATGTAGCTTATCGCTGGTGACTAACCACCGGCAGAGGCAGACAAAAAAAAAAGTAAAAAAAGATCTTAGACATAAATAATGATTAATTACGTGTAAGTGATGCCAGTACAACGAACACAGTAATGCAGCGCGCAAGATCAAGTGGTGCTGTGGGCCCCGATCGGTGAGGTTGACACACGGTTACCCCGCTGCTCGTGCTGTCGGTGGACTTATCACCGGAAAGATGATGACTTGCAAAGTGGGACTTCAATCACTTCTATTCGTCAAGTTTGGTCCCCCATGTTTCTTTTAACGATTTTACTATTAGCTATTACTCTTTCGGACAATTACATTATAGCTCCTCCATACTATTTTAATATTTTTTAAATTTATTTAATTTTTTTTTATATTTTAGTTATTTTGATATTTTTTAATATATTTTTGATATCTTCAATATACGTTCGATATATTATACTTTGACATATTGATACCTTTCTAATAAACTTAACACATTCTTCATAACTTTACACCTTTTATAAAATAATTTAAGTCTAATTTTTTTAACAAGTAAAGTATAATATAAAACAAAATCTTATTTTGGACTACAATGCAAGTCTACTCTTCTTTCTTCGTGATTTTTAGTTATCTTCAAAACAAAGTTTATCGTACCGTACTGTTTTGAGTTTCGGTAAAATTCAAACTCGAGACGTGCCGATTGTGTCGTTTCGACTGTACCGATAATACAATATTTTTTTTTTAATATTTTATTATAAATTTTAATATTTTTAAAGGATTTTTATTTTCAATAATTAAATATTTTAAAAAAAAATTAAGAGCGTGTGACATTTGAGTCGCGCCCAACGTCACAATACGAGAAAAAAGCATCCATACGGCGCGAAATACCAGTCGCGCCGTGTGGACCCAAAAAAAGAGCACCGTTATCTTTTTTATTCGAAAAAGATGAACAATTCTTCCTTACTAAAAAAAAAAAAAAAGAAATGCGGTCGTCGACCGTGCCGTGCCGACATCTGTCGGCACAGAGATATTTCGGTTGGCACAAGACGTGCCGACCGAAACGTCGAACTATGCTTCAAAACAATTCTTTAATGTCTTTACAGAGGTAATAAAAACAATTCCATATTTTTGCCTTCCATAAGTTTGATTCCACTTGAAAATAAGATTCCATGATCATATTCAATGTTATCGTATTGATGAGTTTGCAATAAAGCTCAGGTAATCTACCAGCGTATGGTATTATCGTTAGTTCTAGTTCTGTTTCAACTTTGGATTTTTGTTTTCTTTTTTATTTAGTTTATATATGATTTGACTTTGCTCGTATATATAATTACATAATTACGGGAGGCTAGTATGTCAGTCCTTCCCTCCAAATTATTTTATAAATAAACTCTTAGTTTATAAATCATTATTTCTCGGGGGATTTGCCCCCTTAATATATTTTTTAGAAAGATTTTTTTTAAAAAAAAATTGAAGATAAAAATTTAAAATCACATCAAATTTATATTTTTATATTTAAAAAATTTTTAAAATTTTTATAAATAGTTCTTTCGAGGTTCTAAAGTCTTAACATAATATTTGATTAATTTTTAAACTCATTAAAATTTTAAAGTCTCAAAATATTTATTCAAAAATATTTTTTAAGAAAAAAAATAAATATAAAAATTATGGATCATACATCGAATCTTTTTTGTCTTTCATAGTCAAACTTTCTTTAAAACATATTTATATAATATAATAAAATTATTTTTGACATGAATATCAAAATTAAGATAATTTGTGATGAATTTAAAATAAACGGCTAATTTATAATATCTTTTAAAATGAGAGACCGATCATTCCTTTTTTTTTTGTATAATTATGTATTTACACCGATTGAATGTCCTAGTTTAATCGGGTAGAGAACAGCTTTGACGATGCTTCAAGCATTTACGAAAAAAGCAACATTTATATACACGTACACATCCATACGTGCTATTTCGTGCACGACGGGAATTTTTTACCTGAACATTTGAATTTGCTGCTAGATCATTAAAAAAAAAAAAATATACACACATGTATATATAAAGAGAGACTATTCTCAGATCGATCTGTTTGATCTGAAAATAATTTCATATCGTGAACCGTTGGATCGAATATTTTGATCATAATCAACGGCTTAGATCATATCTTTTAAAATATGATTCGGACCGTTGATTATGATCAAGATTTTTGATCCAACATTAATGATATGATTTTACGGTAGATTATTTTTAGGTTGACCTGAAAATAACATCTTTTTTTATATTTTATATATGGAGGAAATGGTAATGAAACCTTAAATTAAAGAAAAAAACAAACAAATATCCCAAACAAGCGACATGCAATGCTCGTAACCAGTGTCCTTTTCCGGAAAAGCTGTTTCCAATTATTAAACCGCGTTTTCCCCACTTACGATAGCACAAAAACAAAAGTGTCTCTCCAAACATCAAAATCGAAGTGACAAATCAGGACTAATCGCAGCCGTTCATATTTTTTTTTTTTTTTTTTTTTGATGAAAAAGTTCATATTTGTTAATCATGAGAACTTTAGAAGAAGGTTCAGATTAGATTGACAATTGGTGTGGAATGTAGGGGGACCCAGAATGTGGAATTGTGAAACTTGGAGAGCTATACTGAAAAAAGCTGATTTTCAATTTGTGCTAGATAATGCTTCTGGTGGACTCGCATTGAGCTCAAGTGGGAAATGACGACGTCTATTTGCTCATGTCTTCGTCATTTTTATTTATTTGTTAACTTCTTTCTCTTTTAGAAAGTAAACATTTGCTAATCAATCCTCTAATTTTACGTTTGCGCGATTCAATCATAAAAACAAACAAATGTAATGACGTGACGCACAATACGTATGATCATATCAGCATATTTTTTTTTATTTTTAAAACTGAATTGTACAAAAATAAAAAAACAGAAATGATTGATTAGCAAATTCTCTCTTTGTTTTAAATAACCCCCCCTTCCCCTTCCCTATTTCTAGAGGGTGAGATTATCTTATTATCTTGTTCGGATGAAATAATTTTAATTTTTTTCTATAAACATTTACTATAATTGGAACTTTAAGCTTTTATGAAGATTTTTTAATATATAATTTAATTTGAATAATTAGTTGAACTAATACTTGTTGATAAACTTTTATTATTATTATTTTATTTAAATAAAAAAAATGACTTTAGCTTTTAGCGTACATGTTCATACTTAAATCATTGGATTAGTGTTTTGCGTGTACTGTTGCAAACCGTGCGGGCCCACTCGGACAAATTGCGCGTGCACCGATTGGAATAGGCCTCCAATCATTCATACCATTCGCGTACAAACTTTTATGCATATTACTATACTAACATAGCTAGCGAACTGGTTAGTCATTCAAAGTCGCTCCATCTCTTATCGGATCTCATACTTTTAAAACTCTGCAGTTTCTCTTACACCTATCCCGAGGTAAGGAATGAATCTTACCTCTTCCAAGGAACATGCAAATGACATATTCATCGCGGACCTTAATTAAGTACCGTCGGTACGTAGTCTTTGATGGGTCATTTTACGTCAATGCTTTCATGTTCCCATGCAAGCAATGCACCGTATGATGCATCACATCTTTCCTTATCTTTCTTTTCAAAGTAGAACAAAGTAACCAAATTTATTACTCCCAGCAACTTCTTTATGTTTAATTTTTTAATTTTTAATTTTTAATTTTTAATTTATAATGTATATATACATATATATATATACATATATTTCCAAGCGGAAGTAGACAATAGCCACTTTGAGGCTATGGATCCCGAAAATGTGTATAACCAATATGTGATATCTGGATAAGTAAACATCTCTTGTTCCCTTAGTAAAAGCATAGAGAAATATCATCTGAAAATTTATCTATTCCGTAGGTCTAGTAATCCCAATCATACATAAAGTTGTCTTTTATTGATCTAAAAGTATTCTCGTTTTTTTTTTTTAAGATCAACTTTTTCTAGTAATTTACAAAATCAAACCTAAATACTTGTATATAATTTTTTTTAAAAAAAAAATTAAATATGAAAAAAATAGATTTTGCGTGTTTTACAGTTTTTATATTGAAAATTTTTCTAAAACGATTTTTTGAATAGTAATGTTATGTGCACCCAATAAACCAAATAATAAGTTACATATGTTTATGTGGCAATTTAAGAACCATAGATTATAAGAGGTATATATATAAATTTGATAAGTAATATGAAACATGAGGGAATTGTGTTATTGATATTAAGTATGTGTGAATTTATTGTATGGTCTGTTATGAGTAGTTATTATTTTTCATTTCTAAAAAGATATTTTAAGGCTCCAAAATTTTTAATTTTTTTCAAAAAATTGGAGTCTTAAAATATATATTTGAAAATATTTTTTAAGAATCGCAAAATTTTTTTTTTGTATTCAATATATATATATATCTATATATATATATATATATATATATATATATATAGGTTAGAATTCTTTAAGTAGTTCGAATGAGAATATTTTCGTCATTTCAAGTGATTAAGCATGGTACTAAAGCACTAAAACTGATAATACGGCACTCTTTTGCCTGTTCTTAGATGAATCGAGGACTAAGGGGATTGTTTACTTGGGAGTGGAAAGTAGGAAAGTGAAAGAAAAAGTAATAGCAATGGAAGTTGAAAAAAAACTGATTAAAAAAAAGTGATAAGGTGAAAGTGAAAAGGAAGTCGGTGGGATAGAAAATAACGGGAAAGTGATAAGAAAGTATATTTGAGTTTTCTTGTTTACTTTGTATTGTAAAGTGGAAAGTAACTAAAACTTTTTATTAAAAAAAATAATTTTTAATTAATACTATTTAATAATAATTAAATAAATATAATAAAAAAAATTTATTTATATAACGAAAAAAGTATTTATGAATTAATATTTTTATATAATTAAAAATAATTACTATTTTAATTTACTTAAATTACTAATTAATAATAAAAATATTATTTTATTAGCTATTTAAGTAATTTATTTATTATATATTTAGAAAATAGTATAAATTTATTAAATAATATAATATTATTAATTTATTATTTGTTTGTAATTGCTGTTTATTATTGTATTATTATTATTATTAATAATATAAATTTATTAAAAATAATAAAGTTTTTATGTAAAGTAAAAAAAGTAAGTAAAATTTTTATTTATAAAAAAATAATTTTTAATAATAATTAAAAATAATTTCTTTAATAATGCATTAAAAAATATTATTTAACAATAATTAACAACTAATTTATAATCAATATTTTTAATTAAATAATTAATAATATTCTATTTTATTAAATTAATAATTAAAAAAATATTTATTTATTTTATTTTGTATTTATACTTTTATTATTTATAGCTTAGAAAATATAATATATATTAAAATTATTAATAATTTAAAAATAAAAAATATTTTAATTTTAAAAATAAATTTGGTTTATTTTTTTTAATATTATTGTAGTAATTTGTTATTATTATTATTGTATTTTATTTCTCTTTATTTTATATCTTAAAGAATATAAATTTATTAATTTTATTATTTATTAAAAATAATAAACAATTTTATTATTATAAATTTTGTATAATATTTACTAGTTATAAATATATTACATAGTTTATATTAATATTTAATTATTTTAGAGAATAATTATTATTAATAATCATCACTAAATGCTAATGACTCTAACTTTCCACTTCCTAATGTTTGATGAGAAAGTAAAAAAAATAAAAATTACATAGAGATTGAAAGTGAAAGGAAAGTCAGTTTCTCATTTTCTCACTTTTCTATTTAAATTAAACAAAAAAACTGACTTTCCAACTTTCTACTTTTCACTTCTCTTTTAAAGTAAATAAAGAAACTGACTTACCAACTTTCTCACTTTCCTACTTTTCTATTTTTCTCTCCAAGTAAACACGCCCTAAAGGAAGCACTCGGCCACCCAAGCTCCATTAGCTTGCCCTTGCTTTTTCTATCAACAAAATATTATTTCCCCATGATGAACCACTAATGAGTCCATATGTGATGTATACTTGAGACCTAATTTTCATCAACCAATGAATTGGTTCCCCAAATCTGTTCTATTCCATCTCTCCATCATTGTCATTTTTAACCAATGATTTTCTAAAATATTTGTACATAAAATATTAAATAAATATTTAGGTACCACTTAAAATCTTCGCGCCATTTAACCTCCTTCGAATATAAAGTAGGTGCATATTTTGCAAATTTTGGTGTTTTGTTCATTTTTATGTAGCATCATCCAAGTATAGTTGGGCATTTGAATAGACATTTCACCTAAATATCACATGAATATTCTTGCTGAAAGATTGATGTTTATTCATATTAATATTCCAATTTTTTGTGATAAAATCCAAGTTATTTTTAGTTTTCATTCATGTGACAGCAAAGCAATGCCATAGGCTGTTTTCTTGCAAATTAAAGGATAGTTTTCTTTCTTTTTTAAAGAGATTATCGTATCGCTTCATTTTTACGACCATTTTAATATATAAACCCACGGATCGCACCGACTCATATTTCACCAATCGAAAAATTTCATCCATTCACTCTGAACAGGCTCGCAGATCGGTGTTATCTTCAACGAAATTTAAGAGGATAAATTTTCAAATATTTACGGATGGCGTTTGTAAAATTCGAACATACGGCCTTAATTTTATAAGGAGGAAGCCCTAACATTTGACCTACGCGTCCTGGACGATAACTTTCTTATCATTTTGTATGGTGAATCATTTTGGACTTTGCATAAAGTTCAATTAATTAAGCAACTTTGGGATAAGTTGAACTAAGGTAGTGCTCTCCATTTGTGAAGTATTTTTATCACTGCTAGCATCATTCAATTCAATATAGTTAGGCATTTGAATTGACATAACACAAGATAGGAAAAGTAATTAAATATGATTTTTTTTTTTTAAAAAAAAGAGAAGATATTATATATATAAATAATCAAAGTTGTCCATGATGGTTGTTGTGTTTGAGGATGGAAATAGCATGTGATTGCTAAGCGTTCTTAAATGATGTGTCTCCCAAATTAAAAAAAATATAACATCACAAGCATCACCGACATTATAAATGTAAACCTATACCCAAATCTATATATTCATATAAGGTAGCCATCGGCAATGTTTTCAATGTCGGCCGAGCTAAGCTTCAAATTTCGGTAAATTTAGATTTCAACCCGTACCTATCGTGTCGAAATACGTTTATTTTTTACTTGTAAAAGTAAAGTCGGACTGCTGTATCAGCTCGTACCATACTGGTACTATAACAGACACGTATTGTTCGATACATACTTTTCCGGTAAGCACGTAAAATCATAATCACAAGATAGCGATTCAGAAGAAAGAAAAAAAAGGCCAAAATATGAGATCGTCCGCTTTCAATACCTAAGAAGGATTGAAATTTAGTGGAAAAGGTGCTTTCAAATTTCAATACCTAAGTGGAAAAGGTGCTAACCTACATTGGATTAGTATAATTGCAATTTAGTTCGTCATATCCGGTTCAATTATTACTAGGCGCAGAACAGTATAATATTAGTATAGGAAAAAGCTACGCTGCCCGACCCCCTCGCCCGAAATCGCGCCCGAACGCGTTTCGACGCGTTCAGACGCGATTTCGGATTAAGTAGTCGGACAGCATAGCATCGCCCATTAGTATATTGCAGTTTAAGTCGTCATACTGGTCCAACGATTAAGTTGGCTAGGTAGGAACCAACAAAATTATTAGTATAATTATATTTTATATTGCCAAATCTTGTCCAAAAGATTTTTGTTTTTAATTATCGTAAAAAATTTTCATAACAGATAAAATTATAAATAACATCGATATATATTCTATCAATTAAAAAATTATAATATTTTAATCCAACCAGATATCTGGTCCAAAAAATAAAAGTAGGCTCGGTGTTTATCTTCACACAAGATTAGTATATTTGCACTTAAGATTGTCAAATCCGTCCCAACGATTAAGTGGGATCAGCATTAATTAACCTAATAGTCCTATAAATGATAGGCCGAACAAATTGTGGTAGGGTCCATGATCGGATTAGTTTTTCAAAATTAATAATTATAGTTAACCGATTATTTGTGACTTTCTTTTGGGAGGAGTATGGCCACACGTTTCTTTTTTTTAGTTTTGTCATATCAACCTCCTATTTAAAATTTTATCATTTCAGTTCTTGAAACACATTTTCGCACGCGTCGTCATATCGTGTGTTCCCTCATTTTCAAAGACTGAAATACACGATATTTTAAAATATGGGACTGATATGGTATTTTTTTTTTGGGGGGGAATTTGTTTTGTATTATTATTATTATTGTTAAACTGTAGTTGGTTGGTCATGTAACTGACCCAATAAAAATGGAGTGTTGAGAAGGTACGAAATAGTTGACTCTATTAAATATATATATATATATATATATTAAAAAACAAATTTTAAAAAATATTGAAATTATAATTTTTAAAAGATCTATTCAGCGTTTAAAATTATTTTAAATTTCTTTTTTGAATATCCAACTGTCTTAACAGATTTTATAATAGTTTTGAAATCTATTGATTTTGGAGTCTAAAAATAACAATTTAATAACTTTTTTGAAAAGTTTTGAATACCAAAATTATAAATCTCAATAAAATTATAAATTTTATATTTAATGTTTTTTTAAATAAATAAATAACATATATATATAAATATACACACACAGAGAGAGAGAGAGAGAGAGAGAGAGAGAGAGAGAGAGAGAGAGTTGACAATCTGACTGTATCGGCTCAAATTTCATAAAAATGAAGGGAGTAGCACAGGTTGGTACTGTTAGGCAGCCTGTGCTTTCCAGCTTCATTGTCAACATGGAAAAAAAAAATCTAAGATAAAATAAAATAATTATCCCACTCATTAGATCCTTTAGTTTAGTGAGTTTGGTCTCCCATTGACTAATCATAGTAGTCTTTCAGCAAAAGATCTCCTGCTCTCTTGACCCCATCATAGAGATGCTAATTTAGTAATTTAGTCCACGCCCTTAGTCCACGCCCGTACCGCAGTTAGGCTCATCGGGCCGTGGACTGGCCCGTCTTGCAAGGCCGGCCGTGCGGGCCACGGGCCAGCCCGCCTTATTGGCAACACCAGCTAAGCTGAAAAAATCAGTCCGCTCGCACGGGACGGGCTAGCCCATGGGCAATCCGCATATAATATACTATCTAATTTTTTTTTGTAATTACGGCCGGCTCGGCTCGTTCGGCGGGCTGCCGGCCAAGCCGAGCAGACACTTTTAGTGGGACCCGCATCAAAGATGACATGGAAATGGTTTGTGATGCTCAAGAACGATATAATGTCACACCATTCGGGCACGTACCGTTTGCAACATTATCCTATCATTTATTGATAATATCGACAGTGTCAGCAGTATATCTAAATAGAGATCCCCCCAACACCTTATGCAAAAAAGTGTTTCATCTATTTGCAAGTACTAAAACTCTGAAGACTATCTAATTAGCTACAAAACCTTTAGATGTGCTAAGTTAATATCAGTAGAAAGAAATCAACATAGTGTGGCTCAGTTGGTCAGCAAGACTGAGTTAAGCGGTTGTGGGCCTCGGCATAGGCGGGGGTTCGATTCCGTGCAAGCACGATTGTTTGGATGGGAGGTACCGTGCTCTACTCCCCGAACGATATAGTCTCATCAAGAGAAAGACATGACAACGAACAATGATAGCAGGTGGCCGAGGACTAAAAGCATTGAACAATACTTTTTGCAGAACCTTTGAAAGCCCTCGGATCAGAATAATCGACATTAGTGACAACCAAATGCACTAATAATCAATCGATTGTTGAGTTCGAATAGGTACCTGATGAACACAATACACTCTAAAGAATGACAATTCAATAAACGTATGGGCCAAGGTGATTTGAGAAATAAAATTACCATGCTTAAGTTGAGTTATAATTTTGAAATTATCTTACACTAGTAACAATTCATTAAACTCTAATAAATGCAAACATAATGAAGCGAAACATGAAATGATCATAAAAAGCCTATTATTGTTTAAATATTATAACGGAAATTACAATTAAGCATGCAATCTACCAATCTTTACCACTAGTTAAGCAACTTAGGTTCTTTGTGTTCACAAAATGCCCAAGTATTACACATTACGAATTAGTTTCATCAGTTATCTAACCTATTCTAGTAAGGGATTCCCCTTTGATTACCTAAGCCATTAACTACCAACTTCGTGCCGAAGTTGCAATACAGCACTCTTAATCTTTTTTCATCCCCATTGATCTCACCAAGTTCCACTATGTTTTTCCTTGAGATAAGTCCATAAAGACAAAAAGAGATCTAGAGCCCAACTTTCTCTCTCAATTCCAATTCGAACCGGTGAAAGAGACTTAGGATCTCCAGATACTCTTTGACATCAACTTTCTCTAATGTTGAACAACTGTGGACCTTTTTTTGTTTTTTTTAGCTGCCCTAGACATATTAGCTGTTTCTCTGAAGCTAATAAGTAAAGCACCATCCATCGTAGCTGGATATCTTCATTTGGTTGCTTCTCCAGTAAAGAAGACCCTTCAATCTCCTACGCACTCAGCAATACATCATAATCATCACCAGAGGAACCAATTGCCAATGACGAATATGAACCATAGGAAAACTTATCCTATTCCCACCTACCACTAGAAGTAGAGCAGGGAATGGAATTCCTTTTTAGTGCAAAAATCCCTCTCAGTACTTCCAAAACCTTATTAACATTCTCCACCAGCGAAGCCTTCTCAACGAGGAGTGGACCCCCTGACACAGAAACATAGTTTTAGAACAAAAAAAAATTCTCCAGACTGGATTCCTCTGTTAAGTGACCGAACCTATCATCCCACTGCCCCAAATATCACTTAATAGACGTAAAGTAACCTTAATTCTGTTAGATGAGGTAAAGTAAGGTTTGTACGCAAAAGACAAAAAGATCTGTAAGTAAATAGCACGCAAAGAACAAAGCAGAAATAATACACATACAAAAATCACTAGAACTATATAGCATGCACTAAATGTGAACTTAAGATATGGCGTCCACTTTCAAGAGGATTATTGTTGGAGCCAGACATCTTCAAGACCTATTCATCATACTTGTTACTGAAAATAATTATAATATAACTCTTGCAAGTATATAAGGTTCTATAACACAGACAAAAGTACAGAAAATCATCCTCGATATACTTCCATCCTCTCCGAAAAAGAACGCTTGATCAAACTGCAGTTGTATGTTAATAATAATGTCCATCAACATGAAGATAACCATGTTAAGCAATTAACAAAAGCATCGAAGTGTACAAAACCTTAAATTTGCAAAGACAAAAGGTCTGTGAAAGCGAAAAAATCTCAACCCCTTGTAAGATATGTTATAAGCGGTGTGTTGGTCTCATTTCACTAATTCTTAAGCAACATATTTAAGGAAACCTAGAGAGGTTAAAAGCTGACAGACATGGGAACGTACTTATAGAAGCTTGCATATCAGCATTACACATACAACAGGTATAAAACCTTGTAAATGATATAGGCTCCCATGACTATGTTAAAACCTTTTGAACAACTAAATAATAACACTTTCATCTCTTAGAAAAAAAATTACGTAACTTTAACATAGCTTCAAAAAGATTTTCAGGTCTCAACATTAGGTAATTCATTTGTAGTGAATAGCTACAGCAACACCATTTATTTGGAAGGAACTAACCAAAAGACTGGCACCAGTAGCTTTTATCCAAGTCCAAAGCGTGTCATTGTTACCATAAAATGATTAGAGTACACCGTTGCTGTCTCTGTTCTTTTATCCTTCTTGCCACTTGGCTAATTCTTTGAGATTAGTACACACTGGACTCTTAAGTAAATGAGGAAAATAAAATAATAAAATAAAATAAACGTAGTCAAATTATCAGGCTTCTCAAAGTTCTTGTTATTAAAGCGAATAATTAAGTTTTGGTCATATAAGCACATTTCTTTAAAATCTCAAAGTCACCAACAAGAAAGGATTCATACCTCAAACAACCATGGAGAGGACCCCATTGCTTGTAAGTCTGGGGACTTTCTGAGAAGTTGTGTTGTGCATGCATCATCTACAGATCTTCACTAATTACCAAAACAAGGCAATGCACCTCACAACCAAGGACATTTTGATGGTGATTTCAAGATTGTAACTGACTAAATTTGGATATTCACTGTATTTATTATTTTCTGGCTTTTCGTTTGAAAATATAGGTCATGGTAATGCACAAGCTACATCTATTCAAGGAGGTAATAGAAAACTTGACACACTTTTGATGCTTCATCTTTTCCAAAAATTAGTCTCTGACGTCTTCACAGTTTCAGCACTTCAAAAACTCGGCCAACCGTAAGGCTATACTAAGTCTCCTTGCGTCCTTTTTCAACCTTAAAGAACGAAGGCCGGATATAACAACCCGTCGAGCTGAAGGAAGCACCTGAATGCCTTCTTTAAGGCATTTCAGAATTAATTTGGATGCGGAGCGGTATTTACCTTTCTTGCAAAGCCCATGAACCAGTGAAGTGTATGTGAACGAGTCCTTCTGCTTCATCTCATCGAGCATCTTCATAGCAACATCAACAACACCGATCTTGCATAGCCCATTTATAATACTATTTTGAGCAACCAAGCATGATTTTGGACCTGCTATCTCTAGTTGTCTATAAGCATCATCAATGTGACCTTTTTTGCATAAGGCATCAACTAATATGGAATGTGTATATTGATCACTTTCCAAGCCAACATTTTCAATCTCATAGAACAGTTTGAACGCCATATCCAACTTACCTCCCTTGCTATACATGTACATACAAGTGTTATAACATGCTACGTCAAGACCAGCACAATTATCTTGCATTCTCTTAGCACTACTATAAGCCTCATCCATCCAACCAATCTTTACAAGTGCACTAATTAATGTACAGTAGGCAAAGACATCAGATGTGTATCCTTTGTTCATCATTTCAGAGAAAATCTCTAGACCTTGTTGAATTTTCCCGGATCTAAAGCAACATTTCATTACCGTGGTATAAGTTATGGCATTTGGAACATGACCAGACTCTCCAAGCTGATGGAGAAGCCGTCTTGCTTCACCATATCTGCTATCTTTACAAAGCCCATCAATAGTTGTATTATAAGTAACAAGCTCTGCTTCAAATCCCCGTCTTACTAGATTCCTAAACAGCCTAATAGCATTTCCAGCATCGCCCGACTTAAATAAACCATTTATAAGTGTATTATATGTAACTGGAGAAACAGGAATGTCCTTTGAAATCATATTTAAGAAAACCTTGTATGCATCCTCTGGGTAGCCCGATTTAAATAGGCAATGCATCAGCGTATTGTAACTCCATACGTCGGGAACAATATCATTCTCTTGCATTTCATCAAAAAGGTCCAGGGAGCGGGAGACCATGCAATATCTTGCTGCCCCAGAAAGCAAAGAATTGTACGTAATAATATCAGGATGAATCCCCGCTTCTCTCATCCTATTAAGAACAAAATATCCTTCGTCTACTCCAGCGTAACGACAGTAGGCGTCGATCAAAGTATTGTATGTCACGACATCCGGAAGACAACCAACTCTTATACCATCAACTAGCACAACCTCAGCCTTTTCGAGTTTATTAGCCTTACAAAGCGAGGCTATGCAAATATTCAGCAACCGTGTTGAAAGTCTACGAGCCATTCCTTCGCAAAACTGAGATGGGGTTCTGGTCTGAACAATATAAAACATCGTGACACTTCACATACAGAAAATTACAGTAAAATGCTAAAGATGCTGTTTACAACATTCAATTAGAAGGATTTAAGCCGACTTCTTTTGCTTAATGATAAATAAAAGAAAACATCAAGATGCACTTTTTTTCCAGAGATGTTCCTAAGGTTCTCAATGTGGTAAGAAGAAAAAGAAGATATATCACATACTAGTTTTGAAGCAAGTCCAACAAGTTTCACGAAGCACAAAGATTCTTAACATGACAAGAAAACAGAGTTAGATTTCATGAATTTAAAAAAGAAAAAGGCAAAATACGTAATTGGCTTATGAACTTTCATTGCATGTGATGTGGTATCCTTGTACATCTAACAATATAGTTTATGCCTCTGAACTTCTAACGTTGGTCTATGCGCACGTGACTCTACTAATTTGATATGGCAACTATTATAAATATCTTTACTGATTTTTCAGTTAAAAGGCAATTTCCTTTCGTAAGAGAAGACACTTTGACCATTTGTTGGTCTTATGTACACCATTAAAGACATAAATGGTGGTTGCCTTATGAAATTAGTAATGCAACGGTCAATAGATCGGCACTTCTTTCTTTTTTTGTGTTTTTTTTTTTTTTTCAAAGAAGGCATCACGAACAAAATTTAGGAAGTTAAGAGCACGTGAAAACAGATTGCACTTTGATATAAGTTCAGGGACCAATTAGGTACTTTAGTCCCAAAAAATATTGCATCAGCTTAGAAGATGGAGTCAAATAACTTACTCTCGCCTTGACATTTGATCAAACAAGTGGTGCTCGACAACTGATTGCACAACTTCTCATCAGTCTACTTCCAAAGACCAGAAACTTCAATAGAGAAACCTATGAAAAACATGTAAATACGAGTAATTGGCTTCATATTTGAGGAAATTTGCAAAGATCCCAAGATAATGGTATAAAACGGCGAATGAGAGGATAGGGAAGCTCCGGCGAACGACGGCAGAGATTCTTATGGCAGGATGATGGAGAAGTGGTTTGGTGACTCGTCGCCGCCGTCGCCGGTTGCCTCCGCCATCGAGCAGCCCTTGTAGTAGTCGTAGACTCGCCGTCGTGGAAGAAACCGAAGATGGAAATTTGCCACTTGCAATTGCATTATTGGGGTGAAACCCGCAACCCGCGAACTTAAATGATCCGCCCGTAACCCGCTACCATTTAAGCCAAAACAAAAAAAAAAGACCATGGGCCACAATCTAGTTGCTTTTGTAGGTCTAAACTGATAGCAGCCCACATACTCACAAGATGGACATGCTCAATTTGTATTTTCTTGCAAAAAAACAAAAAAAAAAAAAAAAAAAAAAAAGACATTTAATTTGCATATGAGGCTAGAAACTGTGGACACTGTTAGACACGTGGTAGATGCACGAAAGAAGTGTAAGAAAATGAAAAAAAAAAAAAAAAATCGACAGAAGTGTCCGTGTGTCCATATATAATTTTTTTTATAAATTATATTTTTATGGTATTTAATAAAAATAAAATATTATATATAGCAGGAGCAATAGATAATATTCTCACAGTATGTGTTAATTACTAGTATTTCGTACATGTTTAAAATACACTGACAGAAATATCTGTATTAGTTACCATACGTGATTCCAAGTTTGATTCACAATAATATATATATATATATATATATTGAAGGACGTGGTGGCTAATCCACCCATGTAAGGATCTACCCCTCTACTTTCGGATTCGAAACCCGGACCTCCACCCTGTGGGGGAGGATTTGATGCCACTCGCGCCAGAGGCGCTGGGCTAAAATATATATTAAGCTACTACGTAGATTCTAAAACATTTAGTATTTATTACGCAAGAAACTAAATAATTTTACTCGAAATTTATCCTAAACTTCCTACTAAATATTATTAAAAATTGGAAACGATGATTAGGTGTTTTGAACCTACTATGTAGCAGCCACTACGTATTTTTGAACAATTTTATCCTAAACTATTTTTCTTATTTTGCAGACTTTAGTCATTATATTTAACTTTTATACATAACTAACAATTTATTGACTTAGAATAATGTTAGTATCTAATTTAATACGTTATAATGTTAAACTATTGTATTTAAATATTTATTTTCAGATAAGGCGACGATTACTATCTGTCCCATTGGAACTGATTCATAGAACAGGCTTACAAGCCACGATCGATGGGCTACGCATACACCAGTCCTTCAATATGCAAGAAGTTCTACAATTATTTGGCTATAAATATTATTTTTATTATATTTGTACTTTATTTGTTAAAAATTATATGAAGACGTTTTTTTTAAAAAAAAATATTATAAAATTACAATGCACAACAAATAAGTAGTTTTAAATGTCAAGCACTTTTCAAATATATCAGGAAGTATGTCAAATAAACAAAGAAAAAGTCTATAAAAAAACCAGTCAGTAATTGTACTTTCTTTTTTTAACAACCAATTTAATATATTTTGACTTTTTTAAAATAGTTTAATTTATAAATATCTTACCGTTGGATAGGCGAACCGGCGGAGAAGCGCCGCTAGTGATCTCTCTCTCTTCATCGATCCTTTAACCGGATTGTTCGTAGTCCACTATTTCAGCACCGCCTCGCACTTGCGAACGCAGATCCGCCCGCTCTGCCGTTCGCCGACCCAGTGGTGTTGTTTTTTTCCCCTTTCTTTTAAGCACCGCTAGCAGTTCAGGTCAATCAGAACCAACCCAAACTTTAGTCGGACGGATTGGATAGGGTTGGAAGCTGATATAGCATGAATTCAGATTTAACAAATGTCAACCAAACAAAATACCATTCAGATAGAAATTCTATAAAGATTATCCGGGGCCTTATCTAGGTCATGACAAATCAACTGTGGGCTGACGCTGACTGCAGTCGTATATGAGCTTGGCTAGTTAACGAAGCTCAGTTAGAGTTATTATGAAGCTTGATTGACACAAGATCATAAAACGACTCAAACTATAAATAAATTCGTTTGAGAATATGGAGTGCCAAGAGTTGTCATGAACATTAACATTATATATTTTCCGAGATTCTCGCTAATTGTACTTTAATTGTCAAAATTTTAACAATGTCATTATAAAACCGAACAAGTCGACTGCAATCATATGACAATAATCATTACTATTAACAACATATTTTATTGTCCTATGTAAGCATCTTTAACTAATAAACATTTTTGTCAATAAATAAAAAATATAAAAAGTAGATACGTGACCACAATAAATGTGACAACAATATATGGGCTCACCTCAAGATATGTGACCACAATATATGGGCATCACCACCACCTTCGGCACCTAACTAAATTGGCCCACCAAATCTCAGTTATCCTGTAGGTCGAGGACTCGAGGCTCTTGAAAACGAATGGATCAGGCTAATAATAGCTTAGAACTTTAGATATGTACAATTCAATCATTCTATTATCTTACTGATATTTCTAACTCTCTATTTTCTATTGCTCTGTATATAAAATCCAAGGCATTTAACAGTTATTTTGAATCTCAAAAATAATATTTAGGGGCAAAAATACTTTTGTTCCCATATTTTATTCCAAATTGCTTCCCAATATTTCTAACTCTTTATTTTCTATTGCTCTGTATATAAAATCCAAGACATTTAACATTTATTTTGAATCTCAAAAATAATATTTAGGGGAAAAAATACTTTTGTTCCCAGATTTTATTTCAAATTGCTTCCCAACATTTGTGATTTTAAATTTTAACCTTATTAACTTGAATTTTGTGCTGCTCAGTTATATATATACTATTCAAACGCACGCCTCAGAGATAACTAGGTGAAGGTAACTCTGATTTTTTGAAATAATAAGAAATTGTATGCTCCGATATACTTTGTTACTTTCGGGTACGTACAACCCCCTACATCTTTTTAGTTTTATACATATATATATATATATATATATATACTTTTCTTTATTTATTTTCCATGGATCCCATGAAAAATGACATATCCGCCAAACAATGCTCAAAGACGGATGGATGTCCTTCTGTCTGAGCGCTGCGCTCGGCCAACCAGCTTATGCTGGGGTAGTTCCACCATTACTTTTAGAAAATCTAAATCTATCACCTACATAATCCCAAGATGATAAGTTTGAGCAAAAACTCATCTTTCTCCCATCCCTTTGTTCAGTTTCAATGTCAGGAAAGTGACACTAAACTAATTAAAAGCCCAAAGAAAAATATTTTATAATACATAAAACTCAAAAAAAAAAACTCCCCCCCCCCCCCAACACACCACCCAACCGAAAAAAAAAGAAAGGAAAAAGAAAAACCATTGATTGAATCGTGCCCGCCAATATCATAAATTGATCTCATTGCCATCCCTCATTGCTCTATTACATAAATCATAGTATATATGGATTGAAACACTATATTGCATTCAATTCCACGCACCAACTTCAGCTGCTCTCTCTCTCTCTCTCTCTCTCTCTCTCTCTCTCTCTCTCTCTCTCTCTCTCTCTCTCTCTCTCTCTCTAATAAATAAAAAAAATGGCACATACAATTCTGAAAACATAAGCCAGTCAAGAATATATATATATATCCCTGAATAACAACGAGTTTCTTGTTTTTTATGTTTGATAAAGTAAGCACGGAATCTCTGATAAGTTATGAACTATGGGTTGAAGAGGCGGTTCCAGCAGCGGCATTTCCAACCTAGAGGTTTGTAGTTCGAGTAACTGCTGTAGTACGACGCTGTATCGGCATCCAACCCCGGTCGAGCGGCGGCGGCGGAGGTGAAGCCTTGGGGAAGCGTAGGGACTTGCACCGCCGTGCATGGGTGGCACTCGTTGCACCGGTTGTGGCAGCTCGGCGGCATCGATCCCAGCCTCGTCTTATCTTCCTCCAACAACATTCCCTGTACCATGAAAAAAAAATATTTAAATAAATTGAATATGAACATTAATACAAAATAAAGCAAGTGTATATATATATATATATACCTCAGGAGCAGAGATGGGAGATGGATTAAGAGCAGAGGAGATTAGAAGTGGGATTGTAGACAGCGTTAGGACGAAGAATAGGAAGAAGCAGCCATGGTTGCACAGAAAGCTTATTGCCATGAGTCCATCTCATGACTCAACCATAAATTTGCAGTGGAGCTTCATTGATGCATCTGAGCTAGAATAAGAAGAAGAAGAAGAGGAGGAGGAGCCGAGGAGGAGGAGCTGTCTTGTAAGTAGAGGAAATTTGAAAGAAAGAGAAAGCTCATGAATGGAAGAAGACACGAGAACTTTTGGCCTGCTCTTGGGAGCTTTTTACTAAGACGTCCTTTTGATCTCTCTCTTTCAAAACAGTGGTGCAAAAGTGAGAAAGCGATAGGTTTAATCATATGACTTTATCGATATAATACGAATATTATTTAGAAACAACTAAGCTTAGATCTTAATCTATCTATATATATATATATATATAATCGTAGGTCAAATACTATACGACCTCCATTATCAAATAGCATTAAGAAACTGAAGCCAGTTGTTTTCTAAAATAACTATTCGTTGACTTGATTACCCAGACGTGATAGTATGTAAATATAACAGCATATGATAAAGTCACGGCGATATATCATGTGGCTTTCTGAATAATTTTTGAGTTGTGAACCAAGTTACTGAGCACTTTTACATTACCGTTCAACTAGAATTAACCTATCGGCACTTTGTTGTAGTTAAATCCATTGATAGGAATTTATAAGCTGCATAGTTCTAATTTATGGTTGAAGTAAAATAAAATGATCGGCATATATCTAGCAAATAAACTCGATGGTTAATATTGCATTAAAGGCGTGCATATAATTTATAAAAAGAATAATCGAGGTACAAGAAAGGAGGTATAAAAATTATTAAGCTATTACTTTGAGTAATTATAACGATTATATATGAGGATTTTTTTTATAAACTATATTGGTTTTAACACTTTAGGATAAATCTATTATTAGTAATTTATACTACTAAGTTAAACTGGTAAAAATTGTTAGGAATATATAGTACACGAAGGAGCTATTACTTATAGCATCAACAATACTGTGTTAGTGTGTATGATAGATTCTAATTTATATTAAAAAGAAATGCCTATGTTTATTTCTTTGAGTTTAGGATAATCATTCTGACAAAATCATTACGCGTTCTTAGCGAGATTTCACTTAGGTATTATAGAAAGGCAGTGTCTTCAAAATTGTTAAGTCTGTTTAGGCATGGCGTGAAAGCTTGAATAATGTTTATGGATGTCGATTTTATCTATTATTTTACTATAAAATATAGGTCATAACACATGTACAGCAGTTTAGGACCATTTACAGAATAATTCTTAAATAATTTTAGTGGAAGATTTTATCCTTAGATATGCACGTACAGTATGTCTTGATTTCATAGCAAAATAATACGAGTTGACATTAGAATATAATGAGTTGAGCAAGACATTATGTATCAAAGCAAAGGTGCTCCGTCCGGGGCAGTTAACTCGATCGGATACAAGATATTTTAGAAATCGTCACTATCCGGATTCGAGTTCGCTCGGGATGAAATCAACATTTTAAAAATCTTTTACTCCATATCAAATCAAATTAAAAACACAGTAAAAACATTAAAATTGGAAGTCAACAAGAGTAAACTGAGTTACTTAACATAGTAGGACTGTAGTAATATTTTTTATTTTTATTTTTACTTTTTATGGTTGTGTAAGTAGGGCGGTAGATCTAATCAAACAAGGCCAGATTGCTGAAGGCTGACAGAGGCCTATCATGGATGGAGAGAGAATCACAAACTTACAAGAACTTCAGAGGTAGATATATAAATAAATAAATAAATAATAAAATATTTGTATTATGAAAAATGCTAGAAGACATCATCTCTAGTTAGCCTATCTCCATCTCGTCCCTCATCGTTTACGTTTTCCCATGCATACATCGTACTCATCCCATACCGAAAACGTTACTCTTTTCGTGGCAATGCTATTCACATTTGGCGTGCAATGCTAACAATCTCTGTTTAAACTATAAAATATCTTAAGCTAGGCCAATAAAAAAAATCATTATTACAACATTTATTTTTAAAAAAAAATTCTACAATAAAATGTTCGCACCATATCAGCATATATATTACTCGTGTTTAAATAAAAATAATTTTTACGATCATTTATTGAAAAAACTTTTTAAATAAAATTGTAGATTTTGATGAGTTTTATAATTTTAATATTCAGAAATTTTTTAAAAATTACTTCTAAATAGATATTTTGGAACTTCAAATTTTAACAGGTTAAATGAATTTTAAACCCGCTTCAAATCCATTTTGAAATTCCAAAATATATTTTTATAAATATTTTTTAGAAAAATTTTGAACATAAAAATTGTAGTCTCGTTAAAATATATAACTTAATATTGAAAATATTTTCAAAAAATTTTCCTTAATAGATTTTTTTAGGACCATTATTACATAAAGGGACGTATTACCATTATACCCAAAAATTTCTCTATTTTAAATGATGGATTGTATAAAATATGTGGTGGCACTGCTATTTATTGCAGGCTAGCTGTTAAACTATACGGTAGTTTTCCCGTCTCATTGTAGAGAACCCCTCCGCCACTGTCCCTATATTAGCCATTATATAGACACCATAATTTGTTTTAACCCAACATGTCCCAATGGAGCTGTCCACGGTAAAAATTTTGAGAGCAAAAGACCGAGGAGAGTTATACAGGTTCACCCTTATGGGCCCACCACCAATAGAGCCAATGCATTCGAATCTAGGCCCATCGAGTTGATCGATTCTGTAGGACGACCGTTATTGTCGCATTAATTAGTAAATTTTATTTAGTTCGAAATGAGACTTGATAAATTGGTAGGATTTATACAAACTTCTCTTTTTTCTCTAGCAACATCATGCCAGCCAAAACATCCGTAGAATCATTGTCAAAATTAGGAATCTTAAACGTGCGCACACATGAAACTTTTGGATCTAATCGATCGAACCACACAGAGGGGCATCGACATCAAATGATAATCACATAAGCCTAAAAGAGAGTAACAGAATGCTTCAGCCACCTCATAGCGCAATCCGCAAATGCCAGGCTGGGAGGCTGCTATGGAACGTAGCAAGCTACATCTTTCTTTTACCAAAGATATATGTTTTCAGTCAAATGGTCCCTAAATTGACTAAAATTGTTCACAAAAATTGATAGGAATTGGATCCATATTGAAGAACAAACTAGAGGAAATGGAGAGTAAGTGGCAGTGGTCCTGAAGACAAGCTAGCAGTAGCTCTCACCAGGTGGGGGATGCATATATTTCAAGATAAAGTTAAAAATCATCTAAAGATTTTA
The DNA here is from genome assembly GCA_002076135.1 of Xerophyta viscosa. Taxonomy (NCBI): domain Eukaryota; kingdom Viridiplantae; phylum Streptophyta; class Magnoliopsida; order Pandanales; family Velloziaceae; genus Xerophyta; species Xerophyta viscosa. The sequence continues at coordinate 571,489 of MJHO01000114.1, read as the reverse complement.
TGAACAAAATCAAAACCGAAGTCTTGTAACAAATCATTAGCTTTATTAAATGATTTTCATGCAAAAGGTCCTTCAAAGACCATTATTTATATCGATAATACGAATACATTTAGAATGCTTTATTCCCAACTGTAGGTGCAGCAAACTTAGTTTTACGAAACAGAGGAAATATAGATGTACCCTAGAATTTATGAACCAGATGCAACGCGACCCTCTTGCCGTCCCATGTCGGCTGCAAAGCATAGCGAAAGAAATTAACTACAGAGTAAGTTCTGATAGAACTGAAAGCTTTTCCTTATATATAAATATATTATATATATAATATATATATTATATATATATAATATATATATATATTCCTGGATACCGCAGGATTGCCTTAGTTCCTGTAAAAATTTCTAAAATTAGAATTGAAATCTTAGATGACAAGAAGGCATCAGAAGAAGCTAGATAGTATTTAACAAGCAATAATGATCACAATTTTAAGGGTAGATCTCATTCAAGCTAGATAGTTTTAGTACTATCTATTGTCCAACCTTTACAGCCAAAAAAATTAAAAAAAAGAAATCCAACAAGTTCTTATCCTTCCCAGGTAAGAAAAATGATAATATAGGCCAAGAGAAACATTTCCAGCTATGCTATTAAGATGTCAAAATCGCAAGATTCCTACCAACAAAGAAGACACTATAGATGACGGGAGCAACCAGTACGTTTGCAAAACATAGATGTTGTATGCAATGTATCCCACTAATGAATGTCAACTTTAGAAAATTACATTAGAAACAGCCTGAATTGACTAGAGGAAAAAGCATCGAACTTAAATTGACCAGCCGACGAATTAAAACTTGATTAGATTCAGTGATATACACTCTACTATTAAGTGAAACACATAAGGAGACATTTTAAGACCACATGCTTGGTACTCCCAAGCCAATTAAAGAAGAAATAATATAACGAAGAGATAAGACATGAAATTAATAAAGGAAGGTAGTGTAAAGGAAATATTTACGATATCTGCCATCTTCAGTATGATATTACTAACTTTTTTCCATTGCATATAAGTTTGTCTTCTAGTTATGATACTAACCATGCTCTTTTAACTTTCAGATATTAGAGAATTGGCTTTGAACGATATGTTGTGCTTCCTCAACTAGCCTCTTCACGACTTCACCTGCTGGTAGGATCTCTCTGATTAAGCCTATAGCTTCCCCAGCATACATCACCATGCTCTCAATATCACCTATTGTTGTTGGATTTGGAACGGTACCAGCAAACCTCCTTATTTCTGTTTCCTGACATGCATAAAATTGCATCATTTCAGGGAGAGCCAAGAAATCACACATGCTAACGTGGCACAATCAGGACCACACATCATGATGGATATATCAATAATTTTGATAGTTTTTACGGATTACGAGGGAATTGTGTGGATCACGAGGTGCGTGTGTAGTGGAGATTGGTTGTTGTAGTTTATTGGGTAGTTTATTGGGGGTGAGTAGTTTTTTCCTTTCAGGGAACATCCAGCAGAAATTTTCTCAATTTCCACACAAGCGAAGCAAGCATGTTACAAAGCCTGACAAAATGGCATGTCCATACAGCTATGTCTAATTAAACAAAGATATGAAGTAATGTCGATGTGGTGCGCAAGTAGAATGCATGGAAGCTACTCAAAACAACAACAACTAGGACTAAGACTTAAAATGAAACCCAGATTAGCACCTACGTAATTCGGACAACATGGTTAGGTAAACAAATATGGAGATTAACATATGACATCCATATGAATAAAAGTATCCTCAACAAAAAAAGAAGTATTATAGCCATCTCTATTAAAAATAATGCTAAAAGACCATACACTTTTTTTTTTTCAAATAAAATTAAAATGTAATTAACCTACCACACCGTGAATTACTGAATGACCTACGACCGGTTGATTTACTTCATTCTCATTATCCGGCAGAAGCCTCCAAGTATTGAAGAAAGGTGTTTGAAGAACCCTGTGTGGTGCCCCAGGCCATCTTGAACGCCCAAATATATTTGTGTACTCAGTTTTCTCATATTCAACGAGCTTTTTCTTATATAATGGGTGCGCATGGCTTTCTGTTGTAGCTAGAAATCTGCACAACAAATGACAAACAAATCAGAAAAGCAACAGGAAAAAAGGGACTGATTCTATGAACTAGAACAAACATCGGTTAATATAGACCTAGTTCCAAGGCAGACACCACGAGCTCCAAGAGCCAAGGCAGCAACATAGCCACGACCATCTACAATACCTCCTGCGGCAATGACTGGAGTGTCACGATCAGATACTAAATCTACAACTCTTGGGATTAGTGATATTAGTCCTTCCTGTACAAGGTAGAAATATGAATTACATGCCAACAATACAGGCAAATGCAATACAGAAATATAACGTACACGCAAGTTATATGCAATATGAATACTATTTCAATAAGTCAAAGCCAAAAAGAAAATAGTGAAAAAAAAAAAGCTAATGTATCTACGCTATTTCATTGGTTGAAACATAAATCTTTGACTAAAACTCATACTTCAAAGTAAGCATATGCAAGCAAGATTCTAGGTTTATTATTTATTAACAAACTTTGCTACTAGTTCAGTAGTTGTTACAAATCTGAAGTTTCTCTTTTTTATTTAAGATTCTAGCTATATGGGAATGAACACCAGAATTCCTCCACATTTGACACAACCAACCAAAGGGCTACTTCCTTGTAGCAATTTTGCAAGTTAGAATGCAGGTTTAAATTCGGTACTAACTTACAAGATCTAGTATGCAATTTGTTCTTTTATGCACCTCATTTTCCCTAGCATGCAATTTTTTATTCGTCCATCTTTTCCTAAAGAAGTTTCTGATTTTCATTATTTGTCTGCAACATCTTGCCATTTGTGTTGCTTTAAACAGTTAAGTGCATGAGACATTTGAACTCATGTGGTGGAAATCACTGAAAATGAAAAGACCTCACATAAGAAAACCAAAAGAAATGCTCTATCATCATTGAATGTTCGTTTCCAATCTATGAAATTTAACGTAAGTTTCATCCAATAGCTTATTCTAATAAAAAGAGTGGAAATGAGTTGATTCACTAGGGTCATGAAAAAGAGACAAACGTATCAGCTCCCATTATTGGTTTTGTACATCTGAGGTTTTTATGTCAGCTAAAAAGCAACAATAATTGCATTTGTCGGACAAGTCAGATACGCTCAACTCAGATATATTATATCGATTCAATAGCCCACCTTCACAAGCTTGTTTTAGTTAACCAAATAGAAGCAATGTAATACCTGACCAATAACATGTCCACCCGCCTCACGTCCTTGAACGATAATTGCATCCACGCCAGCTTTATAAGCTTTCTCTGCATCCTCAAAAGAACCTACCTGTACAACAATTAGCTACTTTTACTAATGTGAACTGGAATATGCAAAAGATACCTCCCAAAATTTATCCCTAAAAAATTGAAATTTGTGAGTAAATAAAACATACAATCTATAGCTTACAAATGACACTTCACCAATCCTATAATACGAAAGTGTCTCTTGGTGAATATCAATCTACAAAGACTTATGGTTATTCTAAACAAGAAGAGAGAACTTGGATTTGTTTCAACATATTTCACATGGATTGGATGAAATAAATTTGAAAGCCTTGTCGACAATTAGAGAAGAACTTACTTGGTGAATGACTTTGACCCCTGCATCATGAGCTTCAGATACAAGCTCCTTAGGGTAATCCCCCCAGTACACTTGCAATATCGCAACCTTCTCCTCCAATATTACCCTAATGTTTTCCTTATAGGGAAATGCAAGAACAAGACCCACCCCAAATGGTTTGTCTGTCAAAGTCCTCGTTTCTTTTATGAGGTCCCTCACATATTCAGGTGCTTCCTGTTTAAATAATCATCTGATCAAACTGGCAAAAAAAGTACCTTTATGTGATCAAGTAAATCAAGACCAACAACTCAAACTTAAAATCAGTTGTCAAAACTTGTTTTACAGCACTCTCAAACCAGTATAAGTTTTATGAACTCTTAAGATGTTGGAAGACATAAAGTTGATAAAATCATTTAGATAGCGAAACACGACTCTTCAAAGAATTCAGCAACTTGAATATCAAACCAACAGTTATTTCTTGTAAATTGTGGGATCTATTAAAGAAAAAGCAAACTTTAAAGGAAATGGAATTTGTAACAAAAGAGACCTTAAATTCACATTGTTAATAGTTTAGCTTATGCAACATTACCTTCGTATGCCGGTTCCTTAAGTTCAATTTAAGTTCTTTCAGTTTAAACTTAGTTGAAAGATTGCTTAATTTAGCTTAAATTCACCTTTTATTTAATTTCTTTCAGTTTTATTAATTTCTTTCCTTAAGTTCAACTTGAATAGTTAGACAAGATAAAAAAGTTAAATATTTATGATGCATCAACCGAACTAAGATAAAATGTGAACGGGTTAGTGTGTACCCAATCAGGGGCTCGGAGGAGTCCGATACCACCAGCATTTGCTACCGCGGCGACGAGCTTCGGGCAGGAGATGTCCGGTCCCAGAGGAGCTTGAACGATGCCATAGTCGAAACCCAGGATTCCTTTCCAACCCATCTACAACTAGAAGATTCCCAGCAAAACTGACAGAAAGATTGGACAAAAGCGTTTTTATGTGTGTGTGAGAGAAATTGGTGTTCTGAAGGATCAGTTGATTTAAATGAGGGTGGAGAGAAGTGACGGCCTGCTGCCGGTAGCGTGGCAGCGCCGCCGTGCGTAAGCGGCGACGTCATGCGAATCGTGGCGGCGATGTCATGGGAAACGAGGCGGCGCCGGCCATATGTTATGCTTAATATTTGGTTTTTTTTGGCTAATGTAGATTTGATCATTACAAATAAAATATTATAGTTCATTATTGGATTTTTATGAGATGTCACCAAATTTTTATTTAATCAAAATTAAAACATTTTTAATACGACATATAAAATATTTCAGAACCTTACGCCATGTAGATACCATGAATTAATGAATGGTGCCATTTGAAGTTTGAAACTTGTCAGTTTTTTAATGTCTATGACTAGCCTTAGTCCCAAAAACTCCATTTTATATATATATATATAATATATATAATATATATATATATATATTATATATATTATATATATATATATTATATATATATACACACACACACACAAAAATGTACTCTGCCAGTGGTTCAAAGTTTGAATCCATGAATGGAGGATTCGCCAACCCTAGCCATTGTGAACCGGCTACTCCGGCCATAACCAACATCCCAACACTGACAATTGTGTTCGGGAGTGGCATGACCACGTCATCATATTCGTTGCGGAGTCGAAGTCGACGAGTGCGTGGCGGAAGACGGTCGGACAACAAATCATTGGAGAGGGCGGGTGTGTCAGACACGTGGCAGCATCTGACAGAACGTTGCGTATAAATAATTTGCACGGTGTACAAAATAAATTCATTCCCCTATAAGAGAAGCGTTTTTGGAACAAGACTAAACATTTACAAAAACTAAACATTAATGGCGTTCGTGCTCAATATTTGTTCCACCTCATTACATAAAAAAATAAGGCCAAGAAGTCACAAGAAACAAGTAGTTTTACAGAATATTTTTTTTTTTATTTAATATTGTTTTCAAACCAGTGGTGCATGTAAGAACTAATATATATATTTTTTATATATTAACAAATCAACGAAATTTAAAAGTGCTTACACCATAAATTTTTGAGCAGCACGAACAACAAAACCCAACTAAAATATGTACATAAGCATAATATTGTTTTTGCTCTTGCTCAATTCAATGGCATAACTCCGTCACCTCCGAGAATAACTCTGTAATGATGAAGGCTATTGGAATTATTCTCTAGATGCACTTTTTGTGTCCTATGATCTCTCCTAAATGATGTATTCTTTTCATTATATATCTGTTTAGATCAGCCTAAGTTGCAGCATTTTCTAAGTAGAGCCAGATTCTCTTGAGTCACAATGATTTTTTCGTGCTTTGCCGCGTGATATTTTTCTACTTATCGAGTTAATAAATATTTTATTACTAATTTTATAATTACTATTTTGAGATGCCAAATAGCATAAATTTAAATAAATTCAAATTAATATATAATATAATATGATAATACATATAATAATATTTTTTAAAAATATTTTAGTTAGGACTATAAGAATTTCATATTACCAATAAATTCAAATATGATAAGCAATAGCAAAATAACGTATTTACTTTTGTTCAAGCTTAAGTAGAAATACTAACTATACGAATAATAACAGTAGCCTAGGTAAGTTTACAAGATTATAATTAAATAAATTATATTTAGTAGCTGATTTTTCTAAAATAGACTGAAAATAGATTTTAGAAGTATTTGGAGAAGGACATGTGGCTTCACCACAGTTGAGGAGCTCAACTTTGTACAGATAGATAGATGTCTGACTCAACCTTAGGCCGTGTTGGGCGGCGGGCCGGCAACTTTCAGTAGACCAATCACGGTCCAAGTACGAGGGTGTAGGAAAAAACATCCATCCCAGCCGTCCGTTGCAATTTTTACGGATCTCGAGAAATCGTATAAAATTTTCGTCCGCTTATTTGACCTATTTTTAAGTACTTTTTGGAGAAACTCTAAACTGTAAAATTATAGATTTTGATGAGATCTACAACTTTGTAGTTGAACATTTTTCAAAATAATGCCAAATATTATGCCAAAAAGATAATCGAATACTTGGATTATCTTTTTGGCATAATATTTGGCATTATTTTGAAAAATGTTTAACTACAAAGTTGTAGATCTCATCAAAATCTATAATTTTGCAGTTTAGAGTTTCTTCAAAAAGTGCTTAAAAATAGGTCAAATAAGCGGACGAAAATTTTATACGATTTCTCGAGATCCGTATAAACACAAACGGACGGCTGGGATGGGTGTTTTTTCCTACACCCTGATGCGTACGCATCAGGGGAGCCGCGTCCGAAGCTCATAGCTGAACCAGTGAGCCCAACCCGAATATCTGATATCGGGTCAAGTTACGATGAGCCTGGTGGTCTTTTAATATCCTCAGCCTTAAAAAGTACTAGTACTTATTAATCAGTTTTGATACAGTTAGCTAGAAGAGCTGAATATTAAAAAAAAATTAAAAATTTATTCTTTATGAAGAATACATAGAAGGTTTGATACCAGCAATATCTTATTGCGAGTGTCTATCCTTTACCACTTAGTATTCGGCTGAAATATAGGACAAAAATTGAAATCGACAGTCACAACACAAGAAAAAAGGAAAATTGCATATTAGCCTCCGTTTCCAAACTTTCTACAAATCTCTTATTTTCAAGAGCTGATTTGTATCAGTCCCTGAAAATAGAGAGCTACAAATCTCTTATTTTCAAGAGCTGATTTGTATCAGTCCCTGAAAATATGGAGCTGATGTGCAATTCCCCCCCCCCCAAAAAAAAGAAGCTGATAGCACTTGGACATTAAGATTTGTTTTGGCATGTTATTTATGTTATTAAAGCTTTTCTATTCAATAGCAGAAAAATAAGAAATATTTATTTACCTCTTAATAAAATTTTATATTCAGTCAGAAATTCCGCTCAATCAACTTGCGGTTAGAAATAATTTTATATGTTGATTATAAACAAACAATGGTGCTCAGAGTCTTGATTTATAATCAAAATAGAATGATAATTGTTTCATGTTCATAATAATCGTTCTATGAATTCTATTAAAGGCGTTTTCACATAAATTCTATTAAATTTATGTGCTCTAAAAAATACATTGACATCTTCAGTGTGGCATCATATCCTCGTATATATTGTTACAAAAAAAAAGATCGAAAAATTACGTATCAGCTCTCCTATTTTTTTAGAGGTTTGTCAATCAGCCCATAAACACGTATTTTTAAAGAGCTAATTCGTAAAAAAAATAATAATAAAGTTTCTAAAAATACGATTATATCGACTGATTTGTGAGCCTTTAAACTTAAAGGGCTGATCCCAAAAACCGTAAAAAAGATAGCATATAATTATTAGGTCAACCACATTAATGAGACTTTATTGTTGTATTTATAAGTAGGCGTGTACACTTTTGACTTATAACATCACCAAGTCAACAAGATAAGTTTGCCCACACGTGCGGACGACATGGTTTCGCTGCTCTCGCATGATTGGCAGTTCTTGTTTCTTGTGACCAGCTGGCCGTTGCACGTGTGTGTAGAAGTGCTCTGTTACTAATTTTGAACCCGTACGATATACAATTGTTAGTCATAATAAACGATAATATTAAAAAAAATTTACATTTTATTATATAATTAATGATTATTTTTATTAATTTATTATATATATAATACTATTTGAAGTCTTATTTTATTTTGAATATATTGATTTTATATAAATTAATATTCATTTATATTAAAATATTATACTATATTTATATATAATTAGAGAAAAAAAATACCAAATTAAATTTCTAAAGTTACGATTTTGATCACCCATTTGTATATATTGTACAGAATTATATATAGATTATTAAGATAAGACTTTTAAAAATTCTTTCATTACAATAGCAAAAAAAAAACGACTTTGATCACCCATTTATATATATTAATATATAATTAATATATATTATAAAAGTTTGAATAAATAACCTTTCAAATTCTTTATATAATTCTAATTTTATCTTTTAATATATGAAATAAAAATAATTATAAATTATACTTAATTTTTATATTTAATAAAATTATTAATTAATACATTAAAGTATGCATTGAATTCAAGCTCTCATACAACGATGTGATTAATTTTCATATTTATAATATTTAAGTGACACATGTTCAAATGGTAAGATAATAAAGACGTCATGTGGTATATTGAATTATAAGAAGTGTCAAATGGCGCTTAACTATATTGAATACCCCGAGTTATATATATATTATAAATATATTTATATATATTATATATATATATATAATATATATATATATATATATATATCGATCCAGACCAACAAATCGACCGGTCCGATTCAGACAAATATAGAAATGATTCGATCTTCGATTCCGTTATAAGTTATTAATCGGTCATCGATCTGTCCTACTTATGACTGAAAAACCGATAGACCGATCCGAGAACTGATTAACAATTTGACCTAATAAATTTTTGAATTAACCTAATAGGCAATTCATGGTCAAACAATATAAAATTCACGACCTAAGTATTGTACCGAATGCAATTACGGTCCAACCAATCTCGTCCAATTCAATTATTACAAAGCGGTCCAAATCGGTTAAATTTCGGTTCACAGTATTGATACTATTCGAACTTCTATCCAAACCGGTTAAACACACCCAACATATATCTGTTAATATCTCAATGAATATAAAGAATAAATGTGAGACAGAATCTATACAATTCCCATTACAGTATTTTTCTTTTTTTAAAAAAAAAGGAAAAAAAAGTAAAAAACAAAACTTTAAAAAATGCACAAAAAAATAACGAGATGTTTTGCATCTATTTTAAAATATTTTAAGTTAATTAATTTATAATAAATTATAGAGATTTTTTTCCCACAAATTCGTTTAAACACCTTCCGATAGGTTCTTGAGTTTAATACACCATATAATACACGATTTTACTTTAACACGCATTTAAAGGTGCTTATTCCAATATTTTATCGACCAACTTGTTTCATTATTATCAAATTTGATGTAGCCACGGATCTAACAGAACACGTGGTGAACAAATGACGTCGGTGCTTGCTTTCTAAGCCGACGTCCTCAACCATGCACATAACTAAGTTAAAGTCTAGACAGAGAATGTTACGCGTACAATATATCATGTATTTCTAAATATCTTTAAACCGATGGGATTTGAATGTTCCCGCACCGATTTACAATGTTTACAATGATGTCCCCCCCCACCTCGCCCCCCCCCCAACCTTTTTCAAATTTTTTTCCGTAAGTCGAGTAATATACGTGCGCTTCAGAAAGCACACACCACAAGTTCAAAATCTATAATGATGGTCGGGGAAGATGATAGAAAATATTGAATGATAAAAAACTTTATCATTATTTCGATATACATTTTGATATTTTTTTTAAAAAAAATTAACTATGAAATTTAAATTTTATTAAAATATATATTTTTATAGTTAAATTTTTTTTTAAAAAAATATTTAAAAATAGATTAAATAAATTAATTAAAATTTTATATAAAATTTTAAGATCGATATTATTTCGAATTGATCAATCTCGACCGTCCGTCTCTCTGATTCGTGATTGTTACGAGAGCTAAATGTTGGGGTGGTGCCCACCGTAGTACTCCAATTTTGATCATGACTTCTGAGTTCTGACACAGACAGCATTGGCCATAACTCTTAGCTGACTCTTTGAACCAATACACATGAAGCCTGTGTAGCCACCTTTACCCTTTGCAATGATGCCCAACCTGCTCTCTCTCTCTCTCTCTCTCTCTCTCTCTCTCTCGTCTCGACTTATCCTTATCACGATCAATTTCCCCGTAGGTACAATTTTATATTTTATATTTAAGTTTCACTTCCCAATCAGTTTACTTAGTTATCACTCTTCAAATTGACAAATGGTTAGAGATTTTCATTTCGTCGTCTATTCTTTTGCATACTTATGAAAGGGTTTGTTATGCATTTTCAAAAAACTACACATACGAATATAATACAATTAAAATTACACATCACGATAAATATATCTATAATTTTAATATTTTTTTAAATTATAAACAATTATACGAATTATAAAGTACATGTCTGAAAAAAATTAATTATGTGTGATTTATTGGGTAGTTTGTTAGGACGAATAGTTTTTTTTCTCTTATGATTTCATTCATCTTCACCTTGCAATAACATAAGGATCTCTAAAGCATATGCAATAACATGCTCTCAATGGAGAAGATTATTACAAAATTATGAATACTAATTTTAGCTAATTAACTATTTTATCTGTCTAAAATTGACCTAACCCACTCCATAGAACAATTAGGCTGAATCTAGACTTCACCTTTCCTCTTCCTCTTCTTCTAACTCAGAATCTCAGATGAAGGAAAAACAGAGGATATGTATATATCTCACAAATGTGAATCATTAACCCAAAAAAAAAAAATGAACATATTATTTTACAAGAATATAACAAAAGCTACATTTATATGTTATTATAAACATCTGCGTATACCACCTTACCTTTCTCCCTCTCCATTTTATACAGCAAATATAACACAGCAAAAGAAAAAAAAAAAACAGAGCAAGAGACGTAGACATGACAAATCTCCATTATCACACAAGCGTGACGCACTGCGAGCTCTTGGGATCCCACATGGCGGGAAGCAGATACTTCCTCCCACCCATCCCCTGCGCGTTATAGCTTGCTCCGGTGGAAGACTCGACGAGAGTCTTGCCAGGATATCCCGGGTAAGCACCCGTCCCAAACATCCCGGTGCACGCCGTCACGGCCTCTAACGGCGCTTGCGCAGACCCTTGGTAGAACCCGTTACCGAACGGATTGGTCACCGTCCCGGCCAGCAGCGTCGCGATGTTGATCACCATCCCGTCAACGCCGACGTCCCCGTTAGGCGCGATCAGCGGAGGCGTTTGCGGGCCGTAGAGTGGTTTGTAGAACGGCCATGCGCACTGTCCAGGGCACTGCGTAGCTGAGTTTCCTACCCATATGTAAGCGAACTTAGACTTGCGGCCTGGTGCGGTGACAGCGGCGTCATGGTACCCGCAGCGGCTCATGCAGAAGCCCTCTACCACCACATCGTTCCGCCGTCAACACCACCGTCAAGGCGTTGCGGTGCGGCCCGCGGCGCGCGAGACTTAGGACGTCGTCTCTCTTCAGAGATTTTCCCAAGGAGTAGTCTTCGTCTAGTAGTTGTTTACCGAGGGATAGAGAGGCGGCGCCGCCGCGGTACTTCTCAGTGGTGCTCCACCAAGAAGTCACAGACGGCGGCGGAGGGACGGCGGTGATGTGTCGGGGGCTGAGAGAGCGGACGAAATCGGAGATAACCGCGCGCTGGACGGCGGTGAAACGGCCGTACCAGATGACGTTAACGGTGTAGTTTCCTTTGAGAAGAGGGCCGTTGTGGTAGTTTAAAACTAGAGGTTGCTGCTGCACCAATGCGAGCTTGCGAGGATCAGCAATGGCGGAGTTGAACAGACAGAGAGTGCATACAGAAACTAGAAGCAGGACCAGCAGAGAGCTTGTTCTAGCCATGGATGATGAAGAACTTCCTTTGGGAGATTCTTTGGGATGAAGTTGTGTGTGGAAGAGATAAGAGGTGAAGTAGGGTTTATATATAGGAGAGAGGAACAGCTGGAGTGGGAGTGGGGGACGGTGGAGTACACGTTGCGAAGAACGCCACACGGACTTGACTGGTTCGGTGTTGGTTTTTGAGAGATATTATTATTAGTTTAAATTAATGTTATAAAATATGAGAAGCCAGGCTGGAAATGGGATGTGATATGAATACGCATTTTGTGTTGGTTCCTAGAAACAGACGTAGCTTGTGGAAGTCAATTTCAGAAGCGGCAGACTTGTGAATAAGAGAGATATTCATTCATCTCCCAGTGCTGATTAGTGGACTACACCAAATTCTTACAACTGAATACTTTTTGAAAAAAAGAAAATTCTAAATATTTAAATTTATTTAAAAATCATTTAAAACTCTAAAATTTTAGCCGGTTGAATAATAATTTTTAAATTCATACAGTCCGAATGCACCGTATTGAATCAAAAATATTCTCTATTTATTACGATCTAAAACTTTGATCGACAAATAGGTTCGATTTCAATCTAATTCAGAATAAATAAGTCCAATGATCCGTGGTAAGGATCAGTAAAACAACAATCGATTGTCACTTCAGTCTAGTTATACTAACTAAAACTGAAGACTTGATTGCAGTTCGTTGTAATTTTTATAAATTTTTAATTATTGTGTTGTTAATATATTAGTAATTATAATTTAGGATAATTGCATTTCAGCTCCACTATTTCAAAGGTCTCGTGTTTTAGTCTCCGAAAATACAGAAACGTGTCATGTGAGCGCCGCTACGTCGACGCAAAAACGCGTTTCATAGGGCTGAAATACAAAAAGTTTGAATCAGAAGGCTGAAATACAATTATCCCTGATAATTTGATATAGATATTATAATAATTATAGCAATTTATTTTTATAAAATTTTAAATACTAAAATAATAAATTATTTTAAAATTTATAATTTAAATAATCAAACATTTTCTAAAAATAACCTCTACATAAATATTTAATACATTCATATATTTACCGATATTATCTTATCTGATCTAGTTTGGTTCAGTACAATTTATCCGATCTAAATTTATTAGATTAATTGCATATCAATTCTTTTATTTCAAGGAGTTGTAAATTAACTTCTAAAAATTTAAAAAAAAAAGACTAACGTGAAAGCATACTCTATCATATCATCGTATCTTTTTATTTTCAATCGCCAATTTATATATCTCTAAAACTAGAGACTTGATTCGTAACTCTTTCAAATTTATCAATAAGAGAACATTGATTCTTTGGAGTAATAGCGGCACAGAACATGGGATCGGAACTCTCATCCATCCTCACTGTGGTGTGCGCTATTATATTAATATATATATTATTTTTTCTTTTTAGTAATAAATTTATATATTTCTAAAAAACGACTGGTTGATACCCTAACTCGCGCCATTGTATTTGCATGGGAACACTTATTCATGTGTCGTGGAGTAACAGCGGCTCGGAGGATGGATCGGGTTGGAGCTCTCACCTATCCTCACCGTCGCCACAGCAAGGAGTGACACTAGGAACGACTGGTGGAGCGACGCAGTACATAGTTGCTGGTAAGGCGCAATTATTGGGTAGTGACGTGACACGATATGTAGAAACACGAATATCGAGAAAAGCGAGTATAAAAAGAAGAGTACACATGTTTGCCCTCGATTGTATCACGGGCGCGGCCCTACTACTTCAGCTGCAACCGTAACAGGAAGTAAGAACTGTGGACCATTTTGACTGTCCATCACATTTTTAGACGGATCTATTAGGGATAATACCATATCAGCCCTCCAAGATTTCAAAACGTTCAAATCAGCCCTCCGTTTCAAAAATCGATCGTTTTAGCCCCCGAAATACTATTTAAATTTTTTTCGGACGAAATTTTCCTATATTCTGTTAACAGTTTGGACGTCAAAAACATTTATCTAGAAGTATTTTTTGGAAAAACTTTTAAGATCAAAATTGTAGATCTCGATGAGATCTACAACTTTTAATGTGAAAAGGTTTTTTTTCAAAAAATAACTTCCGATAGATAATTCGGGGTACCGAACTTATTACGGGTTCGACCCGTAATCCATATGACAGTTCGGACGCCGGAAAACAACTACTTAGAAGTATTTTTTGAAATATTGTTCAACATAAAAGTTGTAGATCTCTTTTAGAGATCTATAAACTTTTATATTAAATTTTTTTCAAAAAATACTTTTAAATATGTGTTTCAGATATACAACAGTCATAGGCATTTTCGTCCGAAAAAAGTCCAAACAGTAAATGGGGGGGCCGAAATGGACGTTTTTTAAAATGGAGGGCTGATTTGCAAATGTAACTTGAAATGAGGGGCTGATATGTCATTATCCTATATAATAATTTTATAATTATATATTAAAAAAAAAGTACTTCTAAGTGGGATTATTTTGGTTGCATTACGGGCTAAAAAATGAGAAATTGGAAGTAAGATGTGATAAGGATGGCTGACCCGATCAACAAGCCAATTGTCACGATGTTGATTTGGACAAGAGTCATTGAAAACAATAGACGTGATATTAGATCATGTCCTAATTCAACCTAATTAAATTATTCTAAATATTTATCAATAAATGATGATTTAGTTGGTTGATAAAGTTACGTTTATGCCTCTGTATAATCTCAAAGATTGGAATGTACAGTAACCAAATGTCAAGATTATCAAAATTATTTAATTTTAAATAAAATTAGTCTCACTTCTATGCCAATGGAAATACATATATATGTACACCGAATATCTATATATGATTATTTGAGAATGTTTTAAATTTTTTATATATACAATAGAAAAAAATTATTAATTTATATTTATAGGGCAAATTATTCTATATTATGCAGTCCGTTATTTGGTAGTCCAAAATATTTATTTAAAAATATTTTTAAAAAAAATTGAATATAAAATTTATCGATCATATTAAAATCTATTTTTATGCATTCAAAATTTGTATAAAAATATTTTTATGTAGTTATTTCAAGACTTAAAAGTCTTAATAAATTAGCGAATTAACTTTTAAACTTTGACTTTGAATTTTAATATATTTATTTAGAAATATTTTTTAAATATATATATTTTACATACAACTTAGATCACATTAAAAATAAACATTAATATAATAGTCAAATTATTTTAAATAAATTCGAAAATAAGAACTATTTGTAAAGTATTCAAAATCAGACGATGATATGAAAAGCATTCCAAGGCAGGGGCATATATTGTGATTTTCCGTATATTCATAGTTACTCAAGTAAATAATTAGCAGTTATGATAATTGTGGCAGGACAAACTGCGACCAAAATTAGGTATAAAGTATAAACTATGTTGGGCACTACTCTAGCACCAACTTATAGTTTATTAGAACTGATCCCATAGAGTTTGTCCGTATAAGATTACTATATAGATAATAATTTAGAACTCTCATTTATAAATATTTTTTTAATAAAGTCTAAATATAAAAATTATAAATTTTAATATAATTTTTTTTTTAAAAAAAGGAAAAATTTTTTAATAGATCTTTAGATCTTTAATATCTCAATTGGTTCAAATATATGTATAAGAATATTTTTTAAAAATATACATTATGGATCTAATAAAAAATAATATGAATATTAAAAATTTATTAAATATAAATTTTATACTGTGGTCCGTATGATATACGGTAACAACTCACCACAGTTTATAAATGGCAAATACCAAATCAGCCCCCTTTTTTGGGGGTCGGCCGAATCAGCTACTGAAGACGCGTTTTCAGTGACTAATTTTATACCAAAGTAGTTTCTGAAAATGTGTTTTTAAAGGTTGATTTGGTAGAAATTAAAAAAAAAAAAAAAAAGACCGCTTTGGTATTTCTCCGTTTATAAACTGGTTATTGTCCTACGGCTCTTCCATTCCATTACTTCAGATTCTGATGAGAAGCGCGGTAGAGATAGCAGAGATTCACTTGGGATGAGTGTTACGGGATGTAGGGTGGAGATGTGTAAGTACAGTTTTTCTGTAAAGCCGTGCTCGTTGTTCTATTTAATATCGTATGCAAGATTTTGGAGGATAAATATGCCTTCTTGGCATGTATTTTTAAATATCATAATACTACTCTACTGGGGGAGGAAGTAACAAATAATTATTGTACAATACATAATATGTGTATGAATCAATTTATAAATACATTGAATAGTGGACAAAACTTATGTTTTAGAAAATTAGCAATATATGAGCAGGCAGCTTCTTAAAAGCTAATCTTTTCTTCTTTTTTTACAGAGAGAATGTGAGCAAGCTCACTTGATTATTTGTTTATTTATCGATTTCTCTTTCTCTTTTTTTTTTTTTTTAAAAAAAAGATTGTGAGCAAACTCACTCGAATTTTAAGTTACGTATGTACACTGACGAGAAAAAAGAACTAAAATTATAAGAATTCAAAATCCTGAAATATCATTTAAAAAAAATATATGTATCGATAATGCACTATTTTCAGAAAATGCTAAATATACGCTTTATACACATATCAAATACCATTCAATTTATTGCACCAACTCCTTATCCCCTAGTGTATGGTTACTACACGAACGTTGAAGGCGCCACGACGACATATTCGTCGACAGTATGCTTGCTCTCAATACTAATTTTTAGTCGGTGTTGAATCGTACAAATACAATGTCATCGAAAGCGACAGTGTCAACGGCCGGCATTCCAGTAAGTCCTTCAAGAGGTTGAGATTAATAACCGAAAGTCATCGGTCACTAACGAGCATCAACGGCGACGAGATAGTGAGCGGTCACAAATACTTTATCTATAAAATTATTCATATCACAAAAGAGAAAATTTCTCGAAGTCCCGCAGTTTTTTTTTTACCGTGGAAACAAGTTTTGGTTTGAACTCTGATCTCATGGACTACCATTGGTATATATTTATTTTAAAAGTAATTTAAAAAAAGCATAAAAAGGGATTATTATGGAGAAAGCAAAAGGTACGTAGACGTGTCGAGAAACGAGCAATAAGAAAAACGTGGTCCTTTAAAAGTTGAAAGGTGCTTCTTATTATTCCAACATGCCTTTTTATTAATTAATTAAACCCTAGAAATTTTTTAGAAAAAACAATCAAAGGTTTTGTTCGCATTCTCATGCATGATTGTGCATGTCGTCGTGGGCCAGTCTAGGCATACATTTCAATAAGTCTCTTCACATTAGTTTTACTAAGCTATGGAACTTGGTTTTATCTTTTGCGAGACAATAAGCCACTTTGAAAAGTATCTTTTAAAAATTATAGGATATGTAAAAGGTTTGGACACTTCAGTAAAATTATATATTATTAAAAAGTAATTTAATTGAATATTTTATAATTTAAATATAATAACATTAATGTATCTTTTAAAAAATATGGGATATGTATACGGCTTGGACACTTCAGTAAAATTATATTTTATTAAAAATTATTTGTTGAATATTTTAAAATCTAAAAATATAGTAATATTAATGAATATATTAATATAATATTTTATATTGTTAAGATAATTTTTAAATAATAAAATCTAATTATATTAATAAAAAAAATATATATAAGTTGTTATATTACTTAATGTTACGTATAGATAGTATTGTATATACTATTCTATTAAATATAAATATGAATATCTTAAACGAAAATTCATAGCTCCCTTACAACTGTTGCTATAAGTATGATTTATGTATCTTAAACGACTACAGTCATGAGTTAAATGACATTTAAAACCGAGGGTATCTTTTTTGAATTAATTATCTATCATTCCTTTATTTTTTAAAACAACATAATTTTTATTTTTAAACTTTATTTATATTTTTCTGAAAAATTGGATTGATATGGAACTCTTACATCATTTTTCAATGTGTTAAATGATATTTCGATGTCATGAGTAGAGATGATAACAAAGACTCTGGGGAATTCGAGGCGTTTGTGGGTTCATTATACCTTTTCTTATCCATTATTATTTTATATATAATTAAAAATTTACACTTTTGTTATTCGGCTCATAGGATGTATCTATATATATATATATATATATGTTTATGAGCCACCCCGACCCACTAAAATCTCTTTTGATACCATCTACTATTAAATAGCCGAAGTAGTTGGTGTAACTAGGTAGAACGTAGTTTTAAGGAAAACAGCATAGTAGCCCTTAATATTAAAAATAAAAATTATACAAATCATTTGAAATAATTTATAAATTAATTACTATTTGAGTATTAATATCAGAAATATTTTAACTTTCTTATAAATATTTTTTTAAAAAATTAATTATAAAATAAATATTGTAATGTAATATACAATTTTTGTATTCAAATTTTTTTTTTAAAAAAATATTTTTAAATAGATATATCAAACATTTAAAATTTTGGTAAATTTAAAATATAAAAAATAATGGATTGTAAATAAATAATTTATTAGTAAATTAAATTTAGAAGGCGGGGCAGAGCCTCCATGGATTTTGCTGGCTAATCAAAACAGATTTCTTTTTTTTTGGAAAAAATAACTATTTGTATATTCTTAAATGATTTTTATGAGTTGTTTATGAAAACTTTACAAATCAGCAAATGAATTCATAGCTCAACTTATAATATATAGTATATTATATTATATATTATATACTATATATATATATATATATATATATATATATTATAGGCTGATTAGTAATTATCATAAATAAAAGGGCGTGTCCTTGATTGACCACTAGCGTCAAAAATCATCATTTCCCCTAATTAGAAAGCATCCCAGTTGATGAGCACTAGCGTCAAAAATCCGCAGCGCAACACCTGATTTGGGCTCATATAAAATTCTTATATATCTTGTGGCTGCAATATTTAGGCAACTAAGACCCATTATTCGTTCCAATAGTAGAATTTTTCAGACAAGTATAAATGAAATAATATCCCCGCATTCACTGTTTTTAAACTTATATAACTACGGCCGAGGTACCTCAAGTTTTGTGAAATCTGATCCAATAGCTTAGGGTGTGTTTAGGTTTCAGTTGTTAGATGCTTGTAGATGGCTAGATTATAAAAATGAATCTAATTTTAAATTATAATCCGTGCATTGATAAATATAGCTTATTAGCAGCTGGGGGGTGGGGTAGATGATAGATTATTAAAAATTAATTTATTCTCACATGCTACCTCTACTAGCATGTTGCGACAAGCTGCTAGATGGTAGGTAATTATTTACTAAAATATTCATTCTCTATATATAAATTACAATATATGTCATAATATAATTCATCTCATCTCTTTTCTACGTTATTGCAGAGGCAACCTCGAAATCCTACCGCTGTCCTTACGATCCGCCGCCACGACCTTAGCATCGTGCCCCGCCAACATCTCATACATCCTACCGTGACTTTACACTAGGTAACGTAATTAGAATTTAAAAAATGTTATCATATATATTTTAAATAGTTTGGTAGGTTGCGAAATTATTCTTTTATATTATGAAGGATTAGCTAGTTAGATATGCCAGCTGTACAAGCTAAATTTATTTACAAGCTACCAGCCGCCGCCAAACACATCCTTAGTGGCGGATTTTGTTCGTCCTCTTTATATATATATAAGAGAAAGGCTAATTTTCCATCTTGTAAAGGTTGATTACGAAGAATCCGGTGCTATAAGTTAGGTTAGCTGTCACAAATAGCTTTACCTAAGCCACTAATTAAGAAGGCAATAATGAATATGTTCCTTTAGTTAGATGCTCTTGGCCATAATGAGACATACATAATCAAACTCTCTAGGTAGGGGGCTTATCTGAAACATTTTAAAAATCAGGGGACTAAATAGAACATAAAAAGCCAATGGCAATATATGCATGTATATATTCCCAATAGGAATAAAATAAAGAAATGTTTATAGATTTTTGCCGACAAAAAAAGGACGCATGCATGAATAATGAGCTTATATTAGCGTATATGTGGCCAAATATGGACTAAGAATTTTGGAAGAAAGAAACAACGCTTATCTTCTTCTTCTTATTGATTGAAGCCACTAAAACCAAACTCACAATAAATTGTTTGGGTCATTTTGGATTGAGAACTATATACATCAAGCCCCACTTTTGAATATGTACTACAAAAAATCTTTCAATTAAAACATCCTATTATTTTTAACACCCAACTATTATAAATATATTATATATATATATATATATTATTCTATATATATATATATATATATATTATTAAAACTTCAAGTACAAAATTGTAGATAATCAAAATCATCTTTTTTTATATTCAAATTTTCTGTAAAAAATATTTATATAGTTAATTCAAAATCCTGTTGATACTAAATATGAGTACAGACTGATTTACAATAAATTTAAAATTAAAGGCTGATTTGTAATAGGGGCTGATATGTGGTTTATCCTTTTAGGATTGGTGTGAAGAATGAATACTATATGTTTTAAGGCTTCTAAGTTTATAATAAATTTAAAAATAATTCACTAATCTGCTAAAATATTTTGAAGCTTCAAACGATATTTTGAAATAATTCTTTAAAAAAATTTGAATACAATTTCGTTGTGATTTATAATTTTTGTATCTAATTTTTTTTTTTAAAAAATAATATTTTTAAATAATTATTCTAGGTTGTGAAAAATTAGAAGTAGTAAATAGGACATTTATTTGTAACACAAAATCGACGCAGGGGCTGATATGTAGCTTTCTTATATTGATATGTAGCTTTCATATATTGATATATGGTTCAAACTTCAATCTGTTAGTACGCCCATCGCATACTAACAACAGATTGAAGTTTGATTTTGGATCAAGGCCCAAAGAGGTCTCATAACTAAAATCCAACCGTATGTTAAGGCTAATAAATATTCGAATAACCAAATGCTGGATATTTGTCCTTACAGAAATATTCTTTTATATAATATAGTATAAATTCTGTTTTAGAAACTATTGTATCCCAAATTTTAATATTTTAATTTTAAATTTAATTATACTAGTGGTGGCTTCCAAACTCTTTTTATTTATCATTATGAGAAATCTATTGTATTATATAGATGTATGGCGTGTATCAATTGGGTTCACTTCCGTTTTGTGTAAGTTGGCAGAAACTGATAGACTCCACTTTATTTAATGCAGATAATATTTTATTCTCTAAAACATAGTGGGGCTTCTGAAGGAAGATAACATAAATAAAATTTTAAATTTTTTTTCTAAAATAAGTATTATATTTTTAATTGCATGTGGGAAAAGAAACCCTACAAGAAGGTAATCGCAAGTGTGTTAGAAATATTGAAGAAAAATATATTCTTGATATATTGGATCTCTTCTAAATGCTATTACAATGATATATATACACCTAAATACTTAACAGAATAAGAATAACTAACTATTTAGGAGATCATTCTAAATAGGAATTATTAAATAAGGAAACTCTCTGATAATAGGAAATTTAACTCTTAAACACGTCTCCGCTCAACATTAAGTGTCTACATCTTAAGTTTTGAACACTTCAAGTACAAAAATAAACTCGACGACGAATTTTGCCGTCTCGAACAACTCAGCGATCATGACAGAACTTCGGCAATAAACGGATCGATGGACCGAAACATCGACAACTGAACGGATCGATGACGGAAACATCGACTAACTGAAACGGATCGATGACGAACATCGATGGTATGGAGGACGGTGACTTGACAACCAACCTGGGAGCAGCAAATGATGTGCTGGGCACGGATGACGGTGAACGTCGGGACTTCACTGATACATCTCATCAAACACCTTACCCAGGCGACATGCGATGGACGGATGCTGATAGGAAAGTGGCGACCAAGCATTGGCAACAATCGCGGAGGTTGCGTGGCGCGATGGATGCACAAAACAGCTTGGCGTGACAAACGAGCTCTGAGCAGCCGCCGGATGAGAAGCGGCATGAACAAAGAGTGCGACGGATGAAGAAACGGTGCGCAGAGAGATGGTGGAGAAGGCAGCGACTAGGGCTAAGCATTACCCGAACCTTACCCGAAAAAATTCGAACCCGAACCTGACCCGAACAAAGCCAAAATTTCGGGTTCAGTTCGGGTCGATATTTTAATAGTTCAGGTCTATATAATTCGGTTCGGTCGGTGGTCAAAATTTCGGGTCGGTTCGGGTTCTAGACCCGAAGTTATCCTCCGAGCCATGTATTAAGTTGAGTTTTTGTTGATTCTTTAGTGTGCTAATTCTTTTATTTTAAACAAGAATATTCATTGTTCAACCAACTATTCGGGTCCGATCCGAACCGACCCGAACCTACCAATTCGAAATTTTGGTGTTAAATTTAAAAGGTGATTGTGATGTTATTCGGTGTCAACCCGAACCAACCCGACTGACCCGATTTTAGGATCGGTTCGGGTTGAAAAAAAAGATTCCGGATCGGTTCGGTCTGAAGTATATTCGGCTCGGTTGCGGCTTAAATTTTGGTTCGGGTCTGTTCGATCGGGTTGACCCGAATGCTCAGCCCTAGCGGCGACGAGCTCGGGAGAGAGGACGCACAGGAGCGTGCTGACGACATACGGCGAGCTCCGCCGGAGAAGACATCAGTGGAGACAACCGTAAGGGCGAAGAGAGAGATTCCGCCATGATAGCACAGTGGTAATGATTGTTTCGACGGTTAGTTGGTTGCTCCAGCGCCACCGCCGTTGCAACGGCGGCGCCGTTGTTGACGACCTTCCTCCGGATAGGGAAAAGATGTTTGGAGTCGCCACCTAATTTTTATGAAAAATTAGGAAACTGGGATAAAGCGCGTTGAGATTCTTAGGTTCGTTGTCGGTTACATGTGGAAAAGATGGAACAGCCCAACAGCGCCCCTCAAAAAGAGGGTACTTACAGTGATTATGAATATTTGGGTTTATATTTATTCACGTTTTTGCTCATTATTAAAGTATGCATATTTTTTAGATTATCGCCCGATTGAAGTAGAGATATCGGCACCCACCTTTTACGTCTTCAGATCAATTAGGCGGATCACACCCAAATAAAGAATATATATCTGCGAGATAATATCCGTCATCTCGTTTCATATATTTTTTATTTGAGTGGGATTTGATTTTTATAAATATGCCTAATCGTAATAAGATAGTAATATCCATCACCTTCCTTATTACAATTCGTTCATATTTATTTACCCAAAGTTACTTAGATTAGGATCCATCCGGTCCCTAATCTTTATAAGTAGAGAAATCAAATCTCTGTTATTTATATGGACGTATTTAACAACTACTATAATATAACTATGCATACATTTATATTATGATATATGTTTCTATATTGTTAACTTATGTATAAAATATTTATGAATTTATAAAAATGATTATTTTTTATTTTGGGTTTTAGCGTAGTGTCATTTTTTTTGTCATCGCCCCTGTTAGGGTTAAAGTAGAGATGTCCATCTCATATTTGTATTATTGTTGTTAAATTCAATTTTTGAGGAAAATATCCATCTCCCTTTTAATTATAATTGTTGAAAACAATTTTAAATGAAATATCCATTTCCTTACATATTAACATTGTGGATTTTAATTTAGAGAAATAATCCATTCTCTCCGCATTTATAAATTCAAAATTTTAAGGGAAAATATCCATCTCCCTTCTAAGATTATTGTTAGATTATTTAGTGCCTATTGAAATAATATAACTAAATGTTACATGTGTTATTAATGATGGAAGGAAATATCCATCTTTTCCACATGTAATATGGTTTATAGATGTGTTTCGGGGAAGAAAATATCCATCCGTTCGCCCATATCCAGTGTTCTAAGTTCTCTTTATTACTTAGTTTTTAGAAAGGAACAATTCAATTTTGATTCCTGATAATTTTTATATAGAGCAGGGAAAAAAGTACTATCCATTGCTTTTCTCCCGACTCTTCTATTATTGTTAAAAGTTTTTATTTTGCGGCGAAAATATCCATTCTCCGACAAGTTATACAATGAGAGCTTATTTACAAGTAATATATAAAAAATATATAAATTATTGGTTTAAATGAAATCTAAATTTGATTATTTAAAACAATGGGAGTTAAAATATTATTATAATCATAAAATGATATAAATCCATTTTAAATTCATTAAAATTAGTTTAAAATCCCAAATTAAAAGGCTTAATCGGGCCTTAATGGGCCTGACCGGCACCACTTGGTTCCTGTCCGCGAGCCTCATGGGCTCGGCGCCCCAGCGCCTGTGGCCGGACCAGAAGCGCGGCTCGGGTCCGCGCGCAGGGCTGACCCTGCGCGTACCGTCTTCCTCATAAGTGACCGCAAGCCTGCAGGTCGCCCCGGCGGACTCGTGCCGCCGGCGCACCGACCCTTACGGTGACGTCGTTTATGTGTATCTTTAGTTGTTTTGGACCATTCCGAACGCATTGGAGATGTTAAAATTTGCGTTCGGAGCTTCGTTCGTGAGCTCTTGAGTTCGCAAGTTCCGGTCGCGTTTCGGCGTCCGGCTCCCTTCGACGTGAAAATGGGTGTTTTTAGGGTTCTCAACCGTGCTGAGGCCAATGGCGATGTCAAAAATTAAGTTGGTCGCTTGTAGAGAGAGTTATCTATGTATGTATGTTTATGTTATTTATTTTGTTTTAATTTTTCAGCCGCCGTAGCTCGCCGGCGGCGAAGCTACGGCGGTGCCGTGGAGTCTCCGACTAGAGGGGAGCGTAGTGCAGTGATATTCGTGAGGTTACGAGATGGTTTAGAGGTGTACCTTATTTGGAGCTTACGGGTGCAACTCGGGTGCGCTCCGGTGCGCGGGAGGGCGGAGTGCGCGGCAAACGTGGTGGGAGATGATCGGTGGTAGGACGGAGACAGATGCGGAGGTGTGGCCGGGCTTCCTCTCTCGCCTTCACCAGCCTCTCTCCTTCACTTGATCTCTCTTCTCTCCAAATTCTCTTCCTCTCTCCCTAAGCTCTGTCCCTCTCGTCGTAATTCCATGTTTTTTGATGCGGGTGCCTCCCGGCTCCTATCTCCTGCCGATCCTCTACTTTATATAAAGTTTCTTATTTTTATTTTTATGTGTTTTATTTGTTTAGGGTGAACTCTATGTGTCATTGGATTAACAAGTTTAATTATTACACCCCGATTTTCGAGAAGAGAAGGTTGACTTTCCTGTTTATTATTATTTTCCGGTAAATTCTGAGTTGACCGTAATATGATGTAAAGATGGTTGGATCTCGAGTTTTATCCGTGCTGGACAAAGAGCTGGTAGGGGGAAAAGTTCCGAAAGTATCGGATACTGAGATGGACCTCGTGCTGAACGATTGAACTTCGGTAATTGCGCGCCCATTAGAATCGCCGATCTAAAGAATAGTTAAATTAGCTTCGAACGCCTTAGTCTTCAGTACATCCGGTTTGTAAGTCTGTTCAGTGTGTAGTGTTATGGTCCGGACAAAGATTGGTCAGGTCAACGAGCCGGTCGACGAAAGACAATTAGGATGACGACTATAGTTTACTAATCTGGCTCTGGTACCATGTGAAAAGTATAATGATTATAAAAATATATTGAACTGATAATCTGATGATAATGAGATGTGCCTATCTTATAAAACAAGAGAGAACCTAGCTTTACAAACCAAATAATAAAGAACAATAAAAGAAGGAGAAACGAAAATATTAAATTGGGAATAAGAATTACAAATGGAACATTCTAAATATGTAAGTCTAAACAGTCCCCTTCAAACTCAAGTGGTCGAGTGGATTGCAGCTTTGAGTTTGGAACACAAGTTGCTGAAAAATTTTTAATAGAAGATATTTGGTGAAGTATCTGCAAGTGTATTTGATGATACTGAAAAGAGCTGAAGAGTACACGATTAACAGATGTGTTCGAGTATTGACATTCTATCTCAATATGCTTCGTGCGTTCATGAAAAACATAGTTATGAGGGCAACTGAATAAGCACTGTGATTGTCGCGAGTGAAGATGTGCAGGCATCTTGAAAGGGAGAACGCCCATTCGCTTTAACCAGTCGTAACCATATTAACTCGTGGTGGTGTCTGCAAGAGCTCGGAGACGACTGACGTCGGTGCGTGGAAGAGGAAGACGAATAGGCTTGTCTTTTGCTTCGCCCAAGAAAAAGGTGAATCGCCGAGAAGAAAGCAAAATCCAGTAGTCGACCGTCTATCTGTAGGATCACGACCCCAATCTGCATCGGAATAGGCTGAGAGCTGAAGTGAATTTGATGAAGGATAAAACAAACCGTGAAAAATAGTACCCTTGACATATCTCAGAATACGAAGAACTGCAGCAAAATGGACTGATCGAGGGGACGACATGAATTGACTGACACGGTGAACAGCATAAGCTATATCAGGTCTTGTTACAGTGAGGTAAATTAGACTTCCAACAAGCTGTCGATAAAGGCTAGGATCTTGAAGTGGTTCGCCAGCTAATGAACCGAGTTCCCAATTTTCTTCCATCGGAGAGGCCGCAACATCACTATCAGATGTTACCGGGACTTGAAAATCAAATTCAGAAGCATATTTTTGGACAAATATAACCACTTGCACCTGAGATGGACCTCAAGTCCAAAAAATAACTAAAGCTGTCCAAGATCTTTCTTTTCAAACTTACTTAAAGAAAGTTTAATGTCATGTATACCCTTAACATCATCTCCTGTAATAATATATGCTTTAAATTTGAAGGAAGATTAAAATGGAAACATGGTGACAGTAGCTTATCAACACAATTTAAGCAAGCGGCTCCCCTGATGCGTACGCATCAGGGTGTAGGAAAAAACACCCCCATCCCAGCCGTCCGTTGCAACTTTTAGGATTCGAGAAATCGTATAAAATTTTCGTTGCCGCTTATATTGACCTATTTTTAAGTACTTTTTTGGAAGAAGAAACTCTAAACTGAAAAATATAGATTTTGATGAGTCTACAACTTGTTAGTTGAACATTTTTTCAATAATGGTTGCAAATATTATTGCCAAAAAATAATGGAAACTTGGATTATCTTTTGCATAATATTTGCATTATTTTGAAAAATGTTCAACTACAAAGTTGTATATCTCATCAAAATCTATAATTTTGCAGTTAGAGTTTCTTCAAAATGTGCTTGAAAAATAGAGTCAAATAAGCGGACGAAAAATTTATACGATTTCTCGAGATCCAGATAAACACAAACGGACGGCTGGGATGGGTGTTTTTTTCCTACACCCTGATGCGTACGCATCAGGGGAGCCGCGTCCACAATTAACTACGAATGGACGAATATTGATTGTATATATAGGTCAATTTTAGATATATTTAATTAATAATTATTAGTAGACGTACTACGGGCCCAAGTTGGAGTTTGGATCAAGGCCCAAAGATGTCGTCCAACCGTATGATAACTGAATATCCTAATGATGGATGTTTATCCTTCCAAACTTGTACGGTAAAAAGACAAAAATGCCATTTTATATTATATAAAGAATAGTATTATAAATTCAGTTCATCTGGTAATTCGTTTATTTAAATTTCAATTTAACTGTAAGGGCTGTGACCTATGTAGCACGGACACTCCAAAAATATCGACGTGTCCGTGTCCGTGCACGTGTCAGACCGCACTCCTTGGACACGGCCCGGACACGTATCGGACACGCCACGTGGCGTGTCCGGAAAAATTAAAAAAGAAAAGCCGGACACGCATGTCAGACACTTTTTTCGGCGTGTCCGACACGCCGTGTTAGGTATTTTATATTATTTTTTTTGTAAAGAATTATTTTTTTTATAGATAGAGTTAATATTATTTTTAAAAGTGCTATATAATATAATATAGTTATGCATCTCAGATATTATATTTTTTATTTTAGTTGATATAATAGACTCTTGAGTGTTTAGATTATTTCACGATCACGAAATTATGTATTTATAGGACTTATTATCGGAATATATTATATTCACTAATATTTAAATATTTGTGAATAAATTATGTTTGTAATTATTTAAATTTTTTATTGCCCGTTTACCGGAACCGTACCTGTGTTCCTATTTTTTAAAAATTACCGTGTCCCCGTGTCGTGTCCCCGTACCCGTGTCCGTGTCCGTGCTACCTAGGCTGTGACTTTCATTTAAGAGGGCATAAATAAATTTTATAAGTTTTATTTATATGTAGAAGGGCTATATGTGAGGTAGGTAACTTATCTATTACATTTAACTAGGGTTATGTAGTGCCAACTGGTGGTAAGAATTTAATAAAAATATGAAGTCCAAAATAGAGTGCGTTAAGAAAAAGTTCATTTCAATCAGAAGTTACTGAAAGTCAAATTTTTAATCTATTCTTCAAAAATAACATACTATAATCTCTTTCAAACATCAAACCGCATTAAACAATTGGATAAATATTGATTGGTGTTTAGGAATTTTGTTAGAACCCTAAAGACAATGATTAAGATAGTTATATTTTCAAATTCTTGTTATTGAACTCTTTGATAACTAGTTACCAATTATCATTAACTGTTTTTCAAGTATTTGCATTGAACTCTTTAACAACTATTTACATTAATTTAAACAATTAAATTTTAAAGAAAGTATTAATACATCTTTTTTTTATCAATTCATATGCATCTAAGTTTAAAGGTCTTTATTTAAAAAAGTAATGAAACATCATTTCCGATAAACAAAAGTTAATAATAAACGTATTGTATCATTTATGCACTACTTTTTTGAACCGCCAATGAGTTACCACCACTTGTTTTTTAACCCAAATCTCCTACCCAGCCCCTGCCTCCGTTTTCTGTTTCCACCTCCAAAAAAGTATCTATGTTTATTTATTTTTTTTAAAAAAAATTCAAATAAAACTTATAAATTTTAATTAGATATGTATTTTTTATATTAAACTTTTTTAAAAATAGGTGGTCTGGAACTCTAAATTTTTAACGTTTTAACAAATTTTAAATTTTATTTCTAAATCTGTTAATACTTTGGAGTTCAGAATATCTATATATAAATATCTTTTAAAAAAAATTTAAAATAAAAATTATAAATCTTATTATTAATCTACAATTTTTATGTTGATTTTTTAAAAAAAAAAAAAAATATATGTAGGTATTTTTATCGGCGGGTGCAACAGAGGACGGGGAAGGGGATTTGGGTCCCTTATGTTTGCCCAGTAGGCATTGCCGTCGGAGATTGTGCATAGAGCTCCAGGATTTTAACGTGCATTATATTTGTGAGACATTTAGAGTGCTAGTTCATATGAGTTTAGTTCTAATCTTTGGTGGCCCATATACCCTTCGTCCGGACAAGTTTTAGTACTTTTAACAATGCAATTTTGTTAGGTTAATGCTAGACTTTCAAAAATGATAGAATACTGCTATTTATCACTGATCCTAATATAATATGAACCAACATTTTGTATCAAGATATATGTGTTATATAGTTTCATACAGCATTTTACATATCTCACATTCCTTTATTCAAAATAATAACAGTGGGATTATTATTTTTAACTAATTTTATTTGACAAACCGCACTGTTTTTTTTGTAAGGATATATACTGCAATTACCTCAACCAATCTTCTTACTTATCCATGTTTTTAAAATAGACAGTATGATGGTAAAATAGGAAATAAATATTCAAAATAGAAGGAATTCTCAACCGCCTTTGCGAGAGCTAAACTTAAATATAGATGCCTTCTAATTTTAGTTTCATGCAGTTGCAAATATCACGTATCTTTTTGTTATTTGGTCAGTAAATATCAATGTCATGTATCTTATTATATAAATCAATATACTCTAATATTATAGGATATTGTTTATATCATCGTCCCTTGTAGTTACAAAATATGTATGATCAACTATGTGGATGTATGATCAAATATGTGGGTGGATAACAGCCACAAGAGTCTCTAACAAGATGTGAAATATGTGTATGAAAGAAGTAGATCATAATTTATTTATTTTTGTGATTATTATTGTGAAAGCAAATCTTTACCATATCTATTTAGTATACTTGTCAATATACGAGATATTTTTGGCTCATATTTCATCAATCCAGAAGTTGTGAAATATGTCATAAGTAGATTTATCCAGGAGGGGAGATATTATAATTGCTCGATTCTCCAAACAAAATTAGTTTCATCCATGTAGGGTGGAAATACTCGTTGAAAAATCTTAAAACAAAAAGATTTCTCTAGGGAAAAAAAAAAGTGGATTCAACCAAGAGGGCGGCTACACTACACAAAATTAGAGACAATGTTAGAGCGGGAGTTTGGTCTCGGCGCAAAGAACTTCGATTATCATACAAACCCTAACAAGTAACAAGTCACGTTGTAGCATAGTAGCATACCCATACTCTCTTGGCCGATCAGCATCATCTTTTTTTTTTGGGCTGTTTTTTTGGTTATATAGTAACAAGAGAAATACAGTATGAGTCTAATTTTAGAGCATTTATAAACGAGTAAACTCTCAAGTGGCACGGCATTAAATCAATTGGACAAACCCCATAGATTCCAACATATGGCTGTGATAAGTCCAAAGATCCAATTTCATCATATCACGGAGATACAAACCATTTACTTTCATGTAGAAGACACGCCAATTATCATTTTTTATTATGAGCACTGTTATTTATATGGCCACTAGAAGTCTAACGTATTAGAACTATATATATGTTGTGCATCTGGATGTATATAATACATATTATTTTGATGAATGGTGTTACTTCTTTTTTTAAGAGTATTCTTATATCCATAAAAGTGAGATTAATTTCGTTTGGAAATACAACAATTTTTGGCTTTTTTTTTCTTCTAATAAATACTTATTGTGGGCTCGAATTTCTGACTTTTTACAGAGATCTCTCAGTTGCAGAGAATTTAGCTTTTGCTAACCAAATAAACCAACACTAGTTGGTGCATTTCTCTTTAATTATTGTTAGTATATTATATGCCCATTGTACTTAATGAAGTTGTTACAACTACTTATATATTAAGTTCGTTGGCTGGAGCATTTCCTCCTCACCAGCCTCCATGTCCCCTTCTTAGCCCTATAAATTCCAGTACATGCTCTACTATCCCACACCAAAAAAGCCTGAAAAAAAACCCAAAATTTTCCAGAAAAGGAAATAAAAAGGAATTAGAGGGTGCCAAACAATTGAAAAATGTATCTCCTTTGTACATCCTCTATAATTAGTGAGTTAAAATGCATGAACTCACTCTCGCACCACTTTCCGGCCGTCGTTGGATCCATTAACCGAGAAAATGGTACTATTGTTAATAGGGTTCGCATAAAATCACAAAGGTGGACGGAAGATAGTTGGAAGTTAAAAAAAGCATTGCAATTACCGGAGTATCCAAACCCTAGTGAGGCAGAGTTGGTGTTGCGAACCGTCGGGGAGTTACCGCCACTTATTTTCGCTGAGGAGGCGCTGCGGCTAGAAGATCAGCTAGCAGAGGTAGCACTAGGTCGATCATTCTTACTACAAGGCGGCGATTGTGCAGAGAGCTTCAAGGACTTTAACGTGGATTATATTCGCGACACATTTAGAGTGCTAGTTCATATGAGCTTAATCATTATGTTTGGTGGCCAAATACCTGTCGTCAAGGCAAGTTTTAATACTTTTGACCAATGCAATTTTTTGGCTAGATTGAAGCTAGGACTTTCAAAAAGTTTGAACAATATAAAAAAAAAATTACATGCTGCACCGAGATTTATAGTTATATGCAAGGGCGGATCCAGCTCAGGCGCCAAGTGGGCGTCAAATGACCCCACTTGGATTTTGGTTTATGAGCTTTAGGGATTTATATAATGTGCTGGTTCATTAGTGTGTGTGGTATTAGCTGCTTTAACAAAAAAAGAAAAAAAAAGAAAAAAGAAAAGAAAAACAACGAAAAATCAACATGACCAAACATCCCTGCCGCCCTTTTCCCCCCCCGCCTAACCTAGTTCAGTCACCCCTCTTGCTCCCCGCTCCCTGCGCAGCCACGCTCATCTGCCGCCGGCGCGGCTGTCCCGCCCCGGCCCAACCCACCCTAGCTCTCTCCTCCCCCCGATCTCTCCCTCGTTCTCTCAACTCAGCAAAAACCCGTGCGGCACCCGAAGTCTTCGCACCCGCCCGTGCCGGCAGTCGCAAGTTTCCGCACCTGTGCTCGCACCTGCACTCCCAGGCTCCCACTCCCATATTCCTACTCCGCCGTGTTCGCAGCTTGCTCTTCTCTGTTATCTCCAAATCCGGCAAAACCTTAGGGTATATGATCTTGACTCTTATTATCTAAATTTTTGTATTAATTATAGTATTCATCTTATTATCTGATTTTAATATTTGTTTGCATTATATTATTAGTGTGTTATATAGTCTTTTTTGTGATTATTTTGTGTAGCGAATAATGTTTGTGCAATTCTCATTCATGTTAATTCTCATTCTTGTTAGTGTAATATCATATTGGTTTCTGACCCCACTTGATAGAATTCCTGGATCCGCCTGGTTATATGCATTATTTTTCTATCAATGTATGATTAGACTGATGAGGACTATCTGGGGACACACATGAAGGTTTTTTTTTTTCAAATATTGATAACAACTTTTCCAAAGAGTTGAACTTGAGTTTATTCCTTAGTTTCAACTTTAGACAAATTTGAAAAAAAAACTTTAGACGAGTATGATTTTTTCAAATATAAAAAAAGTTCAATTCAACGTGAAAAGGGTGAACTTCTATAGTATGAGGAGTACTTTCCAATACTTGCATGTTGATGACAACTTACGTGTACGAACGTTTACATTTTTCCAAAGTGGAGTAACAAAATTTTGCTTGTAGGGCAGGTGGGAAGGATTGCCGGGCAGTTTGCAAAGCCGAGATCGACGGAGTTTGAGGAGAAGAACGGCGTGAAGATGTTGAAATACAAGGGCGATGCCGTCAACGGACATGTGTTTGATGCCAGGGTGAGGACTCCAGATCCACAGAGGATGTTAAGGGCCTACTGGCAATCTGCGGCCACACTCAACCTGCTCCGCGCCTTTGCCACCCATTGGAATCTCAATTTTGTTGAGCATTCTGAGTCCTGACCAAGCAAAGAGGTAGTTTCACATATAAGAGTAGCTACGTGCCACAGTGAGCTAGGAAAAAGATTTTTCATAGATCAAAATAATAAAAATACTAATTTTTTGGTATTTTTTTTAAAAGGTAAAATTTAAAGTTAGTTATATTTTATAAGTTATCTTTTTCTAACAAGGTCATAAATATGTCTATTGAGCCGTTCTAAGTTTAAATTGTTTAATTGAAAATGTAATTACATTAAAACTACAACTTCAGCCTCTTATTAGACAAGTCATTCGATATTTTTTTTTTTTTTTAAAATATATACACTTTTAAACTGTAAGTTTGCATAAAAATTGAGTTTGAGTACGCAACTCCGAAGTTCACCTCGTTTTGGAACATAAGTCAAAATTAAGATTTGAAGGTGGTCGAGGAAATTTTCCGTGATTAGATAGATGACTTTGGAACCAAATATATCCATCATACATAATTGCTTTGGTTTAATATATCTTAAATTGTTAAATAGATTAAATTACTTTAGACGTAATACTTTCATAATATGTTGATCTTGACAGAACTAAATGTCAAATATTTGAGATGAACAAATAAATGCAAATAATTTTACACAAGACGCCGGCAACAGTGAGTGCCAGTTAGTATGAGGATGCAAAAGATTAAGTCCAGTGCTCTGAAAAAAATAAAAATAAAAAAAATCCACGTGATGGATTAGAAAATGTCAAACAAGCTGCAGTTTAATTCATTTTCATATATTACACATTTTTAAAGCTAACTCATATCTAATTGCAAGTAGATATGACAAGCTAACCAACCGTGTGGACAAGATCTTGGGATCGATGGCAGCCGTTGGGTTCGCGACGACAGACCATCCTACGGTCACGGCAACAGACTTCTGGACATCGCACGAGTGTTTACTGCTCCCCTATGAGCAAGCACTCACCCGCTGCGACTTGACCACTGGCCGCTACTATAATTGCTCGGCCCACATGCTCTGGCTTGGCGAGCGCACCCGCCAGCCCGAGGGGGCGCATGTTGAGTTCCTCCGGGGCGTTGCCAATCCCCTCGGCATCAAGGTACACACTAGAATTGCCAAAACAATGTGCGAATAACTAGACTCACCAGAGGATTAGAATTCCCAATATTTATCCAAGATCTATATGATGTCCAAAGTAAACTTTATTGATTCAGCTGAGAGTTTGGGAGGTCACTTTTACTTTACGAAATATGGACACGGATACGGATACAGAGATACGATCTGACATATAGATAGGACACGACAATTTTAAATTACGGTAAGAGTATGAATCATACACGACAATAAAAACTATAAAAAATTAAAAATTAATTTATATTAAATATTTGAATATATAAAAATACAAGAATTGAATAACAAAATTAATGTATAATATATTTCACGTCTTTAAAATATATTTAAACATATTAACAAAAAAAATATAATAGTTGATTATATAACTTGTTATATTACTTTATGCTATGTATCACTAATACCATATAGTATTTCATTTTGCTTAAAAAGAATAATTAAATTCCTTTTTTCAAAAATAGTAAATACAGATAGGTGTGTCAGATACTTCTATCTAGTGTGTTCGAGATTTGTATCCAAATTTTTTTTTTAATGTTTATCTTTTGATACTTCTCTGACACGTGTCGAACTGTATTCGTGGTGTATACATGTTAGATACTGCATAGACACTACACGTAATAAAAGTTATGCATGCCCGTGCTTACTATGCTCACATTTCTTAATGAATTGGGTTCAGGTGAGTGAAAATGTGGATCCAGACGAGCTGGTGCAACTGATTACGACTTTGAACCCCAACAATAAGCCAGGCAGGATAAACATAATCACGAGGATGGGAGCAAAGAATCTAAGAATGAAGCTCCCACATCTTATTCAGAGAGTTCGTCGGGCTGGGCAAATTGTCGGTTGGATCAGCGATCCGATGCATGGAAACACGATCATCGCCCCTTGCGGAAGAAGAACACGCCCTTTCGATGCTGTTGTGGTACGAATAATTTCACCTTTTTGCTAAAATCCTTTTTATTGGTTCATCTTTTTATTCTACGGCTTTACATGATATTAATTAATTCATTTCTCATACTATTGCACAGGAAGAAGTGGAGGCATTTTTTGACGTCCACGAGGAAGAAGGGAGCCACCCCGGTGGAATCCACCTAGAGATGACCGGGCAGGAGGTGACCGAGTGCATCGGCGGTTCACAAAATATCGGTTTCGGTGACATGGGCTCGCGTTATGAAACTCTTTGTGACCCGAGGCTTAATGCCTCACAATCACTAGAGTTGGCTTCCATTATAGCAGAACGACAAAGTAAAAGACGGGTGAACAACAAAGAGATGTTCGGTTATGATGCATTAGTTCACGACTAAATTAGCAAAAACATAAGTCAAGGGTGAGTTTTTAGTTCTAAGAATATTCTTCCGGCAATTGTCGCGTATTTGGACATGGAGTGTATCAAATGGATGTAAGGTTATGTTTCTTCGTGATTTATTCTTTTGTATTTGAAATATTGTTGCTATTAATCGAGCCCCGTATTTGTCACATGATGGATCTGTCTTCAATCTTAATTTGTGACCGACCTATCTTTTTTTTTTTTTTCATTTTATTTTTCTTTTGGAGATCATTTATTTGTGATGGGTTTGTATTCTAATACATATCACCCAATTTCCATACCTTATTCTAAATCTCATTTTTCAAATCAACCCTCGACTCTGTTCTGGTCAAGAATTTTCACGTTAAAAATCGTATTTGTTTGTGTAACTGCTTGCTGGCGTCTCTTAGCCTAACTCGTATTCGAACACTTAATATATTGGTTGAGTACGCGCTCGATCAGAATGTGAATGCTCATTTTGAGGCAAACCCCTCTCGCATTTATTCACTTGTGAGAGCTATATTCCTTAATATATCAGATATAAACTGATAGCAGAGCATATTAAACATTATTAGATCTATCATGACATAAGGCCAACTTTCCAAAAATATTTTTTTGCCAATCTTTTTTAGGATATTGTCCTTGTACCGTTACACCACAATATATTTAACATTATCCTTTCCATATGCTCTACTATATGAGCTTTAACCGAGTGTATCAAACGGATATATATGTTACTAGACTATATAATCATAAGACCAATTCATCCAAATGGAAATGGGATAATGACGTATCAGCCCCCCATTTTGAATTCTTTGGACAGATCAAGCCCCTCCGCTACTGTTCGGATTTTTCAGACAAAAGATGCCCTCATTTGCCGAGGCCGAGAACCACCCTATTTAGATATATTTTTTGAAAATTTTGAACATAAAAGTTGTAAGATTTCGACGAGATTACAATTTCATGTTCAATGTTTTCCAAAAAAATGCTTCTAGATAAGATAATTTTTTGATGTCCGACTGTTAGACAAGTATATCGGGTATTTTTGTCCAGAAAAAGTTCAAACAGTGTTTGAGGACGATTTGGTAGGTTTTTGAAATGGAGGGCTGACTTGGTACTTTTGAACTTGGGAGGCTGATATGGTATAAGCCCAATGGAAATAGCTAATATGGGCTCTAAGAGGTTGCATACTTCTGTTTATACGAGCCCATGCCCATCCTCTAGAGATGAGCTCAAGGAGAAGGGATATACGTTCAACCCAACATCTTCCTTAGCTAGCTAATACGGGCACTTAGATGGGAGACGCTTATTATGATCTCCAGATGCATTCACATTTGATATTTGGATTGACAATTGCGGCCTATATGATATTGGGCTCTATTGCCCAAACATGACAAAGGCGGATCAAATTGAGTATGAATGAAATATGTACAGAGTACCTGTTTGATAAAGAATAGAATTACAAGGTAAAGAGGATCTTCTCTGGTCCGTATCTCTCAAATTTTCTCTATTTTTTTAAATAAGAATAGATGTAATTTTTGAAAAAAAAATTAAATATAAAAATTGTAAAAATGTACAACTTTTATAATAATTTTTTTATAAAAAATATTTTAAAATAGATATTTTAGAATTTTGAAGTAGTAATAAATTTAAAAATAGTTTTAAAATATATTTATACCTGTAAAGAGGTTGGATTCTTAAAATACATATTAGAAGTATTTTTCAAAAAAAAAAATTTTATATATTTTATCAAAAAATAAATTTTTATATTTAGTTTTTTATAAAAAAAAAAGTAATATCGTTTCAATTGTAAAATAAAAACAATTTGAACAAAGGGAGAGTATGCAAACTATTTTAGCTTTGATTCGGGCAAACCAATTAATTAGAGGGACTGGGGGAGCCCAATCAATGGCAACCAATCGCCCACACCAGACCACTCTTCTAGATCGAGTGTAATTAGAGTTTAGGATTGATGTAGAAGATGAACGGTTGAGATTCTAGGTCGCCTTAGTCGGACGCAGTAGGTTTCAGTGTTCTTAGAAATTAGAACGGATAATTTCAAATCAGCCCCTATTTCAAAATCGGGTCCATATCAGCTCCCGGAAACCAGGTCCAAATTAGAATGCAACAAAAGCTGCATCATCTGATTCTTACCCGTGCTCCAGAACCTTCGACACATTTCTTGTCTTCTCTCGCAGGAACCAAAGCGGCAAAAATTTGCCCCCCTCTAAACTCCTCTATATATGGGCATAAAGCCAAAAACACCGTCATCTTCTTCACTTAGAAACAGCATAAAAATTCACCAAAAACAATCTCTTTCTCTGTT
This sequence comes from Xerophyta viscosa, assembly GCA_002076135.1. Lineage (NCBI taxonomy): Eukaryota > Viridiplantae > Streptophyta > Magnoliopsida > Pandanales > Velloziaceae > Xerophyta > Xerophyta viscosa. The sequence continues at coordinate 533,429 of MJHO01000114.1, read as the reverse complement.
TCAACCTCAACTATGGCAGCCATGATAACGTCCAGGAGGTTCCCCGTCGTCAAGATCCTAGACAAGCTGCTAGCCCTCGAAGCTCGTGGGCCACCGGTGCTGGCGCCGACGATCTCGTCCTTGGGAGCAAGGTCATTCAATACCAACGCGCAGCGCACCGATCTCGAGGATGACCGGAGCATAGACATTGACCGTCGAGGCGGGGATGCTCAGATATCTCGCCGCCGAGACAGAGACTTCCCCGGCTTCTTTTCAGGTAGTCGTCTTCTTGTCCCTGCTTCAAGACTATTCACGTAGAAATTATTATAAGATATGAAACTAACAAATGGTTAGTCTAACAGACGTGTTCGATCCGTTCACGCCGTCTCGCAGTCTCAGCCAGGTGCTGAATCTAATGGACCAGATGTTGGACATGGGCGGCGGTGGCCGGAGCTTCGCCGGCGGTGTCAGTAGGCGTGGGTGGGACGCCCGTGAAGATGATAATGCTCTCTACCTTCGCGTCGACATGCCAGGACTCTCCAAAGAGCATGTCCGTGTCACCGCCGAGCAGGGGACGCTGGTGGTCAAAGGCGAGGGCGGCAAAGAGTCCGAGGAGGACGACGAGTCGTCGGTGCGAAGGTACATCAGCCGAATTGATCTCCCCGGCGAGCTGTACAAGATGGATCAAATCCGCGCCGAGATGAAGAATGGGGTGCTGAAGATCGTTGTGCCAAAGGTGAAGGAGGAGGAGCGCAGGGATGTTCATCAGGTTCAGATCGAGTGATGAAGTTCTAGAAGGTTGTAGAAATAAGGGTTTTTGCTTACGAGTTTCTGGTAGGTATTGGTCATTAGTTTGGGGTTTTTTCGTCGAATATAGTTGAGAGCTTGGGTGTGTATAAACCGACTGAAAATGGAAATGTAGAGATGCTTTAATAATAATATGATTTGGTTGAGTGTTTCCCTGCCTGCGTTTTCTCTGATACTCTTGCAATATATATCTGCATTATCTGTTGTCAGAATTCGTAGACACTCTTAAAATTTTGGGGAAATTGCATGTCAGCCCCGTTTCTAAATTTTTTATAAATTAATCTCTAAAAATAAAAAAAATACGTGATACGGCAGCGCGCGATATTCTTATAACTTTGAAAAAATTGCATATCAACTTTCATTTTTAAATCTTCTACAAATTGTTTCTGAAAAGAAAAAAACGTTCAACGTGACAGTACGATATGTATTTATCTCTAGAAATAAGGACTGTTTTGTAGGGACTGATATGCAGTTTTTTTTAAAACTTTTGTCTGAGTTTGACAGTTGTATGTTTGGAAATTGTAAGTTTCAATGTGATGAAATATTTTGCAGAAATTTTTTTCTTATTCTGATTTTTGAGTTTTCGTTTGTAGCGCTGGTGGGGTTTATATAGTCGGGTTCGACGTGAGAATATTTTATAAATTTAAAATTTTTAGAGATGTTTTTGTATTATAAAATTTTTGACGATAATTTATAAAAGATATAAATATTTAGTATATTAAAAAATTATCACATGTTAAATGTTCATTTTTAATTCACCAAGTTTGTTTTTTTCTAAAATAGGACCTTATACATTTTAAATAACTTTTCTTTTCTTTTTTGGGATTAAATGGTTATGTTTCCTTGTTTGTAAGTATACTTTAAACTGTTCATATTTTTAGTTCACCTAATTAATATTGTAAATGTTTATTATTTTTAGTTTCCAGTTACGGCTTTTAGTTTCTCATGAAACATTTTAACACCCGCTATTTCTCTCCGCTGGTTATTTATGCATCGGCAGACCGGCCAGACAACTTTGCTGTGTTTGGATTTGTATCATTTTAAAACATATGAGAAGAAAAATGAGAAGCATCACACATTTTTTAATATTTATTAGATACAGTGAAAAGTAAAAGTAAAATAAAATAAAATGAAAACATTTTTTCATGGGGCCTATAATTTTTTCATTCTTCATTTGGAGAGAATTGTAAAAAGTTGGTAATTTTGCCGATATATGGCATCCATAATTAGATTTGCGGATATATATCCTTTTAATTCATTTTGGCAGATTTATGCTCCTTTAGCGTGTAAAATGATCAAATAATATTCATCCTTTTTTTACAATAAATGCACTAAATATTTTGGTCATTTATAGGTTATTTTATGGGTTAAATGATACAAATATGCTAAAACCAATTTGGAAGATATATATCTGTAAAATCCAATTACGGAGATATATATCAGCAAAATTGCCAACTAAAAGCAAACGTCCATCTTCACAATCTTATATCATGCTATTACTAGGAGTTCATGAATCTAAAATTCTTCTAAGCTGGTAGGGTTGGCTGTTAGCACTTAGCCCTAGCCCAAAGATAACTTATTTTCGCCGGTCTGTAAACTATACAAGTATTTACGGTTAAAGAAGATCAGACCACGTGCAGCTTGCAATTCCTAAGGGGCTGTTTACTTTAAGAGAAAGTGGAGCAAGTGAGGCAAGTGAGTAGGAGGAAAGTGGGAGGAAAGTGAGGAATGAAAAGTGGAAGGAAAGTGGTAAGATAAAGTAACGTTTGAGCTTATTGTGTTACTTGGAGGAAAGTGAAAGAAAAGGGTGATAAATTAATTTAATATTTATAAATAATAATTTTATATTTATTAATATAATAAATAATATATATTATATATATAATAATAATTTACACTATATAGTATTACATTAAAAATTAATATTAATAGATTGTATATTTAATATGAAATAAATACTAATTATATTAATTTATAATAAAAAAGTATAATATAATAACAAAATTAATATATATAAAAGGTCCATTAAAAAATATATTAATATATTAATAATAATTAATTTATTGATTAATTATACTAGTAATGATATTTACTTATAAAGTCATATATTAAGATATTGGTAAATAAAGTATTAATTACATAGAATATTAAATCTAGGTTGCAATAATAAGTATAATAATATATTAATAAAAATGTTAATAACTATATATAATGAATAAAATATTGAATAATATATAAATATTAAAATGAATAGTATATCTTAAAAAATTTATGATAATAATAAGATACTTACATACATTATAAAAATATTTTTATATTATTAATAAAATAAATGTATATATAAATTATTATTATTTACATTAATTACTATATTAATCAATATATATATATTAATATTCTTAAAGCTATATATATAATTTTAATACTAATTTTAATTTTTATTATTATAATATTATCTTATTATAAATAATTTTATAGTAAATCATTTAATAATATTATAATATATAGTACGTTATTATTTAAATATAGAGTATATAGTATTGATATATATATAATAGTATATATATATATATATACTCTCTACACACCTTGACTTTTCCCCACTTCGTCTTCCAATTGGAGAGAAGTGAGGAAGTAAACAATCCTAATTAAAGAATGTAAATGGAAAAGTGAGAGAAAGTCCTTTGTCCCACTTTCTTTTTTAAGTAAACACAGAAAAGTGGAGCAAAGTGAGAAGAGTTAACTAACCATTCTCCACTTTCCTCACTTCCTTCCAATGTAAACAGACCCTAAGGTAAAAATCCCATATTCTAAAACCGGATGAACAAGCAGATTCTGTAGATTATACTTGGAATGAGTGCCCCGAACTCAAGCATTAGCTAATCAAAGTAACTGGCCGAAATATAAAAAAAACTAACGCAATAAACGAAATATATAAGTACAAACACAGTAAGTAAAGTGTGCTCAACATTTCGAATCCAAAAAATGCGAAACCAGATCATACATCCAACAGTAAACAGAAACAACTAGCAAAAGCTGAAAGTCTCCCCTACTACAAAAAAGGAGCAGCTTTAAGCAGCAACAGAAGGCTTGGAGGCAGCAGAGAGCTTGGATCTCTTCTTCGCTAAACTCTCGCTCCTACGGTCTCTCTGCTCCTTGAGCCTTGAGGCGAGAAGCTTCTGGTACTCAGCAGCCTCAGTCTTGGCCTTTGCAATCCTCTTCTTCTTTGCTGCAATTCTGGCTCGCTTCCTCTGCAGAGTCAGGGGTGTCACAAGCCTCTGAATCTTGGGTGCCTTGCTTACCTTCTTACCTGCAATTCATATCAAGTATAAACCAAGATTGCCAACAAATGTTTGTGAATACTCAACTCTCAAGCAATGACACAGATATTCACACTGCATCAATAATGCATAAATTATAAACAATAAAAATAGAGAATAAAAGTTGTGGTAGTAATCAAATTTTGCTATGCACCCGTAAGAAATCACACATACTGACGTGGCACAATCAAGACCACACATCACGACGGGTATATCTATAATTTTGATTTTTACAGATCACGAGGAAATTGTGCGGATCACGAGGCGTGTGTGTGGTGGGGATTAATTGGTGTGGTTTATTGGATAGTTTGTTGGGGATGGGTAGTTTTTTCCTAACACAAAACTGAACCTAGACACATCCCTCCCCCAAATCCAACACAAAAAAAGAAAAAAATAAACTAATTAATTAATACCCGTTCTTCCAAAACTACAAATAGAAAATTTCGAAGTTTGGCGAGAAATTTCACAAACTTCGAAATTCAGAAGCTATAGGCTATAGAATCACTCAAACTAAACATTGTATTGTAATTTCACATATCAACCTAACAGCCTAATCAGGCATGAAAAATGATAGAAAGTACCGATTATTGACTTATATTTCAGTCAGCGGGGGAATAACAAAGCACCCACCTGCTTTTGTAGTGAAGGTTCGGCGGTAGGTGTTCACATACTTGCGGACATCATCCTCCTTCGAGAGGTTGAATAGTTTTCTAATCTTAGATGCCCTCTTTGGTCCCCTCATTCTAGGTTTCTCAGTATCAGTTAGCCCAGGAAGATCATTCTCTCCTTTCTTTACAATGACTAAGTTCAGAACAGAAAGATCTTGGCTAACAATGCATCCACGAACCGATTTCCTTCTGCGCTCACCATTACGCCTACCATAACCGCGGAAGCATGGAGTTCCTGTTATTACAGGACAACATCGTTAGAGACATTGACATTAACAAGTAGTAATAAACCAATATTAAAATTTAATAAGAATGTCCACTGGATAATTACCTCTGTGTAACAGAAGACGGACACGTCCAGGAGTTAAAACTCCCTGCTTCATAGGAAAACCTTGCTTGTCGCATCCTCCCATTATCTTGAAGACATATCCTTTGAATTCCTATATGAACAATAACTCTGATTATTAACTCCCATGCAAAAAAAATAATGCACGCTATATTAAGAATAAATATAGAGACCAGATAACCAAAAATAAAAAAAAAAGTTTTGAGTTTTTACGTCACCGAGAGCATCCCCGCTAACTTCCTGTGAAATTCTCTTGTCGTAAAAAGCCCGGCTACAGAAACAGAAAGGGTCAATGTAATAAAAACATTGCAGCCAATTCATAAACGCAAAAAAGTAAAACAAGAACTGATTTGCAACAAATACATTACTTTAACATAGAGGAAACTCACTTCCAGAGGAGAAAAAATGAAGCCAGCATTGAACAAGAAAACACATCCCAAAGTTATATAACACAAATTAGACAATAACCAGCAATCTTCTACCTAATATCCACTACTGTCATTAGATACTTTGCCTATACAAGAAATGTTTAAGCAACTTAGGTTTAGCAAATGAAACCAAAAGAAGAAGATTTTTTAGTGCAATAACAGCGACCTAGGAAGCTAGGTAAATAAAGGAAGTCAAAGACCTAATACTCTTCTTGGGATAGGTCTCAATGATATGAGGTTAAATTGGAGATGTCACATAAAAACTAACAAGATAGACCTACTTGACATGCTACGTTTCAGGGTAAAAAAAAACTTCTATTCCATCATACGTAGCTTATTCATTTCACATGCGGCAAGTTTAATTAATTAAATGTAGAACGTCCATAAACAATAAGAAACAATAAGAACAAAGTCTTTTTCTATTAGGTGGGCAAGCTACATGGATTATCATAGGTGGCATTGCTTTATTTAGAGTCATGTGTTCGCAAAGATCGATCATTCCTCTTGGATTTCCCCTGTCCTTCATAGCATGTTGGAAAACGTGGTTAATTTAATGACGCCTCAAAAACAGCTAATCTATTAAAAAAATACTAAGGGTGTGTTTGGTTTTAGCTTGTTAGATAGCTTGTAGATTGTCGAATAATCTAATTTTAAGTATGCAATCCAAAAGCCTTCACATACATGAAGCAAAGGATATAGCCTAGAACTGACTGTGGCATACATCCTAATCAAGGTTGAACATGTAATCTAACTAATGAACAGCACTAAGTAGTATATTTAAAGATTAAGCAAAACAATATGAATAACACAATTTTTCACATAACAATAACAAGCACAAAAGACTAACAGTTTCTGATCATCATCGATTTCAAGCTTCTTCTGGCACCCAGTTGTCGGATTAGCGATATTGAACTGTAAAGCATTAGAAAACTAAGTAAGCAAATAATTCTACTTAAACCCCTATCCAAACAAACTTAAACGAAATTTAATCAATATAAAAACATTGCAGATCTAAAGAACATCAAAATTTAGCACCTTCATTTTGGATCGCGAGAGAGCGCCGCGCCGTCGCTGAGCGAGAGAGTGCAGCAGCAACAAATATACGCCCGCGCTCTAGGGTTTACGACCTGCTCAATTTATATATTATATATGCCGAAGCGACGGTAATGATTGTCTTAAATTGGTTGAGGAGTTACTGCATGATATTGGACGGCTTTGATTGTACAACCGACTCGGGCCCGTCTAAGAAGACCAAAAAGGAGCCCATTGAAGATCTCACGGACCAAGCGGAAGTTAGACCGAAACCAATACATTTATCTGGTCCATTTGAGAAATACGATGCCCTAACACAATGCTTAAAGTTGTATTATTTGCGAGCCCAGCACTGTGCAGAGCACTCTGCACAGTACAGAACTTTTCTTTTTTTTTTTTTTCTTTTTTTTTAATTAACTCCAATTTTTAATTTTTTTGAGAAAATCCTGTTAACTTCATGTTGAAGTCTTCAATGCATTCTTTTCTTCTTTTTCTTAAATGCATTTTCCTTTTCTTTTTTTTTAGTTGCATTATTTTCTTATATGCTATTTCGAATCAATTTTTCTTTTTTTATAAATCCACCAGTCTGGTCAATCCCAGCTGGTCTACACGGATCTCAGTTACTAATGATTCGGGCTTGCACGGGCTGATTCGGCTCTACCTATGCTACCAATGTGGGCCGTAGTCTAGTCTGTAATTTTTTTTTAACATAATATAAACAGCGAGAATTTTTTTTTAAAAGTTTTTTTCTCACAACAAACATGCTACAAAAGATCAGAAAGATTGAGAGGGACAGGACACTTTTCAACCAAAGACAAAAATTTTCATCCATATAGGATCAAACATTATAGCCATATTTCCAGAATTAACAATAAATGAATATGCTTTTCAGGGAATTGCCCCGAAAACTTTTCGAACGACATCTTAATGTGGTTGATGCATGAGAGAGAGAGAGACAGAGAGAGAGAGAGAGAGAGAGAGAAGTGGTTTGATCATCATTTTTGAGACTTCTTGGGCCGAGTCAGATTGGGTTATCATTAATACAATAGGTCTAGACTTTGGCAGCCTACTGTCGGTCAACAAATAAGTCCATTTCGTACTAATTCGATTTATACATAAACAATTAATTTTATAACTATATATGTATACAAATTTATTTTAACCTAAAATTGTGTTACAAGTCTAACCGATGATCCGATTTCAGCATAACACACCTGTTTTGTGCTAACAAAGTGTTACTGTGCTAGGTCAATCCAAAGTCGTACCAAAAAATTGAGAAGGTTCCAATTAGACTAGCGGCCTCCTCAATTATTCATTCAGGTCGCCTCCCAAGTCTTATACTAATTGTCTAATTCCAAGGCGACAAAACGATAGAGAAATCTAAACTTTAAAAAAAAAATGAGCCTAAAATATTTCCTAATCTAAGCCGTAGAACTTCAGCCCCATCTGGATGGATTCATTTTCAGACCAACTTTATATTTGAGATATTTTTATTTCATGAAACGTATCCTAATTCCTGCCGAAATTTTATAAAATTTAGCTCTGAATTCATTTTTAGAGTTATTTTTATTTTTATTTTTTTAAAAAAAATACAAAATCATCGAGCAAACATCAGTTTCTACTTAAAATTTTTTCGTGAACTCTTCCCGTAACATTTGCCAAAAGAATATGCATAAATTTACTGTTTATCTAAACTTTTGGCATTGATTTTTTTTTTTAAAAAATAAACTAAGAAATAATATATTTTATTGTATTCTCAAATTTTAATTTAAATATTTTAAAATATCTTTAGATTAGTGTTTGGAGATAGATTCTAAAGAATAGTCTCTAGGACCGGTTCTTTGCGCTGAAATGTAGATTTCAAGCAGGTTCATATATTTTTTTTTATTTACATATCAGACATTTATAAGGCTGAGATCTAGTGCTGTAATCCTACGCCTTTTTCTAAAGGATAAGAGATAAATAAAAGCTGGTTCATCTCTTGTAATTATAGTATTTAGTTTTAATATATATATACTATAGTTAAGATATTCTAAGAAAAATTACTGAAAATTTTTAGTAACACACATCTACCTTCAACACTTCTTTTTAATAGGGATATATATATCGATCTAGCAGCAGTAACCTCAGAGCGGCCACGCTGGCCACCCCATACACCCGTGGCCTCCTAGTAATATTTTGCTCATGGTTGGCATATCATAGCCCCTTTTGTAATTTTCAAGCTAATGAATCTCTCATTAAAAAATAATAATAATAAATAAATAAATAATACAAATAAAAATAAAAATCAAATTGGGAAATCGAGCCCAACTACCATGAATTTACTTATGAAATAATTATAATTTTATTGCATTTTTTAATGTATTAAAGTTTAGAAAGGTTACGAAGCCTAAGCATAGTTTAAATGTCAAAAAAAAAAGACGCTCTTCTTGTTCAGTTACACTGTTGGGATACAAAGTTACCAAGATATACAAAGGAATCTTAAACACCTTTTCCAGAAAGCATTGGTATATTGCCCTATAAAATGTTAAAGATGGGCAGGTGCAAGATTATGTACCACTAGAGAATAAATGGGAAAAATGTATTCCTATCTAACTGAAATTTCTTAGTAGACAAATTTAAAACAATAATTTTAAGCTTCTCCGGTGTATTAAAGGCATCTATATAGTCTCACAGGAAGCCCAAAGGAATAAGATGGGCAGAGAGACGGATAATTCACTATACGGCTAACAGATATACAAAAGTCTTTTATACATTAAAGTCAATATGTACAGACTCTGCTCAGGCTACGTCCTACGAAATTCAAGACGAACTCAGTACCGTATTCGGCAAAGCTACATAAATATGTACCATAAATTTACTTTAAAAAAAAAAAAAAGATTTTGCAGCTGTTTAAAACTCAAACACAGATATGCAGCATGAAGCCAGAACACATAGTTCAATGTCAATTAAGCAACAACTGCATGCAAAAACTGCAACTTCTGGATCATAAAACAAACATTCTTGATAAGAATCCATGTCTACGATCGATGACATCATACAGAATGGAAAATGAAACAAGTAGGAAGATTTATTTGAAATAATTTCTCACAATAAATATATTCTCATAGTAACGAAATATGTTTCATCTGAAGATAATGAAGACAAATTTGAAGGATATTTCATGGAACAAGTCAAGATTTAACCAGCACCAGGAGTTATATCTATATTATAGCTGTTGGAGCCATATTTATATTATAGCTGGTAACTGCTGCAGACAAACAAAATGGCTATTGAAAATTGTCAAGCTATAGAATTTGACCAAACTATCACAGCTTCTGACGATGAAATTGCAATTCAGCAAATCTAAATCCAGGAGTTCAGTCCATTTCTAAGCGTAGGCAAAAGTAGTCTTTCATTTATGTTTATATAATCACAACTATTAATTGATCCAAAAAATTTGGAATTATCATTGAAGAGGACCGTCATGCTTCTATATCTTGATATAGAAGAAAACAGAAAGTCGACAAACACATCTAAACCAGACAGAACTACTATATAGTTGTACTCGAAGGATGTAAAATTTTGACAGTAAAAAAAGGTATAAAGCAGCATAACATATCTACGTTTCCTATCTTAAACGTGCCCACATATTTCTCGTGGGAAGTGGCGAGAGGCAACCACACCAACCACTGGGCGCCACGTGCTCAAACCCTCACATGAGAAAGAACCACTTATTCGGGTGAGGCGACAAAGAATGGCAAGAGAGGAGAGAAATGGGGCAGCACAAGTTGGAGAAACTCACAAGGTGCTAGCCAACATGACTACCCTCTCGGGGGCAAATCGTTGGAATATACATAAATTGCCAACACAGGCAAATGCTCAAAATGTTGGAATTCTTTACCATGAACAGATAACTACAAACAAAAAATGTTAGTATTATTATTGATTGATTTATCTTTTCATTGTCTAAATAGAAAAGTCATTAAAAAATCAAACCATATTCATATACGATAACCACTAGTCCATCTCACTTTACATTCCTTGTCTAGATAGGAAACTCATTAAACATGCTTAAAACTAAAACATATAAAGACAACCAGCATGCATCACTCTAGTACTTACACAATTTCATATACTCTTAACGTTTTCCTAGAACTAGCAACTATGATCACCGGGTAGGATAATCTAAATGCTTTCAAAGTTCTTTTCTCCAGAGCTATTTAAACTAAGTGTTTGTATAATTGTATCATACAAGGCTCCTAATCTATGAGATTCCTAATTTAAAAGTTACTACCTTCACTGGAACCCACAAAACATCAGCAAGAAAAAAACTTTACAATGTTCTACTAACTTTATATTCCAAATAAATCACAATACATGATCTATAAACCAAGCAGACTACATAATTAAACTAATTAAACAAGCACATGATACACTAAAAGACCTTCAATCCTCGTACAACATTGTCAGCATTCCATTTTTTTTTCTTTAAATATTTGGATTTACAACACTATCCAGCCTTCTCACATCATCATCATCATCGTCATATATACATAACAAAATAGATTTCCAATCACAAACATTTCTAAAAATAGATAACTAAACCTACCTTTCTCATCATCCATCAATGCGGGCTCGCCACTGGTTCCGGAGACGTCGGCAGCGAGGCGGCGAACGTCGGGGACAGTAACGGCACCGCGCAGCCGCCGCCGAACGATAGCGGCGAGGGCTCGCCGGCCCTCAACCTCCGCATATACGCCGTTATCGGCGACTCGGAGGCGGCGCTGACAGTCGGCAGCGGAGGCAGCGGCGACAGCTGCGACGGGGAAACAAGCGGTGCCCGCGGCGGCGCAAGCGGAGGCGGGCGGATACGGTGGAGCCGCGAAACAGCCGTCGGTTTGACCAACTGAGCAGGTTGGCTAGCGGCGGAGGTGACCGCCTGAACCGGCGGGTGGACAGGGGAGCCGGTGAGTCGCTGGACGACGTCGCGGAAGTCGTCTTTGTTGATGGTATATACCGGCGGCTGCGGTGGAGAGAGAGGGGTGGGATTGGGGCTAGGGTTACCGTTTGGTGAGGTACAGATGAGAGGCTTGTTAATGGCGGAAGTAGAGGGTTTGGAGATCTTGATCGATGCTTTGTTCAGATTCCTGAGACAGTTTTCCATGTTTGCTCTGCTGTTGATGTTCATGGTGGCAGCGCCAGCGGCGGACGCGGGGGAAGAGTCGTCGGCCGTGGCGGAGGATTGGGAGCTCTTTTCCATTGCCAATAGGTGTGCAGTGTGCTCTGGAATCAGTAACCACTACTTGCAGGAGCTTTGGATCTTGTAGAGTGATTAATGCGTTTGTTTGGCTCCTATTAAATGACAATTTGCACAATTGATCTCCAAAAATTTGTTTTTACCATCATGCTATCCTACTAAATCCGAAAGGATGCTTGTTGTCCATATTTTCAATTATGTTAAATTTCGGTAAATTCAGATTTTAACACGTACCATCATACCGTTAGTGCCAATCGTACATATACATATTATTTATTATTTTTTAAAAATAAAAAATTTAAATTTAAATATAAATTTTTTTTGCACGTACCGTACTGATTCATACTGCACGGATAATTGTTAAAATAGGCACGCGCTTTTGACGCGCTGTGCCGACGAGTAACAAATACTATGCTAGTTGCACTCCTTTGTTGGACTCAATTTATGATCATATTATATACGGTAGCTTAGAAACCTTCACATACATTACTACTATATTTTGCACCTTTATATTTTTTGCAATCACTCCCTGCTTATAGCTGGGTGAGAACTAATATAGTCACTTTTTAAGTCTAAATCATACTTTTGAAGTAGCCATAGTAGCCAAGGTCGTTTATTTGCATTATTCAATTAGCTATATTGAGGTTTATACAATTAAAATAAAAATAAAAAGCATACAACTAACATAAACACAGATGCACGTCATCTTAAAACATTAAAATTAGTGTACAAACTAAATCAGCCTGTAATAGTTAAAGTTCTCATAAAAATAAATAATTAAAACTTTCACAGCACTTATAATACAATATTAAAATTTAGTGCAGTTCTGTCTAGACACGATTTGAAAATGATAAGATGTATATAGTAATACCCTGCGAGAGGCTATTTTTGTAGAATCTTAGACCTCAAAATAATCACTAAAGCAGATAAATATGCGCACACATAAGCAAAATTACGTAACATATAAAAAATCCAAGAACGCGCAATAAAAGACAAAGATACATACAACATGCAAGCAATAGATAGGTGTGAATAATATTGAGAAAATAAAATAAAATAAAACATCATCACAACACATAATTCTACTACTATTTCACCTAGACAGCGATGTCGCGAATATGTACGATTCATAACCACATTTTTACTAAGTTCTGGATAAGTAAGATCTTATCGAATAATTTTCTTCCAACTCTTATGTGGTTCTATTTTTTCCAATCGTTCATAAATAATTCACATCTTCTGACATACACACTTAATGGTCTCCATGTTACATAGTCAAACCATATGTTCTAAATTCGAATTTCTTGTTGAGCTTGGTAGCATGCCTAAGACCCATACTTATGATACTTATGACCCTAATTTGCTGACTAGTTGGAGGCTTTTCCAAGCTGAGATTTACTTGAAATTCATTAAAATATATTGTAAGTATTAGTTCTGATCATCTGTTTTCAAACTTCTCAACTTAAATTTAAGATAATTGTGAAGGTTCAATTTAAAAGAGTTGCTTAAATAGGAACATTAGGGCAACTTCAACTCTATCCCAAGTCAGACATGCACAGTGAGAACTACCGACTGGCACCAATATTATGTTGTGGAAAGTCCTGTTGTGAGTTTATTGTATCCATCATGTAATAGAGCTCGACAGCCAGGATCATTGTCGTAAGTTAGGAAGCACGCAAAAGCCGACACCAACATACCATGGATACAATCAGACACATTCGAATACGTCAGAGAACTGTTTTAAAAAACAAAATTTAAAAAAAAAATTTGACATACATGTCGGATATGTCTGACAAGAGTGAGATGCATATGAGTATATATGTTTTTTTAGGAAAAATTGAATTATTTTTTTTTCATATAAGTAAAATACTAAATAGTGATAGCAGTATTAGTATATAACAGTATATAGTATAATATAGCTATATATCGAAAGCTATATTTTATATATTTGTGAATTTAATTAGACTCTTAATGTTTAAATTTATCTTAAAAAATATAAAATATGATATTATACATGGACCTTGTTATATAATGTTATTGTATTTCTCAGATCTTTAGCAATTGTTTATTTTTCTTATTAGCATGAGATAAATTTAATATCGATTATATTTAATTATTTAAGCTTTTTATCGTATTTTAACTATATTTGTATCTTATTTTTTTTTAAAAAAAAAAATTGCTGGATTTTGTGTCCTTCCTTTTATTGCAAGCCAAAATCAGCCAATGTAAGGTTAGGAAGGGACCCGTTTAACAGAATAATTTGTTCGTGGCCTGTTTCTACAAAAAAGTTAAAAGCAGCGGATTTGGGGTTTGATAAAAGGGCATATCCGAGGCTCTATGGAAGTCTAACGCTGTTCCATCAGAACAGCTTATGTGAATTCTAAATAATTAGCCGTTTTTATTTTAATAGCATTTTACTATTTTAAATATAATACGAACATTATACTCGATAGACATTTCACAATACCACATAATTACAAGATACTATTTCAAATTTAAAATCATAAATTATATATTAGTTTAAGTTACACTATTTCATATATTAAATTACTACTCTTGATATAACACTATCATATGACAGCTTTGAAAGTATAATAATCGATTAAAATGATATAAAAAAAAGTTAAGACTCTAAAAAGGCATTACCTCGTTGGAATTGTGGAAATAGTCCTTAAAATTTTTTGCATTTTATTTGAATGCTGGAGCACGATAAGTTAAATGTAAAAGAAAGATAACGAGAAAAAGAGCCGTGTGGAATGGGATGACGTTTTGGGACGTGTGAAAACGACAAAAGAGGAGCGGGCCCCTTGTGAAATTAATTAAATTTAAATTTCGAAGGAAATGATTAATAAAAAAAAGGATGCCTTGACTAGGAAGAGATGTTTTGACCAGTCCACATCGGCTTGGCTCCATCTAGTTACTTCTCATAACCAACACCGATCCCGAGAGAATGAGTTGCAGGCATCTCCGAAAGTATGATTAAAAATGGGAGACTTGCATAAGCCCATCCCTGAAAGTTTTTTATCAATAAATCTTTTTTATTTATAAAATTATTTTAAAACAATTTAAAATATATTTTACAAAAGTTTAAATTTAAAATATACACTACTTCAGAGCTATTTATTTTTATCCAACATGTTTCTAAAAATTGTTTAAATACATAGTTTAAAATTCTAAATTGTTAACAGTAGTGAATTAAATTTTAAATTTTTAAATATTTATTTAAAAAATAATTAATTATATAAATTATATTAATTATTAAACAATAGTTTTTTGTATATTAAATTTTTTAAAAATATTTATATGATAGTTACAATTTTTGACATAAATTTTAGAAAATTAATTTGAATATAAAAAGCTGATTAATAAAAGTTTGAAAATAAAAAATAGATATGTATTATTATTCCATTGAGAAACGAGCGAGTGGAGAGATGGTAGATGCTAAAATGTTACATGTGGCTTTGCCAAACATTGCACGTGGTTGACGGTGCATTTCACGTTTACCCAATAAATACATAATAATACTATTAATTAGAGATGAAAATGAGTGAATCCACTCTTAAGCAACTTGTGATCAAACGGTGAAAGTTGGAGCCTGAGCTCGAATCATTAAGTTTGAGCTAAAACTCGAGCTAGATATATTCGGCAAGTTCAGTCCATGTTTTTACAATTATTTCTTAAGGTCGTTTTTTACCTTTTTTTTTTCAATTTCTATATAGAAAAACAAATAAAATAAATAACTAAAATGTAATTGTGTTTCTCAAAATCCGGGTTGTACTTAAATTTAGACTCTTCGATTCTAGTGGCATTGTAAATGATCTCGATAATCAGATCCTATTTAAGAAAGTTATATTTACGATGCAAAATTTTCAAAGAACATAGTAAACCTCGATTTGCTTGCAACCTACATTTAGTTAGTAACTAATCAACTATAGTAGAATATATTAAACTAATATACTATAAATTTACAATTATATTGATATATTTCTTTATTTATGGAAAGATCCAAGTGTCGAAATTTGAAGAATAGATTATGATATAATTAATAGTAGATATTATTAAAATACTATACATTAGTGGAGCTGTATTGTAAGTAGGGCTGATCATTCGGGTCAACCCGACACGAACCGAAATTCTTAAGGCCGATCCGAACCGAATACATTCAGACTCGAACCGACCCGAATTTTATTTCAACCCGAACCAATCCGAACTGACTAAAATTCGGGTCGGTTCGGGTTGACCCGAATAACATCACAAATTACTTTATTTAAAATCAATTCGAATTCGGATAGATTCGGGTCGGTTCGGATCGACCCGAGTAGTTGTAACATTAATATTTTTGTTTTAAAAAAAAATTAGTACATAAAAACCAACGAAAACTAATTAATACATGACTCATGAGGGTAATTCGGATCCAATCCGAACCGATCCGAAATTTGACCACCAAATCCGAACCGAATTATATAGACCCGAACTAGTTAACATATGCCAACCCGAACCGAACCCGACCCGAACTGAACCCGAAATTTTGACTTTGTTCGGGTCGGTCGGTTCGATTTTTCGGATAAATTCGGATAATGCTCAGCCCTAATTGTAAGTATAAAAATTTCTCATGACCGCATTGCGACTCGCTCTAAAATGTATGAGGGAAATTATAATTAATTATGAATATTTATCTCTATTCTTTAAGCGCGAGGGGCGGGGGTTTGCTACAGTACACCCCCCTTGCAATATATATATATATTAAAATAATAATTAATTGTATATATATATAATTTTTTTTTTTAATTTTTTTTTTTATTTCTAAATAAGTAAAATTTTTAAATATATTTTTTAAATTAAAAAAATTTTAAAAAAAAGTTTCTCACATATCGCGGGTGATAAATTTTTTTTTCACACACATGGTTGGTGATATTTTGCTAGTATTTATTTACGGGGGAAATGGTCTTCGGTACGGGAATTTGAAACAAGTTTTCGGTACCTATGTAATTAAAGTGACGATTAGGACGAGTTGACCCCTAATTGTACGAGAGCTGGTTACTATATGGATATTTTGAAAGCAAACATTTAGGAAAAATTGTACACCAAGCGTTGTTGTTTTAAAAATTACAAATTAACCCCCCACTACTTCAAAAGTTATATTTTAGTCTCTAATTAGTATTAATATGATAGTGCTACATAGGAGTTAAAATAAACACTAGAGGTTGATTTTTAAACATGAGCTTTAGCAGAGACTGATATGTGTAAACTCCAAGAGATACACAAATAGTCCAATGCAAAGTCGCCTCACCAATTTTACAATTTTAGAATTCATATAAATAATATAATATAAGCATATAAACTCTTTCCTTGTTTATACAGTACATGACTAAAATAAGATAATAATTCTTAGAAGACTTTTGACAAATCAGTCCCCTTTTTCTTATTTTCGACCAAATCAACCTCTGAAAACTCAGAGGTTGATTTGGTATAAAATCAGCATCTGAAAATGTATTTTCAAATGCTGATTCTGTCGAATGCCGAAGAGGGGTCTGATTTGCAATTTATCCTTTTTTGGGTTTTTTTTGAAGAAAATTGCTACTCCGCATAACTTTTTAAAATAAGTCTTTTTTTAAACAAAACTATAAAATTAATTAAAAATATATATGTATAAATATTTTTAACAAATTAAGCATGAGAAAAAAAATTCATGTGATCTATAATTTTCTATCTAAATGTTTTTTATTTTTCGGAAATATTTTTTATTACAAATTTTGATGTTCTAAATTTTTTTTCATCTAATAAAAATTTCTGACCTTCAAAACGCCTCTTTAGATATATTAGTATTGTTACTTGATTTAACAACAATAGAAATTTAGTAATTATACTTGTACATATTCAGAATTTAAGATGCAATACGATGTTAGACTCATGAATCTCAAATCAAAAATATTTTTATTTATATTTCAATTTTCTAAAGTAATACTTATACGTATGTGTCCAACTTACTCTAACAATTATCATTATCAAAAGAATTAATACTAATACAAATTTTGGAGCCTTAAAATATTTATTAATTTTTTAAAAAAACAATTAAATAAAATTATAGTGCAGACCATACTTTATTTCTTTTATATTACATATTAAGATAAACTTCAATAAATTATTTAAAATATTATAAATTTATTTTGATGGAGTTGTAATACATGAGCTTTTTCGATAAAACTTCAATAAAAATTCCGGTTTCGTAAAATTCTCGCAGAAGTGTCCTCGCACCAGAATATTGCGGCGGGGATGGGAATCGATTTTAGAGAGCAGAGCAGAGATGGGGAGCCGTCGCCACCGCCGTCCCTTCCAGTGCTGTTCCATCCCTACAGATAGCCAAAATTTCTCAAAATATAAAAATTTGAGTTTTACTTTTTTTTTTTTTTTGAGATTATCGTGAAAAAATTCTGTCAATAATCTGTTCTCATTCGAGCGACCGTCATAACAGATAAATCCACGGATGGCACTGATTCATATTCCATCGATCGAGGAGTTTATTTTTACGGGTAGGACAGATCCTTTGGGCTCATTTCACTTTCCACGAGGTACAGAAAAGTTTTCGACCCCCACATTCTTACGGGACGCCCGCGGGAGTCGAATCCGGGACGTTTGCTTCGTGAGGCGAGCGTCCGGACCACCCACGCTGCGGGCTCGGGACAAATTTGAGTTTTACTTATCATCTAAAAGAGGCACGCCAATAACTTTACATATTTACGTGGAAAATTAATTACGTAACCAACCTACTAACATATAAATCGCGACTAATATATCCCAATTCATCCGCTAGACCTTGTAGCAGTAACATCCACTTTGTATATTTATTTTGTACGACAATTAGATTAGATATTGTGTTTGTCCCTTTTCAAATATACTTTGCGAATTAAATTCTGTGTACGCAAAGTTTCGAACGTGCGATTCGACACATGCCATGCGAACGCCTAGGCCATCCGACGCTGGGCAAAAGGCTACAAATTACAGTGCATTAGTCCCCAAATGTTTGGCCTGCAGGAATTTTCTGAAACATTTTTCTTCTCTGCTATTCACTTTTTTTCCTTTAAAAATTGTTTGATTAAATTATTAATTTTTTAGTTTTATCCAATAGATGGCATCATGTATGCTTACTTTGAATTGATTAAGGTTGAAGTTTGAGCAACCTTTCGTAATCATCGCAGACAACCAATTATGTGAGTGTTTCTTAAAGAGCAATTTTGCAGTGCTAGCTCGAAATAAGCCAGCAACAACTTCTGAATCCCTATTCTGGGACTTATTTAATGGTTGTGATTTATTTAACCTATCCCGAAGAGTTTGAGGTGGATATATTGGGTCTAATTTGCGGCTTGTTTCTACACATCAAACAATTTGCTTTTTTAAGAATAATATTTGGTGAAATTACTGTCTAGTCCTATTACTTTTTAGGGAGAGTTGCGTTTAGGTCCAAAATTATAAGTTTCATTACACTTAGGTCATGGGGTAAGTTTTAATTGCAGTTAAGTCCTTCCGCAGATGGTGTCAAAAATTATCAAGAAGGTATTAAAAGTTATCAGAAAGGTGTCAATGTGTTATTTTTTATCAGAATGTTGTTAAAAATTAATAAGAAGGTGTTAAAAACTTACTAAAATGTGTCAAAATATAAGGTATTGAATGTATATCGGAGGTGTCAAAAATTCATCGGAAGGTGTTAAAAATTTATCGGAATGTGTCAAAGTGACTAAAGTACAAAAAAATTTTTGGAGAGAATTTAAGTGATATTGAAACAATATAGAGAGACTGCAGAGCAATTATCCGTACTTTTTATTTATAACCGTTAAGTTGTTAAAGTGGTATTTATAACCTGATGTGGTACATCAATATTAAATGTTTTACTCATCTTTTAAGATTTTTTTGCTTTTTTTTTTTTCATCTCATGGAGGGCAAAATTATTATTATTTTTTTTTATTGTTAATTACAAGGAAGACAAATTTTTTTTTTTCTTTGGGTCATTTCATTGAACCGTTGGAGGCGATTTTTGGAATTTGTTGTATTTTCTAGACTTACTTTTGACTTATAAAGAGGGCATTGATACTCCGATATCTTGTATAACACCCTACTCCATATAGTGTGACACACTCATATGCAAATGTTGATATTCATTTCAATTTATTGGACAATATGTAATTAAAATTTGAGTTGAATTGCTACATTCTACATTATTTTGCTACATTTTCAGCAAAAAGGTTGATGAGTTAAAACTTAAAACTTGAAAGATACTACCATTATATTATAATTAATAATTTTAAATATCGAGAGATAAATAACATCATAATAACCATAGCCAAAAGAAAATGCTATTTTGTCAAAAAGTGGGACGAATTCCACACAAATTAATCTAAGGAAATTTACTGTTCAGCCTCCCTAATTTTAGGGTGTCGTAAATTAGCCCCCCCCGAAACGCCACGTGGCGGCACGCGCGCGCCGCCACGTCGGCGGGAAAACAAGTTTCGGAGGACTGAACAGTAAAAAACGGAAAACGGGGGTGCTGAACAGTAATTTTTTCTATTAATCTATTACCTAGAATATAATATAAAGTTTTAATTCTAAAATTGTATTGAATTTGTCTTATATGACGGTTCTCCTAGCCAACCCAAACCCATTTGCAGCGTCAGACTTTGACCCGAGCTAATAAAAATCTCTTTTTTCTTCATCGTGGTTTGCCAACGGATTCGTCGAAGTTTACCAATTAATTACTGTTTATTTAATTCATTAGTCCTATATTTTAATTAAAATTTCATTAACATACAGTTTAGAGCGGTGACGCGCTTCCTTGCTCGCCAACGGCTTGACGAGAACCCTCGGAGTTCTTCCCTTCTTAATTTTCAGAAGTAAGAATAGTCTCAAATTTGTAATATTTATTGTAAAAATCATTCCTTTTCACCTCCTCTTTCGATTTGCAAGATGAAAGTTTCGATCTTCAACATGTAAGTTTCTTTCTTCTCTCTCCTCATTTTTTTATCTTTTTTTATCTTTTGATTTGTTAGTAATTTTCACAATAAGATGTAGTTGAAACTCTGAATAATGATCTCGTAGTCTATATAGATCGCTGTCGCGTATAAGAACGAAAAGGATTGTTATTTGTTATTAATATTATTGCTTTATTTGATTCGAGCAGCGGAAGAAAAGGATAAGAGGGGCTTGGAAAACAAATACCTATTTTGCTTTCAATCAAACTGAGTCGAAGGTACCAATATTTACGTTTTGTTTTCAAGTTCATGTATTTATTTTCTTATATTTATATTTGCTATCTAGTTTCAGCTTAAATAGGATCTGAGTTCTTACCGACTGATATTTTTAATTTTTTTGGAGGATTTTGCTAACTGATTTTAAATTGTGCTTCGCCTACCTAAAGTTCACGATAGTTAGATCCCTGTATCGAATTCTGAGCACCAAATTGGGAAGTTGGTGTGTCAGACTGTGCATTAAGTAGAGTAAAGGAATTAAAATATCAGTATCTTTTTGGTGAAACTTCTTGGGATAATAAATAGAAATTCAAATATATCAAGAGTCTCTCCTCTTGAAGTTATTACCTTTTATGCTGATTCCCAATTTTCCTAATTGTCAGGATCATGCTTATGTTGTTAATCTAATCATTTTGGGATGATGTTGTATTGAACTCTGATTTCTTAATTTATCCCATGTGTTGTGGTGGTTGTTGTTGTTGTATCCTGTTTGTTTTATGTATCTTTATAGATTATTTCCTGCAGATTATTGTGATCTAATTATTCTGAGATGAATTTTCCTAATTGTTCCAATCATGTCTATGTTATTTGATTAATCATGTTGAGATGACTTTGTATTTTTATATATGTTAGTGGATTGATGTCTAGCAGAATACAGTGATCAATTATTATCTGTGACAAATTTTGTTTAATGATATTGCTTTTGTCACCGTTTCTAACTTCTTTTATGTAAAGTTTAGATCATTGATCTTCTAAATGGCACCGAAGAACTCCACTTCCTCACCTAGTCCTAGACCCTCTTCTCCTAGAACAATGAAGGGGACATCATCCTCACCGGAGTCGTCAAAATCTCTCGGCCGCTCGGCCTCGAAGTCTACAAATTTGCCAGAGGTATCTAGTTTTATCCATTTCGATCTCTGTTAAGACATCCAAAGGCATCTCTAAGTAATGGATCCCACATTACATCTTGAGGCAAAATATCAATATTACCTTTAATTGTTCTCAATTCTTTTATTAACACTTTAGAGATTTCTTTGGAGGTGTATTTAGAGCTAAAGAATTTCTCTTTCATTTGGGCATTGGCTAAAAAGTTTCATCTTCTTTGCTGATTGTTTATAGAAACGGGTAGACCCAAAACAATTAACTGAGCTCCAGGAAGAGCTGAAAAAAGCTAAAGAAGATAGATCGAAAGCTCTCAAAGAACTTGAAGGGGTCAAGAAGAAGTTATCTTCTCAAGATGGTGACAAGATAAAATCATTGGAGAACGAAGCAGAGAAAGCAAAATTATCTGAGAGAAAAATGTTGGAGTCTTTGATATCACAGACAAAGCAATTGGAGCAAACGAAGATTTCACTCGAGGAAGCAAAGTTGGAGATACGCTCTCTTCAAGAGAGCGGTAGAAGCAGAAATTTAGATATGAATTCAGAGAATAATTCTTTCAATGATGTTACTACACTGAGAAACGAGCTTCGATCAGCTGTGGCAGCAGAGGAGAAAGCCAAGAAAGCAATGGATGATTTGGCCATTGCTCTAAAAGAAGTGACCACTGAATCTAATCAGGTGAAGTCAAAGCTCTTGGAGGCTCAATCTGAGCTAGAGAAGGTGAAAACAGAGGTTGATCAATCGAAAAGTTTGCTAAAAACAACAGAAGAAAAGCTTTATTTAGCAGTCAAAGAATCTGAAAGATTAAGATCAGAAATGGAGGAATCGGCTTCTGCTTGGACTGTGAAAGAGAACGGTTTTATAGACTGTATTAAAGCTTCTGAAGAAACGATATCTGCAATCCGGGAAGAGAATGATCGATTGATCGATTCACAGAGGACCGCGAGAGAAGAGAATTTTAAACTTCGTGATATACTCAAGCAAGCGGTTAATGAGGCGACGGTCGTCAAGGAAGCATTGGAAATCGCTAGAAGCGAGAATTTTCAATTACAAAATTCATTGCATGAGAAAGAACAAATCTTGCAAAAAATCCAGCAAGAATATGATTCTCTTAAGGTTAGTGAGGCTGCAGCTACTGATAGCTTAAATCAATTGAAGGGAATGCTTTCTAATAATACATCAGAAAATATTGGATCGTCTAAGCCATTGAAAAAAGTTGTTAATGATGATAATGACGGTAAAAGCTTGACTAAAGTTGCGTCCGAACGTGTGAAAGGTGAGAATCCGCGCGTCGGCAATATTCGTAGGCATTCTATGTTTGATAATTCACAGGAGCTCGAGAGGGAACAGCGGATGTTTGCATCCGTTAGTAATGTCTCAGATTGGAGAGTTCCATCGTCCCTTGTTGCGGATCATGTGAGTGTTCTGAATTCAGATGATTTTGATCATGTTGAGGGATCCCAGTTGGAAAGCATGTATAATATAAGGCAGAAAAGTAAGAGAAATATGCTCAAGAAGTTTGGTGACATGCTAAGGAGAAGAAATTCCCAAAAGTAGAGCTTGGTTCGATGCCGCATTTGATGTAGAGGAGTTGCATAGTACTTTAGAGTTTTCATTTGAGGTGATATTAGAGGTATATAGAATTCTGTCTTTTTGGATTTGTTATTTTATAGATTGCACACATAGGAAACCATAGGAGCTTATGACTGGATGCATAGAAGCTCATGAAGATGCCAGTTTTGAATATAGATGAACACACGGTTTTAATTTTGTGATATTGATGAAATTAAGATTAAAGTCTTTCATATTGTGGGATTTATAACTGCTTGTAAAGGTTGTCGGATTTGAATATACATATTTGTTTCAGAAACTGTACTTTTCATTTCATCAATTGTCTAAGAGTTCAAGAGACTCTATCTAGGCATCAAATCAAATAGCTTTCTTTTCTTTTTCTTTTTTATCTGCTTGACTGTAAAATAGATTTTGCCAGTAACCTATAGTAATGGCCTTCTCTGAGACTATATGTAACGCGGGCATTTCATCGTTACTGATCTCGAAGTTCCCATTTCATCGTTCAAATGTTTATGCAGGAAAGATTTGAGATTGATAGAAGTTTACAATCGTCCCGAAACATCTGAACCATGTAATTATGCCCAAGAAATAGATTTGTTTATACCATCTCAAGGTTCCGATGGTAGATCATCATCAAGGAGAAGCATGTGTAGGAATTCCTGGAAATGTTTGGTAGGAAAGATGTTTAAATTTTTGTGTAGGAAAGGTTTGAGATTGATCGCTATAGACATTCCCGTTATTACCGTTGGGAACACTCTGAACATAAATAATTTTTCTGGAAACACTGGATTTGTTTATAATCAGAAGTTAAAATCATTAGTGATGATCATGCTTTAATGATAGTTTTAGAATCTTTTCGCGTTAGATTAACTAGAAGGAACATAAATTTATAGATTTATAAATACATCTCTAGAAAGTTGGATTTCCATGTGGTTATATCCATAAATACATTTCTGGAAAAGTTTTTGATGTGATACAATGAGCGTATGTACCACATTGAATAATTAAAAAAAAAAGACTTCGATATGATCTATAAAAAATTAGTATATATATACAATGAGCGTATGTGCCTCAGATCCCCACCCTGGCTTTTCTAGAAGGATATTTGGGAATACTCTGTCGTACGTGAGGAGTTGCACGTACACGTACTTACCAGCATAATACTTTTTTATTGCAAATGTCGGCAAGAGGAGTCAAATATGGATGGAGAGCATTTCGGCAATAATCCACCAAGTCCACTTTTAGGCAGCAAATATTTAATTAAATTCTTGTATGTGTATAGGATCAAATTTTTGGACAAGTATCAGGAGCTCCAACAATTTTATCAACAAAAGCAAATATTTCCCCACTCTCACATCACAATATATACATTCATTACTATTATTTATATTTATGAAATGCACCACCTATTAAGATATTAATAATTACAATGTCAATTTCTTTTTGTCATTTATAAGGCCGAAAACGAGCCGAACTGCTCACGAGTAGCTCGGGCTCGAACTCATTTAAACTTGGCTCGAATTCGAGTCGAGTTCGAGTACGGATTCAAGCTCGAGTAGTTAAACAAGCGAGATTGAGTATTGTGTTGCTCGAGCTTTTTTCATTCAGTTAAAGCTAATATACGCTGTAATTAAGAAGTAGCAAAAGAATGATCAAACGATTCACACCATCTGCTCCTGGTTTTAACAAGAGACTTGATTACAAACGAAGCGAATTACGAATCAGAAAACTAATTCCGTGGACTTATGTCCGTATCGCAGTGCAATATTATTAGAAGCCACAGTAGTCGCCGGGGCTGGGCTGGCCGGGAGCACCGATCCCGACACAGGCCTTGTTGCAAGCGGGGGCGCACTCCTCCCTGGTAACACCTCTCAGCACCATGCACTTCTCCCTCATGCACCCGCAGAAACAGTTCTCCGTAGCCTCCGCAACATCGACGCTGCTTCCGAGGATCATCACGGCCATGACCACAGCAATCACCGCAAAAAACACCGGGCCACGAGCCATCTCTTTCTCTCTCTCTCTCTCTCTCTTCAACTGTTTCTTTAGTTGTTGAATGAGGATTTCCATGCAGGGTTGGTTACTATTGGTATTTATAGATGGTGATGTGTCTATTTATAGCCGGTAATGATTGTTAGGGAGATAAAAGCGCCTAGCTTAGCTTTTGTTTGAGGTTAAACGACTAGGGTGCCTAAAAATATAGTCAAAACTTAAAAAGTTATAGGCATTCTAATAATGATTTATCCTGATTCGAGTCGGCACAAATGGCATTGCACATCGGCACGTGGCGGAATATGAGTTTGCCGAATTTCGGGTCGCAGCGGCACTAGAAACCTTGATCAATCGACTATAGTTCCATATGTCCCATGGATTTTAGTATTTTTTCTCCTGTTACTGGTTGTGTAAGCAGAAAATATTAGAAATTTCATTGGTACAGAAGCATACATGCTGTCTTGAGCATAGCCTTTTCCAACATATGATTCCTTCTTAGAGATGATAAGTTTGTTGGATTCAAATGGAACTTAATTTAAAACGATTATCATCTAACTTCTTCGAATATTTCTAGTCTTTCCACATCTTGAATTGAACAGAGATCTTTGGGACTCAATGGAAGTTTACTATAGTTAAATTCTTGTAGAAAATAATTCAAAGATATAGACAGTCGCAAGAAATTCAGGATCGGAGAAGGTACTTTCAGGAAGATATCTTAAGAACAGTAATTTTCTCCTTGTTGCAGACGACTTAACAGAAATTCAGAAATTATTTTCAAAACTCATGTTATTGAATAAGTATTTTCATATTCATAAATTGCCATACTTCACATCAACATCAATACACCATGTTATTGAATAAGTATAACATCAAGTCTACAAAACAAACTTTTTATTTAAGATTTGGTTGGGGTGCGCCAAGCCCATGTAATAGTGCAACACATAGGCGACGCTTGAAAATCTCAATGGCAAGCCGTTGTGCTAGATTCTTCACCATAAAAAATAAATTTAATATCGTTGCGGATACATGACCCGCATATCAGATATTAAACTGATAAGAACAGATACTACACTTGATCTTAGCCAAAAGGCCGAGAAAGGTATGCTTTCTTAACTAAGCAGCTCGTGTTTTATAGCTACTCCTCAGCCTCCGCTGCTCATAGTGCTATTAATTTGGGACTAAAAGCAGCTTATAAGAGAGATTAGCTGTTGGATTAGTAAGCCTGGTAAGCAAAAAATTAAATGCCCGGCCCATGCTAATTGCAGAGGCCTTAATCTTTATAAATTGCTAGACATAAAGCAACATGAATCCCTAATCCAGTTTGAGATCCACGTTACAAACAGTAATTTTCCCTTTATATGTAAATCCTTCGAGCACAAACAGATTGCGTTGCGTGGACCTTTATGATTACGGAAATATTGGTAAATTATTGCATCCTTGAGCACAAAAATTGAACATCCTTTAAGATTTCAATTTTATAACAATATGACGACTTCTAAATATATATATATATAATAATATATATATTTATTATATATATATAATATTATATTATTATATATATATAAGTATATCATGACTAGTCCCAGGAATTTTTGACCAATGAGTCCAATTAGTTAAAATAAAAGAGAAACTATTATTGTATTCTCTGTATTGCTAAAAATAATGTCTTCAAAAAAAAAAAAAAAAAAAACATCCTACCGCCCACAAAAAGCTTTTTCAACCCAAACTTTGGAAGCTGCATTATTCCAAGTTCATGTTCTCCTACTCTATATATATTATATATATATATATATATAATATATATATATATATTATATATATAAATGGTGGTTTTAAAGACCGTTTTGTTACGTAGTATTTTGAATAATTTTTGGTGTATAGCATTTACTCTTATTCTAAAAAAATAATAATATATTCGTATTAATTTATAGAAATTTATATAAGTCTTGTAACTTATTTAAAAAATATAAAATATATAATATTATAAATAAATATTTAATTAAAATAACATTAAAAAAAATGTTCTAAATGTACACATGAAAATTAGTATAAAATAATTATATTACATATTATATTACATAATAATTATTTTTTTTAATATAAAATTTTAACATGTATAAAAAATTTTTTAATCACATACATATATCATCTAGCATCAAACCTCAAATAATTTTGTGTATGACATTTGATATTTCTTGTTACTCTAATAATATGTTACGAATAAAATATAATATTTTAATAAAAATAAGATTTATGTGAATTTGAAAATATTAAAAAAAATAGAGAATTATTTTTCTTCCTCATAAATGGGATAAAATACGTGTTCCCTCCATAAATTCACCAAAAATTCACCCACACTCACATCTCATAAATTTTGATCCCACTACATTTTCCATGTATTGCACCAAATACCAATTTACACCACTTTTATAGATACCATATAATATTTTGGTAAAAAGTTTGGTGAGCCTATATGGGGGCACTATTGGATGGAATAAAGTCCATTTTGAGAGAGAAAAAAAAGTTGATTGGTTCAGTAATCATAACTCCAAGTATAATTACTCCCTTTGTCTCAAAAAAAGGAAAACAAAAAAAGAAAAAAGGAGAAACATCTAGATTGGCGGAAAAAGGTCCTGGTTTGAAGTCTCTCCGGAGGTGTGCGCCAGGGTCTACCATATCCGTAAGGATGGGACCTCTCGATTGATGGAACCGGAACCGGTGCCACCCTTAGGTTTACATGTTACGACGGTCGTTCGAATAAGGGCAGGTTGCAGGCAGAATTTTCTCACGTTAATCTAATATATATATATATATATTTTCGTTCTATATACACAGAGAATGTTTGGGTTTCTGTAACCCTTCTAAAACTGGAGTGAATGACAGAAAAATACACCACACTTATTATTGTACAAGAAAATTCAAGAAAGGTCGGCTTGCTTACATTGTTCAGCAATTCGTTTTTTGATTTTTTAAAGAAATTTACTTGTTCAAAAAAGTGAAAAAAAAAGGTTAAATATATTAAGAAATATATACTTCCCTCTTTTTTTTTGGATATGGTGCCAAATTGCCATTTGCCCCTTACCAACATACGCCAATGCTTCCATATTACTAGAGTAAAACTTTCGTGACTCATGCAAACTAACTTTAAAATTCTCAAGCTCAAAACCTTACTGGAATACCAAAGAGAATGTCAAGGTTACTGCTTACAAAAATCGTGTAGTGTTAAGATTGAGATCGTCAACTCCGGGTACTGACAAGGAATGATTGAAAATTAAGCAGCCTCCTGCGTAATAGTGGAATACACCGCATTTTTTAATTACATTGAATATCATAATACAATAAATCAACATTTAATTTAAGATTTGGTTGGGGTGCGCAAGCCCATACAGTAGTGCAACGTATAGACGACGCTCGAAAATCTCAATGGCAAGCCATTGTGCTAGATTCTCTCCCATAAAAAATAAATTTAATATCGTTGCAGACACATGACCCGCATACAGATATAAACTGATAAAGAAACAGATACTACACTTGATCTTAGCCAAAAGGCCGAAAAAGGTATGATTTTACATGCCACGCATTTAACTTTTTATTGCGGCTGCCAGCCTACATTGCTCCTCTCGCGAGGGATAGGGGACTAAAAGCAGCTTATATATTCAACTAATTAAGCAGCAGGAACTTAGCCTGCTAATTAAATAACAACGCCAGGCCCATATCAAGTGCTAATCAAATTATAGCAATCCGCATTACCATACAGTAATTTTCCCAAGATTATCTCCAAAACTCATGCATAGATTGAATTAAGTACGACAAAATTTGTTAGCTGTTATACATCATAATGATAGTAGCCCTAATATGTGCAAGGGAAATTTCGTTAATTGATGAAAAAGTATTTAGACGTCAATTTGGTCAGGTTCATGGTTCACAGTATAACAACACATGAATGACATCGTCTACACCTAATTGTCAATATATGCATATCGCGTTACAATAGTCTTTTATGGTCGAAAAATGTGATATAAGCTTGTTATATTTGACAAACTTTTTTATATAGAAAATATCCAATATGACCCTTCTCTAGTCAATCACTATTGCTACCACCGTGACATGCATAATTCACACCATAATATTGTCTTCGTAGTTTCAAATTTTGTAGAAAAAAGTACAACACTGTGATCTCCTACACTCTATCCTCTGATAATATAGAGAATGGTCTTTAGTACTTGTCCTACAATGGGAGCTTTTACCTTGATTTGGAAACGAGAGTATAATAAAAGTCTTTTCCTTTAACGTATTTCGAAAAAAAATAATAAAAATTATAAAGCATAATAAAATATATAGGACATACAAATAAAACAAAAATATTTCCGAGCTGCAGTTCTGCACTTAGCTGTTTAAACTATAGGTCTAAGTCTAACACTTAGAACCTAGAATTAGCAAATTAAAAACAATCAAATAGTATTCAGAATATGATCTTAAGCGACTGCTCTATACCAAGGAAGCATGGCAACAGATGATCGCCACCTCGATCATTTAAAATCTAGATAACACAGCATTTGGCCTCGCAAACAACTATATACGGACCCATCTTAAAAGACGATTTCATATGCGATGCATAAATAGTTAATAATCAGATAATTTGTTAACTCTGAAGTCAAAAAAACATTAACTTCGAAAGGTAGCATTTTTCAAATAATTTCCAAAGTTTAACAGCAAGTATCTTTAAGGGTGGGATCAAAGTCACCAGTATCTGATCGCCTTGCACCGCAGCAACGTGTACAGTCATTCTTTTTGTTTATTGCCATATATGTCTCTCTCTCCTCTCTCTTATATATTATATATATATATTATATATATATACACATTATACACACACTATTAAAGAGAAAAATTGATTTTATAATTTTTTGTGCACAGAGTTTAAAATGTGCAACATAACGCGTTATTATAACATCAAATCTACAAATCAAAATTTTAATTTAAGATTTGGTTGGGGTGCGCCAAGCCCATGCAGTAATGCAACGCATAGACGACGCTCGAAAATCTCAACGGCAAGCCATTTTGCTAGATTCTCTCCCATAAAAAATAAATTTAATATCGTTGCGGATACATAACCCGAATATCAGATATTAAACTGATAAGAACAGATACTAACTTGATCTTAGCCAAAAGGCCGAGAAACGTATGCTTTTCTTAACCAAACAGCTCGTGTTTTATAGTTGCTCCTCAGCCTCCCTCCGCTGCTCATCCTCCGCTGCTCATCGTGCTATTAATTTGGGACTAAAAGCAGCTGATAAGAGATTAGCTGTTTGATTAGTTAGTCTGTTAAGCAAATAATTAAAAGCCCGGCCCATGCTAATTGCAGTGCCCTTAATCTTTATAAATCCACGTTACAAACAATAAATTTCCCTTTACATACCATTTTATGTAAATCCTTCGAGCACAAACAGATTGCGTTGCGTGGAAGTTTATGATTACGGAAATATTGGTTAAAGTTATTGCATCCTTTGAGCACAAAAATTGAACAAATCTTACCATTTTCAATTTTATAAGAATATGACGACTTCTAAAAATAATATATGAATAAGAATATCATAAACTAGTTCAGAATTTTTGACAATGAGTCCAATTAGTTAAAATAAAAGAGAAACTATCTATCTATTGGTATTCTTGTATTGTAAACCAATGTCTCAAAAATAAAAACATCCTCTGCCCACATGCTGTTTCAACCTAATTTTATGTCTATATAAAATTAAAGCTGCTATGTCCGCTTGCATTTTGAATAATTTTTTGTGTGCAGCATTTACTATTATTCTAAAAAAATAACGTAGCATTTGTATTAATTGTTAGAAATTTATAAAGTCATTTAACTTATTTAAAGAATATGTAAGTTTTAATATACAAATAAATACTTAATTAAAATAATATTAAAAAAATGATCTAAATGCATGGATAAAAATTAGTATAAAAATAATTATTTTACATATGATATATTACATAATATTAATTTTGTAATATAAAACTTCATTATATAAAAAAAATTTTAAGTACATATATATAATATTTAGCGTCAATACTCAAATAATTTTATGTATAATATTTGACAGTAACAACACATAAATGACATCGTCTACACCTAATTGTCGATATACACGTATCGCGTTACAATTGACTTGTATGGTCGAAAAATGTGATATAAGCTTATTATATTTGACAAATGTTTTTATATAGAACAAATCAATACAAACCTTCTCTAGTCAATTACTATGGGTACCACTGTGAGATGCATAATTCAACACCTTAATATTGTCTTCGTAGTTTCAAATTTTGTGGACAAAAGTACAACACTGTGATCTCCTAAACTCTATATTCTGATAATATAGAGAATGGTCTTTAGCACTTGTCATATAAATAGGAGCTTTTACCTTGATTTGGAGAACGTGAGCATAATAAAAGTTTTTTCCTTTAAACAAAAATAAAAATTATAGAGCATAATTAAATATATAGGACATACAAATACAACAAAAATATTTTAGAGCTGCAATTCTGCACTTTGCTATTTAAACTATAGGTCTAAGTCTAACACTAAGAACCTAGAATTAGCAAATTAAAAAAAAAAAAAAAAATCAAATAGTATTTAGAATATGATCTTAAGCGAAACCAATGAAGCATGGCAACAGATGATCGCCACCTCGATCGTTTAAAATCCGGATAACACAGCATTTAGCCTCGTGAACAACTATACACGGACCCCTATTAGAAGGCGATTTCGTATGCGATTTATGAATAGTTAATAATCAGATAATTTGTTAACTCTGAAGGTAAAAACATTAACCTTAAAACGTAGCAGATTAAAAATAAATTCCCAACTTTACTCATCAACTGCGAGTGTCCAAAGAGAAAATAGAGAAAATAGAGAGAGAGAGAGAGAGAGAGAGAGAGAGAGAGAGAGAGAGAGAGAGAGTTGCCATTCAAGCAGGAAATGTATAAGCAGAAACGTGCCGGCGCATATTTTTCCTGATCTTCCTAGCAACATTATCAATAAACATAAAATGTAAAATGTATTAAAAACTAGTTCTTTTTTAATGTGATTTTCGGTATAATTCTTAATATTCATAAATTGCTAGACAATACTACAAAATACTTTTCATATTCATCAATTACTATACTTCACATCAGCAGCAATACACCATATAATTGAATAAATATAGCATCAAACCTACAAAACAAATTTTAATTTAAGATTTGGTTGGGGTGCGCCAAGCCCATGCAATAGTGCAACGCATAGGCGACGCTCGAAAATCTCAATGGCAAGCCATTGTGCTAGATTCTCCCCCATAAAAAATAAATTTAATATCATTGCGGACACATGACCCGCATATCAGATATTAAACTGATAAGAACAGATACTACACTTGATCTTAGCAAAAAAGGCCGAAGAACGGTATGCTTTCTCACTAAACAAGCTTCGTGTTTTATAGCTGCTCTCAGGCTCCCGCCCGCATCAATCGTGCTATTAATTTGGGACTAAAAGCAGCTTATAAGAGAGATTAGCTGTTGGATTAGCTAGCCTGTTAAGCAAAAAATTAAAAGCCCGGCCCATGCTAATTGCAGTGCCCGTAATCTTTATAATTTGCTAGACATAAAGCAACCTGAATCCCTAATTCAGGTTGCAATCCACGATACAAACATAATAACTTTCAACATTACAATTTATATATATATATATATATATATATATATATATATATATATATAAAATTTATAATCGTCTATCATATGTGCAAAACTAGTTTTAATAGAAAATTATCAAAAAAGTTGATAGGTTCAGTAATCATAACTCCAAGTATAATTACTCCCTTTTGTTTCAAAAATAGGAAAACAAAAAACGCAAAAAAGGAAAAACATCAGGTCTAATCGTAAGTGCGCTGCAATTCTAATTCTGCACTTTGCTGTTTAAACTGCGAATACGGATCGCTGCGGCCGGTCGTTGCGGCCACAATTTTCTCCGTTTATCATATTTAGTATTTATTTTGAGACAGTATACAAAATTCTTTTCGGCTCATTTGACCAATTTTTAAGTATTTTTACGAGATACTTTAAACTATAAAGTTGGAATTTTAATATAATTTATAATTTTATAGTTAAATATTTTTAAAAAATAATATAAATAAATAATATGTCAAAATAATAATCAAAATTTTAATCATTATTTTTGGCACATTATTTGATATTTTTTTAAAATTATTCAATTATAAAATTATAGATCATATCAGAATCTATAACTTTAGTTAAAAATTTTTCATAAATATATTTAAAAATATATCAAATAAGTTATTGTAAATTTTGTATAATATCTTTAAAAAATATTATATCAAAATTCTTTTAGAAGTAAATGTATGAAAAAATTGTCCAAATTATAAAAAAAAAAAACTTGAAAAGAATTTTGCATAGTCATTGATATTTCTAAAAACATCTTGCATTACATATTAGTGTATTTTCTCGTGGTTTTTGGTGTCGGTCGGCACAGTCCGTGCCGGTTTCGACAGTTATTGGCACGGCACGTGTCAAAAAATCTTATATTTAAAATTTTAAGTTAATTTTTTATTTTTTAAAAAAATAACAAATAAATATATATCGACACAGCCGGTACGGCACCATCGGCACTGTCGGCATGTTTCAGAATTTGAGTTTACCGAAAGTCGGTACAGAAAATCTTTATTTTCTTATACTCTATAATTTTATAGTCTAAATTTTTTGAAAAATACACTCAGAGAGTAGAGCCTACCGATTCCTCTACTACCGAATTTAGGAGATCATTAAGCCGTCGCAAAATCACAAGTTATGAAACAATAAAATCACCAAAAGTATCAACTTTTGCGTTTATAATCGAAACATGAGTCAAACATGCGTAAACACATATGTAAGGGCTTATACATATACATACACAAAATGTGAGATAGTGCTTTATTGTACTCCTTTAAATTAAATGAGTTCATTATATATATATATATATATATATATATTATTTTTGGTATATTATTTGATATTTTTTAAAAATTGTTCAACTACAAAATTGTAACTCACATCAAAATCTATAACTTTATAGTTCAAATTTTCTTATAAAAATACTTAAAAATATGTCAAATAAGTTACCGTAAGTTTTGTATAATGTTTCATAAATAGGTCAAATGAGTTGTCGTAAATTCTGTATAATATTATGTTTTACGAGATATTATATAAAACTTGACAGCATATTTGATATATTTTTAGGTATTTTTTTGAGAAATTTTTAACTATAAAATTGTAGATTTTGATGTGATCTACAATTTTGTAATTGAACAATGTTTAAAAAAATGTCAAAATAGAAAATTTAAATTTTGATTATTATTTAACATACAATTTAATAACTTTTTCAAAATATATTCAACTAGAAAGTCGTTGATCACACAAAAATTTATAAATTTGTAATTCAATTTTTTTCTTAAAAACCGTTTAAAAATAGATCAAATGAGCCGACGAAATTTTTAAATAGTGTCTCAAAATAGGTACTGCGCGTGAGAGACTGCCAAGATGAAGGGAGTAGCGGATGGGCACAGAGGAGCGTAGCAGATGATCCACGTCCTTAAACTACAGGTCTAAGTCTAACACTAAGAACGTAGAATTAGCAAATTAAAAAAAAAAAATCAAATAAATCTTAAAGAACTAGTCTAAACCAATGAAGCATGGCAATAGGTGATATACGGACCCATCTTAGAAGACGATTTTGTATGCGATGCATAAATAGTTAATAATCAGATAATTTGTTATCTCTGAAGGGAAAACATTAATTTTAAAACTAGCATTTTTCAAATAATTTTCCAAAGTTTACTCATCAACTGCAAGTATCCAAAGATTCAAAGGATAGGATCAAAGTCACCAGTATCTGATCGCCTTGCACCACAGCAACGTGTATTATGCATTCTGTTTGTTTATTGCCATATAGGTCTCTCTCTCTCTCTCTCTCTCTATATATATATATATATATATAGACATACCGAATTTTTTTTAATATTTACTTTTTAATAAAAAAATATATTAAAATAATATTATTAAAACAGTTATTTAGCCAAACTAAGGGTCCGACGCGCCACGTCATTGCCACGTGGAACAGCGTCTTTTGGAAAAAACGCTCTTTTCCCTTGGTGAGTCACCAAGGAAAGAGCGTTTTTTTCAAAAGACGTTATTCTTTCTTGGAAAAACGTTTTTCGAAAAAACGCTCTTCCCTAACATTAAAATGCTATAAAAAATAATACGGAGAAGACGCACTTCCTCCAACTACTCATCCAAATGCAAAAATTGACGGCACGCAAATCGAGAATTTTTATAAATTTTTTATCTTCTTATTTTATCTATTTGGCCTACTTTTAAGCATTTTTAGAAAAAATTTGAACTACAAACTTATAGGATTTGATGTGATCTACAATTTTGTAGTTTGGAAGTTTTTCGCAAAAAAATGTCAAATAATATATCAAAAAGAGTAATCAAAACTTTTGATAATATTTTACATATTATTTGACATTTTTTTAAAAATCTTCCAACTACAAAGTGTTACTTACATCAAAATCTATAAAACTCCGTAGTTTCAAAATTTTTTCTAAAAATATTTAAAAATATATTCCAATGAGCTGTCTTAATTATGTAACGTACAAGACATTACTTACGGGCAACTCATTTGATATGTTTTTAAGCACGTTTACTAAAAACATTGAACCATAAAGTTATAAATTTTTATATAAATTTTTTTAATTTTTTACTTTTTTTTTTTGAAAATTATGACTAACGTGTTTGTAGGGCTACTTATATTCATGATATTATTTCGTGACTATGATTCAAGTTTACCAAGTGGCTCAAAAAAACCATAGTTGAAAATAGTATATCTAGTAAACTAACTTGATGTATCTTAAGGAAAATTTTATCCTGTTATTTTTATTTATTATTTTTTTTTTAAAGAAGCAGGAAGTATAATTTAGGAGATCATTGCAGAAATACAATTTCTGTATCATACAGAAATATATCATTGCAGAAATATAATTTCTGTATCTTACAGAAATACCATTTCTATTCCGCGGAGGAAACAACGCTCCTTAAAAACATATCAAATGAGTTGCCGTAAGTAATGTCTTGTACGTTACAAACTTAAGACAGCTCATTGGATATATTTTTAAACATTTTTAGAAAAAAATTTGGAACTTACGGAGTTATAGATTTTGATGTAAAGTAACAACTTTGTAGTTGGAAGATTTTTTTAAAAAAATGTCAAAGATAATTGCTAAAAGAATATTAGGCAAAGTTTTGATTAACTCTTTTATATATTATTTTGACATTTTTCGAAAACTTCCCAACTACAAAATGTAGATCATTATCAAAATCTTATAAGTTGTAGTTTTCAAATTTTTTTTTCTAAAAATGCTTAAAAGTAGGCCAAATAGATAAAATAAGAAGATAAAAAATTTATAAAAATTCTCATTGCCCGTGCCGTCAATTTGGCATTTGGATGGGAGTAGTTGCGGAGGGAAGTGGTCTTTTGAAAAGACGCACTTCCTCCGTAGAATTTTTATAGCAATTTTAATGTTAGAGAAGAGCGTTTTTTCGAAAACGTTTCCAGAGGGAAGAGCGTCTTTGAAAAAACGCTCGTTCCCCTTGGGTGAGTCAGCAAGGAAAGAGCTTTTTTCAAAAAGACGCTGTTCCACGTGGCAATGACGTGGCGCGTCGGAATTTAGTTTGGCAATAACTTTTTAATAATATTATTTTAATAATTTTTTATTAAAAAAGTAATATTTAAAAAAAAAATCTAGACATACACGCACACTATTAAAGAGAAAAGTGGATTTTCTAATTTTTGCTCACAGAGTTTAAATATTTATAAATAAGCCACTGCTTTATTTGGACTAAATTACTGGGTAAAAGTTGAAAACGATTAGATTCGAATCAAGATGAAAATAGAGAGAGAGAGAGAGAGAGAGAGAGAGAGAGAGAGAGAGAGAGTTGCCATTCAAGCAGGACATGTATAAGCAGAAACGTGCCGGCACATATTTTTCCTGATCTTCCTAGCAACATTATCCATAAGATAAATGGATTCATAAAATATAAAATGTATTAAAAACGAGTTCACTTTTTAATGTGATTTTCAGTATAATTCTTAATATTCATAAATTGCTAGATAATACTACAAAAAAATTTTCATATTCATAAATTGCTATACTTCACATCGGCAGCAATATAACATTTTGTTAAGTATAACATGAAATCTACAAAACAAAACTTTAATTTAAGACTTAGTTGGGGTGCGCCAAGCCCATGCAGTAGTGCAACGCATAGACGACGCTCGAAAATCTCAATGGCAAGCCATTGTGCTAGATTCTCTCCCATAAAAAATAAATTTAATATCGTTGCGGATACTATGACCCGCCAATATCAGATATTTAAAAACTGATAAGAAAACAGATACTACACTTGATCTTAGCCAAAAGCCGAGAAAGGTATGCTTCTCTTAACCAAGCAGCTCGTGTTTTATATCTCCTCCTCAGCCTCTGTAGCTCATCGTGCTATAATATGGGACTAAAAGCAGCTGATACGAGATTAGCTGTTGGATTAGTTAGCCTGTTAAGCAAAAAATTAAATGCCCGGCCCATACTAATTGCAGTGCCCTTAATCTTTATAATTTGCTAGACATAAAGCAACATGAATCCCTAATTCAGGTTGCAATCCACGTTACAAACATAATAAATTTCAACATTATAATATACATATATATATAATTTACAAACGTGCATTAAACTAGTTTTAATAGAAAATTATCAAAAAAAGTTGATAGTTTCAGTAATAATAACTCCAAATATAATTACTCCCTTTGTTTAAAAAATAGGAAAACAAAAAAAGGAAAAACATGAGGTCTAACCATAAGTGCGCAGCAATTCTAATTCTGCACTTTGCTGCTTAAACTACGAATACGGATCGCCTGCGACCGGTCACTACAGCCACGATTTTTACCGTCCATTATATTTAACATTTATTTCGAGATAATATATAAATTTTTTCGGCTCATTTAACTAATTTTTAAGTATTTTTACGAAAAAATTTTAACTACAAATTTGTAAATTTTGATGTGATTTATAACTTTTTTATTGAATATTTTTCAAAAAAATTATCCAAATAATATATCAAAGTGGTAATTAAAATTTTAATCATTATGTCAGCATATTAATTGAAATTTTTTTTAAAAACTATTCAATTACAAAATTATAAATCATATTAAAATCTACAATTTTATAGTTTTAAATTTCTCATAAAAATATTTCAAAAAAAATCAAATAAGTTACTGAAAATTTTGTATAATATCTTGTAAAACGTGTATAAGCAGGACATGTATAGAGAGAGAATTATTTGGACTAATTATTACAAATTAAAATAGTGTATAGAGAGAGAATTGTTACAAATTATTTGGACTAATTACTAGAGTAAAACTTGAAAAAGATTAGATTGAAATCAAGATGAAGAGAGAGAGAGAGAGAGAGAGAGAGAGAGAGAGAGAGAGAGAGAGAGAGAGAGAGAGAGTTGTCATTTAAGCAGGACATGTATAAGCAGAAACGGGAACATATTTTCCTGATCATCCTAGCAACATTTGTCCATAAGGTACATGGATTCATAAAATTAAAAATGTTTTAAAAACTAGTTCATTTTTTAATATGTGCTTTTCAGTGTAATTCTTAATATTCGTATACTACAAACTTTTTTTCATACTCATCAATTACTATACTGCACATCAGCAGCAATACACCATATAATTGAATAAGTATAAGCATCAAACCTACAAAACAAAATTTAACTTAAGATTTGGTTGGGGTGCGCCAAGTCCATGCAGTAGTGCAACACATGGACGACGCTCGAAAATCTCAATGGCAAGCCATTGTGCTAGATTTTCCTCCTTAAAAAATATATTTAATATCGTTGCGGATACATGACCCGCATATCAGATATTAAACTGATAAAACAGATACTACACTTGATCTTAGCCAAAGGCGAGAAAGGTATGCTTCTCTTAACCAAGCAGCTCGTCATTTATATCTCCTCCTCAGCCTCTGCAGCTCATCGTGCTATAATATGGGACTAAAAGCAGCCGAAAAGAGATCAGATATTGGAGTAATTAAGCCGCAAAAGGTTTGCCTGCTAAGCAAATAATTATTAAGCCCGGTCCATGTAAACTGCTAATCATATTTAAGCCTGGGCTTGATTCGGCAGGGCTTAAAAGGCCAGAAGCCCCTTAATCTTCTAATCAAGCCTAGGGCTAGAAAGGCTCCTTAATGGACATTCGAACATGCAGACGCACAACTCCAACAGAATCTAATCAAGCTTTGAACACATTTGACTCCATATTCAAATACCCACACTACTCTTATGCCAAATTGCAACAGCATCAGATAAACTCAAATACACTACTAAGTTATCCAAGAATGTGAAATATAATATAATTATATACTCAAATATTATATTTTATTATAATTTTTATTGACATAGAATTGTTGTTTAAATTTATTTCAAGAATGTGAAATATTATATTATAAATTGACTTTATTATTTAAATATTATATTATAGTTTTAGAAATTTAAATACTTAAAGTAAATTATTTTAAATTATTTATATTTTTTATTATCGTATCGGTATCTTATTTCTTTTAAATTGTTAGTGTCTATATAGTGTTCTCGTTCCAAGGTAGCAACTTGGTTGCAGGGTTGAGGTATATGATTTCATCCAATCTGGCTACAGAACATGCTTATTCAGACTACCGATAGTCATTCTAAACGGTAAAATACAAGAAAAATTCCCGAGTATACAAAAAAATTCGAAGCCAATAGACCAGTATATCCAGCTACAAAAAAAAAAAAAAAAAAAAAAAAAAAAAAAAAAAAAAAAAAAAAAAAGCAGCAGCAGTTGTGCATCAGTTCAACAAATACTTGACTAACTTGCTAAGAGTAACATGACCTTTGTATATCTACATAAATAGCATATCAAAATGTTGAAATTTTTCGATTGGTGTAACATACATCAGCATCATCTATTCATATTCTTTCCCGTTCCAATTCCAATACCTGAGCATTCCCATTCTGAATCACATTAGCACATCGAACCAAAATCACATTAGCAAAATCGAGTGCAACATAACTTGCATTATCAGCAACATCAAAACAGGTCTTCTAAAACAAAAAAAAAATACCAACAAAACTTCAGCAAAATAATAGTCTTCCACTTACTGTAAGTTTGATCGATGCATCGTAGCCTCGGATGCATCAGGACGATGGCGAACCTCGGTATTGGTCAGACGAGCTTGTCATACTGCCAGAGCCTCTGTTGCACTTTGATCCGATATTGGTTTCGACTAGTCGATAAGGAATAAGCTTCGGATGGTCTGCCTAGGCCTCCGGTTGATCCATAGTGTCCTCAAGATGTCGCGTCGAGGTTGGTCTCGGCTGACAATCTCGCAGTTCGAGCATCGGGTCGGTCAAGCTGAGATCGGTCATATGAGGTAGTTGGACTCCTCTTCATGTCTATTAGCCAACTCTTCTGCTAACACGTGGCAGCCCGAATCCATACTTATCATTATATAAATTGTCCATACAATTATGCATATCTATTATCTACTGATCACCGCACACCTATAATATAAGCTTGGAAGATACACATGATGTTTAGAACGAACGGCTGGAACTTCTATATCATTAAGTGCATGTTTCATATTCAATTTTCGCAAGTGCCACTATAAGAGTGTAAATGACTTATCTCCTATATATTACGTGAAGGATAATACGGATCTTTGGGTCTGTCCAGATCAAAAGATTGAGATTTCTCGATTGGTCGAATAAAGGTCTGTGACATCCGTGAGTCTATTATTATGACAGTCGCACAGAAGTGAGCCACTTATGTCTCATGCATCCCATTTCTACATTAATATATAATAGGGAGACTTCCATATCATCCCCTCCTAATTTTAAAATTGGTGAATAAATCTCTCATTTGTATCCGTTAATTTTGACACCTAAAACACTTATTTAGAAATATTATTTGAAGAAATATTCAACATAAAAATTGTAGGTTTTTTATAAAATCTACAATTTTTATTTTAATAATTTTTTTAAAAATATTTCTAAATATATATTTTGGGGCTCCAAATTTTAGTTGGTTAATACATTGTTAGGAGAATTACGTGTAAGCCCCTCTGTAAAAATTTCTTTACTACGTGTCATCCAGCATAAGTACCGTCGGCCATAGAAGTTACAATGACAGCGGTTGACTGATCTATATGTGTAGTATTAGGAATAGCAGTATTACTTTCATC
This sequence comes from Xerophyta viscosa, assembly GCA_002076135.1. Classification (NCBI taxonomy): domain Eukaryota; kingdom Viridiplantae; phylum Streptophyta; class Magnoliopsida; order Pandanales; family Velloziaceae; genus Xerophyta; species Xerophyta viscosa. Next base: position 491,552 of record MJHO01000114.1, on the reverse strand, counting down.
CGTATGAAAAAATTAGTACCATATGTCTTAGAATTATGTGGGTTGTATAGATCAAACATGTATGAATTGTATGGCTCTATTTTAAATATAATAAAAATATAAAGCTAACTTTTTATTTTGATAAAATAATAGTATACCGAAAAGTAACCTACTAGAAAGTAAATAATTTGAATGTATGTCTTAAAAGATTGAAATGAGAAATGAATAAGTGTTGAGATTTGAAAAGTTGTGTATGAGAATTGGATGATATGAAGAAATATTTATAAATTTAAGATTTATGAATTAAAATTAAAAAAAAAAAAAAAACTGTCGCAAAGCAACGGCTAGTGATGTGCGTGCGGTGACGCGCGCACTGTCTAAGATTGGCTGTGCGAGCCAGCCAGCGAGCAAGTGCCGCCCGCACGGCTTAGACGGGCCGTACTCCTGAGACTGGCCTACACTACGGTGGCTGCGGGCCGAGCCGCAGCCGAGTCGGACTGCGAGGCCAACTACGGAACGCGAACCGAGTCGGACTGCGATGCGACTACGGAACGCGGCCGTTCTGACATATTTAGGTGGAACGCGAACCGAGTCGGACTTTGTAATTAGGTAGACCAGTTCTTGCAGCAGTACACATGTCAATTGCGTAGTACACACGACAGATCCTGTGGTTGCTGTCTCTGTCACTCGGCCAATCGCCATTAAAGCGAGAAGTTAATGTGCGCCAGTAATTTTCGGAACTGGGCCCAGCAACAATGAAGTCCATAAAAGCAGCATGTAGTAACATGGCATCAGTGGGCGTATCATTTTCATTACCCATCTCTTATTTTTTTTTAAAAAAAATTCATTATTAAAAAAAATATTTATATGTATTTTTAAAATTAAATATTTAATTTATGACAAAATTTATAAGTTTTATATATTAAATTTATTTTTTTAAAAATACTTTTAAGTAGATATTTTAAAATTTTGAAACAGTAATGTATTTAAATATTATTTCTAAAATTCATTTATACTTATTAAAAAATTAAAAAGAAAATTACTATCCACTCCTCCTCAAACTATAAAACTTACTAATCCAACCCCTCCCATCACATCTCCATTTCAGATCAACCACATTACCAATTTAACTACAATCGGAAAAAAATAGCCCTAGCTATTTGGATACGAGGTTACCTATTTAGAAGTATTTTGAAAAATTTTTAAACATGAAGTTGTAGATTCGCCGAGATCTACACTTCATGTTAAATTGTTTTCAAACCATGCTCTAAATAGATCATTTTGATGTACGATCTATTTTCAGCGAATTCAGACCGAGGTCTACACTTCGGACCCCAAAAACACATATTTAGAAGTATTTTTTGGAAACATTTTCAACCAAAAAATTTGTGATCTCGTCGAGATCACAATTTTCATGTTGAAAGTTTTTACAAAAAATGCTCAATAGATATTTCGATTCCGAACTGATAAATAATACGAGAATATTTTCGTCGACAATTTTTTGAAACAAGTAAATAGGGGCCTTAATAGTAATAAGGGGCTGATCAGTGAAAATGAAAGTATAGGGGGACTGATAAGTAAATCCCCCAAAATTAAAATCCAAGATAAATATTTTTAAAAAAAATTTTAAAAAATTAAATATAATTTTATAATTTTATCAAAATAAATAATTTTATATCTAACTTTTATATAAAAAATATATTTAAATACTAATTTTATTATAAATTAAAAAAATTGAGAGATGCGTGTTAAGGAATAGGATCCACCCCCGGATACCATATCTGCCTTTTTAAAGCTGTTGAGCTGGGACCCACGCTCTGATGCTACTAGCTAGTGTAGGGTAATTCTCTAGCATGTCAGCCCTTTTCTATCTCCCTCCTTAGTCTGGACCCACTATCAACTCATACCGATTTTCACTGGTGTATCTCACCGTTCTCTTTTAATCTAAACCCTGCGGTGTATGTGGAAAGAGTTGGAAGAGTGGATACTGTTTACATAAGTATATGATTAGAAAGTCAAGACTGAAAAAAAAAAAAAATTTCTAAAATTTAAAATTCAATAAGATAATTCTATACTTCAGCTCTTATACATTATATTCTTCTTATAAAATTAATAGAGTTAGACACAATGAATATTATTTAAAAAACTTCTAATCTTTGAATGCATATAAAAAGTATCTTGTAAACTTATTTGGAATTGGCCTTTAAATAATTGATTTCTTTTACTTATTCCAACAAATCTGGTATAGGATGGGTACTACGTCAAAAGACTGAATTGTAAATTTGTTTATTTATATTGGCTCTAATACCAATATAGTAATTACATAAATTTTATCATATATTTACCTCGTAATAGTGGGAAAGTATATCTACATTCTCACAATCTCCGGTATTTTCCAGTATATTGATTCTTCCAACGATCTTGCTGTCTCAGAGGGTGGCTACGAGAGACGTCCTCATAGTACTTTTTAGATTTTCGGGTTCATAAAAATCTCATAGATTCGTTTAGATAGGCTAACCCAAGGAATTAACGTATATATATCAACTTAATTCCATAAAAATTAATATGAAAGCTTGTCACGTTAGAAAATAAACTAATATGAGTATATTAAATATGCTAACAACAAATATATTAGTTTACATATTAGGTATAATCAAATATATAAATATCCAAATATGCTAACAGTCTGATTTTAAATTTTAAGACTTATCGCTGACATTCAAAAGACATTGTCTACAAGTGAAATATTTGAGTTCATTGTAAACCAAAATAGAAACTATTATCTAATATATATCATAATTTGGTCGGTAAATATGAGTCGACTTTATTTATGAACTTATTTTTATGATGATTGTACAATATGATTGATAATGGGCACAGTTTTACTCCATGATAATTAAAAAATCTTATTTAATGTATTTTTTCTTATTGTCAATTCAGTAAAGCACCACTTTATATTTTTTTTAATATAATTAAATTTAGGACAGCTTTCTTAGTTGACCTTTACTGTAAATTTGTTTTATCTAAATGTATCTAAAACGTTTTTATTTTATTTTATTTTTTCCTTTGTTACGGTGGATGTTTTGACAATTTCTTTTTCCTCCTTTCATTTATTTGGAAGAAATGTGGAATCGGAATAGAAATAATATTGAGTAAATTTCATACATGCATCTTTCAGTTCAGATGTATAACTTACAGAGGGAATTACGAATTTGTCCTTATAGCAATCTCTTAACTATATTTTTATACAGTATTTTTACCAAATTTGGTCTTTTTCCATTAGATAAAATAGAAAGCAATATCAGTTCAGCCTCTTGTCTACTATTTCTTCTTTTTTTTTTTTTTAAAATAAGCTTTATATCTGACTATACTTTGATTTTACCTAATAACGCTAATAAACCAAAGACATGCTATAGTTTTTACATATAAAACAAAGAATTGATGCTAGAAATGTATATTAAATGGAATAGGTGAACCGAGGGCCTAAAAAGCCCTTACGGTAACTTTAAAAAATTAGTTAGTTTTAATGAGCTTGACAAAATATAATATTCATATTAGGGTGTAATAGCTTATAAAGACCAATTCAGTCGACGCTTAGAGACCTTGTTCTTTGTTTATGATAATAATCGATATGATAAGCTATGCGTATCTATATTTTTGTTATTTTTTCAAGAAGCTGAGATAAGAAGGTGAGAAAAAGTTCCAAAATTTTGGGTCCTAAACCAATGTGGCAAGCCCAAGGGTTCTAAAGATATATCCATCAAAGTCACTCCCTTTCATTGCCAAGACCATAACAGTGCTATTCTTGTAGCTTTCTTGTAGATTTTCAAAGTTGAGGGCCTACAATTGAAAGGTGATAAGAATCAGCCAAGAATAATAGAATATTTTAATAGATCTCAAACGAAGATGTCTTTTTGTTTTCCAAGGGAAAGATAAAAACAAGAATCAAGATGTAGCCTTGTTAGAATAAGAAATGTTTCCTCAATTTCAGCGCTTATTATTTCACATTAAAGTTTCTTTCTTCTAGAATTTTTCATCAGAATAATTGTAAATCAGTCTTATAAAATCGACAGCTGCATATTTTAGCCTCCAAAAATATATTTTTGTATTAAAGTAGCGAGCTCCTTTTTCATCAGGATAATTGCTGAAATGCAAGAGACACTTTGGAAGGCTGATATGTAAATATACTTTTTTTCATCTCCTTGTTGAGAAGAATCACAAAGTGACCTTAGTCTGGTTCTTATATCCCGAATCAATATCAGAATACGTCCTCATGTGTTTAAGAAAAAGTACCATTCGGCGAAATTCCGAATTAAAATTGGTACTACTTTTGGAACTTGTAATTTCAAATAATTTGGTTATGTGCAAGACTAATGGTGTGACTGGTGCTTAGACAACATTGTATTGCTAGTTGGAGGTTGTCTGTATTACTTAAAAGCACATGGTATTTTTTCTTATCTGACAAAAATTCGAGCAACTAAGGGTGCTTAAGAAGTTATTATAGAAAAGCCGGTCTAATAATGAAAAAAGCCATGTCTGACGGGTCGGACAGGCTCTTACCAATTGAGCTAGCCGGACAGGACATGCCTGCACTGCTCGTACACTCATATTGAGTTGGCTCGTAGTCCACCGATCGGAAGCGAGTGCAAACTGGTCCAGTCCACCTTGCCGCTCATCAAGCTGCGGGCTCTAAATCGTGACTCAGTCCACATTATTTTTGAGTGGATCGGAGTCGCATGTGCGTGCAACCGCCACAGATTTTTAACATCTTTGCTATGGTAGTTTAGGAGTGTTCAAAACTGGGTCAAGTCCGAGTCCGGCAGGACCTGAACCCGATCCAAACTCCCTCGGGTATGGGGCAACAAGATCTGACCCGACCCGACCCGAGATGGTTCGTTCTGGTCAATTTGGGTTGGGTCTGGTCGGATCTATTTTTTATCTAATCCATTAAATTCGTAAATTTGGAGTCTTACAATATCATTAATAAGCATTTTTCAGAAAACTTGTCAATATTAAAGTTATAGATCTAATCAAAATTTATAATTTTTATTTTGATGTCGCAAAAACTGCTCTTAGAATTTATGTTCTTTCTTTTAGTCGCACAGATCGGATTTTCGGGTCCGGATCTCAGCAACTTAGATTTAGACCCGACCCGAACCTGAAATCGGGTCTCGAATTTTGATTCAATCCGACCCCTTGAATTTTGATCCAATCCGACCCCTTGACCTAGTAAAACCTTCTGGTCGGTTCGGGTCTTCGGATCGGATTACTTTTTAAGCACCTTTAGGATAGCTTGATCTGAAATTTTACTCAGTCCGTAAAGCCAACTCAAAAGGAGACAAATGTCGAGCTTGAATTTCTACTAATTAGTATTATATAATTATATTTATTTTGGTTATTTTATTAGGGGGACTTTCATTCCTGAAAGAGCCTTATTGTTGATTGTGTAAAATCTTTCTTTTTCAAATCTTTGTCGAAGTTTCGAAGAGATAAAATGTAATGTTGATTATGTAAAATCTTTTTTTTTCAGATCTTATAGACATCCCGAAAAGATAAAGCATATCTAGTATTGAGCATGACAACAGTCTTTCCGAGTGATATATGATTGTACTATATTAGCATTCGAAAAGAAAAATGCTAGAGTTTCCAAAAATCAAACATGTTATACTTAGGAGCTCTTAAAATGACCTTTTTTTTATTTAAAGGAAGCAAGTCTGTAACTCTTCTGTACAGTTTTTTGAAGTTTTTTTTTTTTTTTAATTTCTTTTTCTCCTCCATGAACACAACTCAGGTGTAAAGTGCGAATAAACACCTCCAGTTTACCAATATAGCTCAAAACTCCCATTAGAGAAGTAGCAATCAGCTCAACTCCCCGGGGCAGTACCACGACAGCGACGGCGGCTGCTCATCGGAGAAGAAGCTACTGCACGGCTCGTCGTCGGCAAGAAAGTGGCCACCGGCGCCGCAGTTAAGTAACTTATGGCCACCGTTGGGCTGGTAGAAGATCCCTGTTTCTAGTAAACTTTGGTCGCGCTGCAGGAAGTTGTGCTGGAAAATGAGGGAACTTGGGCTGTTATCGTCGTTGAGAACAGCGCTGGAGTCGCTCTCCGACGAGCCGTCCTTGTATATAAGCACAACTGGAGGCTCGTCGCCATCATCGGCGGCGGTGAAGGGTTTGCTCTTCGACTCCGACGCCCCTGGCTCTTCTTTGACTGATACTGAGAAGCTCTCTTCTATTCCCAGCTTTCGTTTTAGAGATTTAATCTGCAAATATATACGAGAGAACTCTCTTATTTAGAGAACGTTGGACATGTGCAACTCCACCATTTGCTCTACGACTAGGGGTCTCTCTCTGCGAATATATATAACTGTGCGATTTCTTCTCCACTGCTCCAGAATTCTCTCTCTCTCTCTCTCTCTCTCTCTCTCTCCTGGCTGACGAGATCGCCGGAACGATACGTAGAAGTAACTGCATGGTAAGTAAGTATACCTGAGCATGGAGTGATTGAGTGTCGAGATGCAGCGAGTCGTAGTCCGCCTGGAGCTGATCGTAGCGGCCGCGGAGGGCGGCGAATTCGCGGTCGAGCTGCTTCGTTTTCCACCGTGCCCGGCGGTTCTGGAACCACACCGCCACCTGCCGCGGCTGAAGTCCCAGCTCTGCTGCCAGCTTCGCCTTCCGCTCCGGCTCCAGCTTGTTCCCCACCTCGAAGCTCCTCTCTAACGCACGCACTTGCTCCGCGCTCAGCCGCCGCTTCTTGTCTCCTCCCCCCGCCGTCGCCCCTCCACCGCCGTCGTCGCCCTCGTCCAAGATGTCAAAGAGAACAGAGTCGGAACTTAGGCTATTCATCTTTAAACCGATCAATGGAACTTAAATTCTAAATTTTCTTAGTTCTGCTAACAATTGTTATGGGTGGAAAGATGAGAGAATAGTAGTGCTGGGAATCTTAATTAGTTATTGTACACCGTCCATGCATGTGAATAAAAGCTTTGGAGAAGCAGAAGATGAACATGTAGAAGAAAGAATAAGACAAAGTGAAAAAAAGGTTAAGTCTAGTGCAAATTCTCCAAGATGCTTCAAAATCTCCCTCTTTGCTACCCATATAATCTCCTTCAGAACGCACTACACAGATTTCTCATAAGATCTTCTACCAAACAAAAAAAAAGTTCACACTTGCTTCTCGAATAAAAATTTCTGTTTCTTATTTTCAAAGAAAGACTTGCACAATATTTTTGGGGTATTATGGGAGTTGGAGGAGAAGAAGAAAAAGAAAGAAGGAAGCCAGAGAAGTGTGATAAGCAAGATGGTATATATAGACGGGCATAAAATGTAACTCAAGAACTATCTCTAAAGTGTAGTTAAATCACTTAAATTATATACAAAATTATTGTTAAATTCATAATTTGAATATGTTATTTAGATAATGTCAAACCACTTTAAAAAATAAATTAGATATGTTAAGGAGAAGATGGTCCCCAACTGGTTGCCAGGTGGTTGTTTTCGAGGTACTTTCATTACCATCATTATCGATTGGTCCGAGTAAATGGGACATGAAACTATCTTGGGCACAATCTGCAAGCAAAGTTATCCATCAGACGTAGGCGAATGTGTGTGCATTCTAAGTAAAATTTTATTTTTACTGGTTGAACGGAAAGTCAAATACAAGGTAAAACTACCCTTTGCGGTGGCAGGGTCTCCCTTGGAAGAGCTCATCCCTGTTTGAATTCAATCGGTGGCTCTCTCCAGAGCGGAAGTATTAAGTTATTAGGGCTGAATCAGCAAAATCTGCTGATATGGTAATATTTTTCTTATTAAGCTAACTTGTGTCCTTCACGTTGGTTGCAGATAGGTTTTTTTTTTTTAAACTAATTCCTGCTAACATATATATATATATATATATATATATATATATATGCAACATTTCAATAAATGCTTTGATATATAGGGGCTTAATTAAAAGAATGCTCTTACATTAAAATTTTCTGGAAGGACTAATTTGAAATTGTAAAAAAAAAAAATTATTTATTTAAAGAAAAAAAAAAGAGGTGGTAGGAGTGGGTTGGATAATTCGGGCTGGAATCAATTGGGAGCGGCAAGACGAGATTGAAAAGGATTGGTTTAGTAAATAGTACTGGTCCTTTCTTCTAATTTATAACAAAAAAAAGAAATCATGAAATATTTGTAGTTTATCAGGTTAGTTAATTGTTATTGTTGTTTGTGTTTATGTAGCGCCGTTCTAGAAGCTGCTGATATTCTATTCTAATAAATTTGAGGTTTGATCTTTAAGTAGTCACTGATATTTGAAGAGGGAATTTGCACCACAATATGAAGTACAACATGCTTCTTCAGTCACTATGCATCGAAATTTCATCATGTATAATATAAATGTAGTATTCGATACGAACACATTATGAATATAATCATACACACCAAATAAATATCTGAAAAATTAAAATAAAAAAAATTCGGATACGGATATTACGACAGCTAGATTCAGATACGTGTCCGAAGTTTATATTATTATTGTTTTAAAAAATTATTTTTGTAAGTAGTATATAGTACTAACAGTATATGACAGTAAATAATATAATATAGTTATAAACTCAAATATTATATTTTTTATTTTTGTTGATATAATTAATTTTTTTTTTTATTTAAATTTATTTAGGAGATGTAAAACATTATATTATATATTACTTTATTATTAAATATTTATATATTTAAATATTTAAATTAAATATTTTTTAATTATTTAAATATTTAAATTAAATATTTTTTAATTATTTATATTTTTTATTATCGTATTCGAACTGTAAATGTGTTTTATTTTTTAAATAATTAACATGTCCTATATGCCATGTCTTATCGTGCTTCCCGGATCACTTGTTATATGATTTACGAGATGAAATCTATTAACTTACACAGATTTGACCTCACTACATATACATGGAATGCGGTATTACCAGCGTTTGCACTAGTAATTATGGATTCTGAATATCCTTCAATTATTACGTGCCATTAGGCCCATTAACTTGGCACCAACATGCGCTTAAGCACAAAGCATGCTTGAATGTTTGCCCGCGGCAGACTCGAACCTAGCACGTTGCCATTCAGGAGAAGGTGCCAGCTAACTTCTTCGGGGAAATAGTATTTTTAGAGCATATATATATATATATATATATATATTAAAGTACTACTATGAACTAACAATACGTTGGAGTTTTGCAGTCTGATTGAGATTCCATTCTAATACAGGTTAGAAATTTTTTTTTTTTAAAATAACTTCTCCAATAATATTAGAAGTTGGTGCATTAAAAATATTTGGGTTAAAAATAAGCTACATTATCCAAGGTTTTATGCACCAGACAGCAGTGGCGCCCTTCACAATACTGGAGTCGCACCGATAGAATAAATTTTTTTTACAAGGTTGTGTGCTGTGAGGAAGACGAACAGTATCCATATGTAATGTTAACGAGTCATAAAATATAGCCGCAACCTTTTTTTTAATTTTAGTTTAATTTTATTCTTGTATTCTAAATTATTTAAATTACTGTAATTTTAAAGGATTTTGAATATATTTAAACGTTCTGATTTTACATATACCTTATTTAAATCACATCAATACTTTATCTAGCAGATTTATTTATGATATTCTTTCTACAGATAATGGAAATTTTGTGTTTTATATTTTGTTATTTTTTATAAATCTTTTTTATTATTAAATATTACTTTTTAATAATTTAAAAACTATTTTAAAAATATAAAATTATACAGATCGGCACCGTACGAAAAGCCTTAACTCTATCAAAATATTTGCAGATTGAATTATAGTAATTCAGATATGTATCTAATATTTAGGGACGCAAAAATAAATAAATGGCCATTTTTTAATGGGTGTAAATGATATTCTCAAAGCTTGAAAGCTTTTGCATACTTTCAATCTTGAAAAGAATGGTGCGGATCACGCCGTCACTAAAACGTGGTGCAGCTATCATCAAAAAAAAAAAAAAAAAACGTGGTGCAACTTATATAGTTAAAGTTTCGTGATATTTTAAATAGTTTTGGTATACCATACAACATTTGCTTTTATTTTAAAAAAGACACGTAGCATTTGCAACTGATATAAATTTATGAAGTTATGTTATTTATTTGAAGAATATAAAAAGTCTACTATTAAAAATAAATACTAAATCAAAATAATAGTTTATAAAATGATCAAAATACAGACATAAATATTAATATAAAAATAATATTATTTATTATATAATATTAATTAAAATAAAATTCTATTTATATATGACATATGGTTTTTTTTTTCTTACTTTAATAAAATATGGCAATGAACATGTAATATTATAATAAAAATAACTGTCAAATTATATAGCATTATCTATGAAAAGTATAACAAATTAAGTTTTCATGTAATATTATTTATATATATGACTAATATTTATGTATCGTACAGATACAGAATTGATAAATATATAAATTGGTTTAGCATTGCCGTTGTGCCACATGTCATCCAAATATTTTTTAAGTATACGACGTGGAATTAGTTCGTACTCTAATAAAGAGATTTGGCGTTCATATTGGTTAATAAGAATTTTTAAGAGTTATATAATTAATTTGAAGAATGCGAAAAATCTCATTAAATATAAAAAATGTATAACTTTTTAACATTAAATATAACTTTATACATACATGTATAGCAACATAAAATAATTAAATTATAATTAAGTAATATTTTTTTTGGAATAAACCTTATCTATTTATGAAGAATAAATGATAATATATAAATATAAACTGAGAATCACTATTTCGCGTACGTGTCACTTCTAAGTTATAATAGAATATAACGTTAAAATTATAAAAAATATTAGTTTTGCACCCGTGCGAACACGGATATTAGTCATAAATATAAAATAATAATTTAATTTTTTTAAGTTTTTATTTTATAATAATATAAAATATTAATATTAATAATAATTATTATTAATTTAATAATTGATTTAATTAAAATTTTATTTTATTTATCACATATTATTAGAGTAAGACAGTTATTACTTGTTATATAAAATAAGAAAATTATTTGAGAATAACGTGAAATAATTATGATATCCAATTATATATATAATTTGTTTTAGAATATGGATAATTTTTATTAAAATGAATCTTATTATAAAATTTGTATTATTATCACTTTTATATTCAATATTACGCATGTGTGTAGATCATTTTTTATAAACTAATTGTTATTTAATAAAATTATTTTTTTTTTAACTTCATTTAGCCTTTTTATATTTTTCAAATTAACTAAGTGATTTTTAAACTCTTAGTAGATAATAAAGATACCGTGTTTTTTCTTAAAAAAAAAAGAAAATACCAATGACACACAAAAAATCATTAAGATGCCTCATAGTGCAACTGTTTGACCACTCAAATTCATATATTTAGTAAATATTTACAATTTAAATTATAATAGATATATATTATATTACTTATAATATATATATATATATATAATATATATATAATATATAATATATATTAATTTATTATATATATATAGTATATATAATAGTAATATCGAATAATTAAGTTTTTTAAAATATATATTATATATATATATATAATAAAATATTATATTATATTATTACATGTTTATTAGAGCAAATCTAATATCAAATGACATACCGAAAGCTACGACTTTGGAGTCACCCTTTATATATACAGTATATAACTATATATGAGATTATTAAGAAATTTGATAATGACCTCTTTCAAATTTTTTGAATATTATTTTATTAAAATATTATAATTATATTTATTGCATGTTTATTAGAGGCAAAAATCAATATCAAATGAATACCAAAAGTTACGACTTTGATCACTGCTTTATATACTGTGTATATAAATCTATTAATAGATATTAAGAATTTAATAAATGACCTTTCGAATTCCTTTCCGAATTTTATAATATATTTAATATAAAAAAAAATAATTATTATAAATTATACTTATTTTTATAATTTAATAAATTTATTAATAATATACTTAAATGTGCTTGAATCAAAACTTTCATTATGTATGATTAAATTACTATATTTACTTATATGTTTAGTGTCATATGTCAAATTATGAGATAATAGAGATATCATGTGCAGCATTGGTGAGTTATAAGAGATGCCACATGACACTCCAACACATTTGACTATCGAGTTTTATATATATATATATAATAATATATATATATATATATATTATATATATATATATATGGATAAGAAGATTTAGGATTTTAATATCATAATTTAAATAAAATTTATGACTAATATTTGTGCACTGTACAGATACAAAACTAGTTGACATTTAATAACTTGTCAGCGAGCAGCCTAGCAAATGTAAATATGAGGATGGTTAGGTTAATATTTGGTGTTGTGCATATCTATAATAATATATGCAAAGTCTCGTCAATTTTCTCTGACCAAAAAGCATGTATTGTTAATTTCAAATTAAGAAACCAAGCATGGAGCAGTAGCTACGAAGCTAGTATCAATTTATTTGTAAGAGTCATACTTACAAATATCTATTTACCAGTATTTTTTTAAAAATTTTTGAATATAAAAATTATAAATGATCACATCAAAAACCTACTTTTATTATATTTAAATTTCTCCAAAAAAAATTATATAGTAGTAAAATTCAGAGCTAATATAGAGTTATTCCTTAATTCTTTAGGTTGTGGTTGTATTTCTTTACTTGATATAAATAAAGTGTTTAAATGTAACCTTCTACTCCACTTTTACTCCACTTTCAAATTTGGCAGGGAATCCTGAGAAATGATCCCATCAGCTCGACCGCATATAATTACTATGTAGTTGAGCTGATGTACGCACATTTACAGATATTTTTTAGAAAAACTTCAAACATAAAAATTATAGATTTTGATGAGATCTATAACTTTCATATTGAAAATTTTTTCAAAAAATATTTCTAAATAAATATTTTGGGGTTCCGAAACTTAACGGTTTCTGCATTAGAACCCGTTAAGTTTCGAAACCCAAAAAAAAAATTTAAAAATATTTTTCCGAAAAATTTTAATACATAAAAATTGTAGATCTTTTATGATATTTATAATTTTTATTTTCCACAATTTTTTATCAAAAATTATCGTAGATTCTTGTGCGAAAAGATACCGTAGATATGCATAAATCAGTTTGACTGTATGGTAATCCAATACAGTCGAGCTGATGGAATCATTTTGCGGGAATCCTTGCAAAAGATCATAGGTTACAGGTAGAAACAGCCATACGGATCCTCACCCCCACTTCTTCACAAGTCCTTACCTAACATAACCCTAGCTATTAATGGTGACATAGGCTTTGGAATTACATGCAAAGCCTCCCATGCTTTTCATTACTTGTCTTAGGCCGTAGGAAAGCGACGGCATGCTCTTCTTTTCCACGTCTCCATGGGCCATGGCTCCTCAACTGATCGCCCATAGAAATCCTTCACAGCCAGAGAGCATAATTTTTTTTTAAAAAAAAATTATGAAAAAAAAAAAGAAAAAGAAAAAGAAGCAAAGGCTCTTCTTTATGCCCAATTCATCTACTCGTAAATTTTATTCAACTAAAATTTCCTCGCCAGCTTTACCTCACAAAATTTGAACCCATTGAAATATTATGTTACAGTAAAAGTATCATTTTTTTTAAAACCAATCGAGGAGTAACGGGAGTAGGACATCCGATATTTCTAAATAAATTAGGACTAACAAAAGCCGAACTTTTGACCTCTAAGCAAGACTTTCATCAATTAATTACGCATAATCCCAAGTAGTACAAATTAGGAGGAGTCGATTGTAGCAATAGGAACCCTCCAATGTCCAATCTACAAACTAAGCAAACATAAAACCTACCAATATATATATTACTGGCGAAGAGCAGTACTAGTGATCATAGTGTTGTGCTTCTTTTTTTTCCAACAATTTTGTTTTGTTTTTTTTCTTCTTCTTTTTTGGTGGTTTGTAAAGAGCAGTGCTCAAAGAGGTCTTTTGGTGGGTGGGAAGGAAGATGAGGTATTTCCTTCCATCTTTTGCACTGTAGCTTTCATGCAAATATAAAAAGTATCAAAGGTGGGTACTATGACATATATAAAAGCATTAAAAGTTATTAAAAAAAGCAAAGTAGACTTTGGGCCACAAAAACAAACATCAAAGGTAGGTACTAGAGGTCTAGAAAACCATGTTTCATATATGATTTGAAACAATGAGCGGAGAGGCTCCGACTCACTTTATAGACCAAATTAGAGTTATATTTAGATACGTATAGTATTTTCATAAAAACTATGTACTTTAAAGTAAAAGCTATCAGGTTAGCTCATTATCATCCCTCATCAAACAGTTTTTCATATTTCAAACATTTTGTAATTTTTCGGAAGATTACTTCCGTTAAATCATTATCGACGTGACTTTGTCTGTGTTGTAGGTAGCCGTTTTCTCATGCCTACATAAAGAAATGGAATTGGATTAGATCCGAGGCCACCGTAAAATTTGTCAGCTTTCTATGATATTATTACTCTATATACTAAAATAACCATGTGTTGCTACAGTATTTACTTTAAAAAAAAAAAAAAAATCATGAGTATTTTTTTAGAAAACTTCCACATAAAAGTTGTCGTTTATATAAGATCTATTACTTTTATGTTAAATTTTTTTTTCAAAAATATATTTAAATAGATATTTTGGAATTCCAAAGTATAGCGATTAATTTGAAACAGATTTTAAAGTTATTTTTAAAACCCGTTACTATTTGGAATCCAAGAGGCCAAAACAATTAGAAACTTTAAATATAAAAATTGTAGAGTTATGTGAGATCTATAACTTTCGTGTTGAATTTTTTTTCAAAAAAAAATTTTTTAAATAAAAATTTTGAGTCACGTAAATGTAATAAATTTTAAATCTATTTTTGAAACATGTTAATATTTGAGCTCAAAACAACTATTTAACATCAAATATAAATTTAAATCTATCAATAAATATTAATCAGATAATATAACTATAAATGTTAGGTGAGTCTTGCATTGCTAATTATTAGAGAATATGTTATGTTTCAGTTTTATTCTTTTTTTTTCTAAATATAAAACCGTTTGATAGGTGTGGTTATTTAATTTTCACATAAAAGCCATATAATTATGAATATTGTATTTGAATATTTGTCTTTTTTAGTAATGATTTTTTGTCTAATTGACACTTTTTTATTTTTAAATCGTTTCTAAGAAATTACATAATTACACTAACCAATATTATTGAAAATACAAAATTACATTTTCATTTTCATTTTTATCCAAAATTTTCAACGGAATATTATTTCTTCTGAAATTTTTTTAAAAATTAATATAATTTTTAATTTAGTATTATTTCTACTATATAAATACAAAAAAAAAATTCCAATGACGCGGAGCCCATAAAGCTTGTAAATCCTGTATGATCGTAGATGCACCTACCAAGTGGCAAGTGGCTTTATATTTTAACAAAAATATGAGATACATTTTATATTTTTAAAATATATTTATATATACATATTTTGTATTAGACATATATGCACCTACCAGATTATTAGACATTTATATTTTAACAAAAAATTCAATTCTAAAAGTAGATTTTGGCAGGTTCTAGAAACTTTTTTCTGTAGCTGTCGGGAGGAGAATACTCTATTCCTGCCAGCTGCCGACCTCTCTGAACGGATTTGTGAAAGAGCATCTATGTGAGGGAACTATGGTCCAAGACAATAAGTCAATATTTTTTTTAAAAAAAAATTATATTTACATATTTTTGTAGAAGATATTAAAAATTATCATAAATGTGTCGGAAGTGCTAGTTTTATCATGAGTGTCCAAACTTAATACAAGAATTCAGAAACGTACTAAAAAATGTCAGAATACAGAATATTAGATATGTGCGAAAGGTGTCAAAATATATTTAAAAAGTATATGTATTAGAATGTGTTAAAAAACTAAAGTATAGAAAAGAATTTTAAGATAACTTTAGTGTTAAAATAATATACAAAAATTTCAGTGTAATTATCCGTTTACGCAGGGATCGATCTAAACGTCAATGTACTTCCACGTGTCCTCTTTGGAAGATCAAAAAGATTTTCCTTGTGTCCTCCTTTTATAGCTGCTTGTGCATGACATGCTTGGGATTAAGCGTTTCGACCAAGTTTTAGCTTGTGATTTCACTATGGGATTTAAAAGAGACCCTGTTTTTTAAAATTTAAACAAAATAATTTCTCAAATAAATTACTAATTAACTTAACTTGTCGAAATAATTTTTTAGCTTGTATTGGACACTTTTTAACTTTTCACAACACTTTCAAGTTTATTCAAAATATCTTTTCAGCTCATTAAAATATTTTACTCCGAATACTATAATATAAATTAATAATACTATACTAACTGTTTATATTACTTAAACTAGCTGTCTAAGATATTTTTGAATTTGATGATTTTTTTTTTGGAAGTTAAAAAAGATAAGAGTTAATATGTACGAATTTTAAAAAGTTTATATGTTTTTACATTATTCCCTCCAAAATCAACTTTAGCTCACTGTCTACAATAATGTTATAGTAGGTTAGGCCAAAAAGAAGCAGAGTTGAAGTTCAGTCTCATCTGGAAGCAAGAGTTTTAAAATAATTGTATTATGTATAAGGCAATATAAAAGAATGGATCAGTAACTCAGTATAATTCTATATTTCGATCATATAGTATCTTTTATTTTCGAGCTTATAATATTATCTTTCAAGTTGTATGCTTTTTCATTTTTCCAACAAATTAGTAAAACTCTATATTTTGGTAATATAGTATCTTTTATTTCTGAACTTATAATATTAATTGCTATTCAATTTGTATGCTTTTTCATTTTTTCAACAAATTAGTATGGTGCACGTTGAACATGACTCTAAACCCATGTTCATATATATATAAATTATTACAAGTTTCAATAAAACTACTCGGAATAACCTTTTCAAATTATTTATAAATTAACTCATAAATTTAAAAGCTTAACAAATCAATCTATTTCACAATTTATCCTAAGATATTGTTACTATTATATAAATATTTATAATTAAAATAGGGAATTTAATATAATTTATAAATTTTATAGTTAAATTGTTTTTTTTAAAAAAAAACACTTCTAATTAAATAGTTACTTTTGGGATGTGAAAATAACCGATTTTAAATAATGGGTTTGTGTGTAATATGAGATTCGACAAAAGTGGCTGATATATAAGTTTCCCAAACTATACTTTTAAATAAACAAAAATAAAAATCAGGTAATAAATATTATAAGTTTAAATAGAATATTTAAAATAATTTTGATCTACATGACTCTACATAATGATCCAAATGCGTGAGAATATTATTATACTTGACCTTAAAACCAAATATGATCACCTAAGTTACGATCATATTTGGTTATGTAATTCAGTATACTGATGACGAACTAAGATTTTTCAGTATCACGTTATTGTGGACAAACAATTTGGTGAGGCCGACGACCTCAGTTGGATCCCACGACTTTTGGCAGCACAGTTTCCGTTAGTTAGGACTAGTGCAGCTAGCATTTAGTTTAGATAACGGGAGCAAGTATTTTTAAGTGGTTCAGTCGACAATAGAGTCTTCGTCTAGAAAACCAAATAAAAATTATATTAATTACGTTGAAGGTAGGTGGGGAAATATAGGAGGAGAAGATGTTTCTTGTACTAAATAAATGAAAATTACAGAGGGACTAATTATTTAATTCTCTTCTTGTGGAATTAAAGTCACTTAAATTGTTTGTCTTTTCTGCATCCCTGGGGATGTATTTATAGTTTCTAAGTGCTTAAAATGCAAAAGTTCCTAACTGCTGATACCAAAGCTTTAGAAAAAATAATAAATAAATAAATAAATAAATAAATAAATAACAATTGTAGACTTTGGCCACATAAACAAGCATCAAGGGATAGGGCTACTAGAAGCATAGAAAACCACAGTTCACATATACTTGGAATAGTGAGGGGAGAGGGCTCCAACTCACTTTAGAGACCAAATTAGAGTTATATTTAGACACATAATATTCTCAGGAAAGTATGTGCTCTGCAGTAAAAACTACCATGTTAACTCACCATCATCTCGTATCGAACAATTATCCATATTCGAAGCAATTCAAAATCATATCCATTAACATTCTTTGACATCAACTTCATCATAATAGAATTTGACTAGACGAGCAGTGACACTAAAATTTGCCAAATTTTTATGATATATATCCAGATCATAAGTCTACCTAGCTAGTGAAAAATGGCTTTGTCATTCTTGTCACTTAATAATATTTTTATATACAAATAAATGTTCGATAAATAAATATAGTCAAGAAGTGTTTGAACTCTGACAAAAGATGAGCAGTTACGGAATAGATCCCATATATTTTTTATTAAAAAGCAAAGATACAAGGATTAAAATGTTGAAATTCCCCACTTTAAAATAAGCATATAAAAATGAGCATTATGTGACTAGATCTTGAACTTGAATAATTTTGTATAGACTTTTACTACTCATTTCCTCAAAAAAAAAGACTTTTACTGCTCATCATATTCAGTTGGAATGGCTAAAATTCAAGCATATTAAAATCCTATTATTGCTTTTAGTATAATTGAAAAAAGAATAGTGAGTTTCCATCAAGCTAGCAATTATTAGTATTTGCACTCCACATGAACTAGATTAGTGACCATATGTTTTTTTTTTTTTTTTTTTTTGATGAAAACCATATGTTTACTGTCTAAGAATTCTTGACCAGTTTATTAGACAATTTTATAGTTTTTTATTCTAATAAATATTCTAAAAGCCAAATTTGGCAGCTTCTAGAAATTGTTTTCTGTAGCTGGTCGGCTGGAAATGTATTGTGGTGACTTCACGATGGAGCTGTCCGTATGCCAGCTGGCAGCAATATCTCGGATCCTGATCAATAAGAGAACATGAAAAGTGATACCTGCTTATTCAAACTAAAAAATGTATATGTGAGTCTACGAAAATTTAATACCAAGAATATAATACTCTATAATTTCTGTATTTAATTGTTTTTTAGAAAAAAAATTTAGATAGATTTTTAAAACTTCAAGGTTTTCAATAGTTATAAAATTGTTTGAGCACCAAAATATTTATTTTAAAATATTTTTTAAAACATGTTTAATTACAAATATTACAGAGTATAAAAAAATTTATTTTTTTATTTATTTAAAATATTTATATGTATATATTTTGGAGCGGTTTTATAATTTTTTTCAAAAAATAAAAGTTTATTTAAAGCAATTTTAAAAGCAGATGTTTTGGACAAAATTCCAAGAAACATTTATCTATATCAATCTCATCTTTGTAATAAGAGCGAATCCTCTTCTACCACATAGGATTAGTGGTTGCCATTACAGTCGTCCATCCGTATAATACGAATTACGAAATTTTATATATAATTTTTATCAACTAATTTAATCTATTTTTAGATATTTCTAATAAAAATTTTTGAATTGTATAGTTATAGATTTTTATATGATATACAGTTTTATAATTGAAAATTTTTCGAAAAAATATGAAATAATATGTCAAAAAAATGATTAAAAATTTGATCACTTTTTTGGTATATTTGATGGTATTTTTTTCGAAAAATTTTCAACTGAAAATTATAGATTACAATAAAATCTATAATTTTAGTTTAAAATTAATTTTTTTTAAAAAAAATACTTAAAAACATATCAAATAAATTAATAAAAATTTTATATAAAATTTTGTAATATGTACAATACAGATAGACAGTCATGGTACAATCACAGAGAATGCTATGTGGTTGCACACAGACAATCCCATTCTGTTTGTAATTATCTGATGAATTGACACGTCTTTTCTTTGTAAAGGAAAAAACTATTCACTTCCAACAAACTACCCAACAAGTTAAACATAACCAATCTTCACCACACACGTACCTCATAATCTAAACAATTTTTTCGTGATCTGCAAACAAAAAAACATAGACAAAGAAGATTCCTCTTGGGTCGTCCTTGTTTTGTTGCTTGTAAGTTGAACTAGATGTGCATGACATGGCTGGACTGAGCGTCTCAACCAAGCAGGCTAGGGTAGGGTAGACCAATTAGCTGACTAAGCAATACAATGTAACAAAGGGGAAAATTTTGTGTAGCACGGTAGGCCGGAAAGAAGCCAAAGTTGGGTTTCAGTCTTGTCGGGATCTAAGAGCTTTAATTAAAAATTGTCCTATGCATATGATGTAACACGAAAATCTATATTTTCGCATAACAAAGCACCCCGTATCTTTGACCTTAGTTTTAACATTATGTTTGTATATCTTTTATTTTCATACTAATTTAGTATAACACGTGGAACATGACGTTTAAGTGGACGATCTGGCATTTTAAATATTGGACATTATTGAATATTTTGGATATAGAATATCAGAAACTAGATTTCCGTAAAAATAGAATTCTTTTTAAAAAAAAAAAAAAAAAAAAAAACACAATCCTGCCAACAACAATACTAATTGGAATGTGAATTACCTCCCCACATGAGAATCAGAATTTCCATGATCTGGCAGACCAAAAAACCTGAGAATAACATTTCCACATTTAAAATTCTCGAAAATTATCAAAATTTCATATTGAACGAACTCTTAAGTCTAAGCTCATGGCAAGCAAAGGCTCTTCGTTCGGTCCGAGATGGCACCTCTCCCTCAAACTTTATATCGAATACCTGCTCAAGTTATTTGAGGCTATAACCGATATTTTGAGCTAGCAAGTGTCTCACATCCTGCATCACTATTGGAATCCTCCTACTGTGTCCGAGACGATAAATACTATAAAACTCAATGTATAGTTACTATACCTCAACCTATAAGTATAATAGCCAATGCAAAAGTATAACGCTCAATGTATTATAGTTCTACCTCATTTATTACATTCATATTTATAAAAAAAGTTGAAACATTTGTAATCTAAAATATTTGTAGAAATTATATGTCAAATAAAAAAATAATATTATGAAAAATAATTCAAGTCACTTCTGATGATCTACTTGACATAAATTTTAGTTTATTTTAAATAAAAAATTATTATTTTATTGTTTCTAATAATTTTAATTCAAAATTTTAAAAGTATATATTAACATATGAGTTTTAATAATAGAGACCACCCAATCAAACCACTATATGGAGTATTATATAATTTTTTGACCTCAAAACATCATATAAGTCCGAAGGTGTTTGACGAAATGGTTCTTCAAGCAGTCGTCATTACATTTCAGACTTCAGTCCGCATGCTATTTCACCGTGCTCAATGACGGCCCACGGTGTTCTAACACGATCCAAGGAGTCATCCTCTTCATCTTTGTGCTACCGGAGCAATCTGGGACGTTTGATCCGGATCCTCATAGCATTCTAATATGCAATAGTTTTCCTTTGCACTACCCAACTTCTGTAGCCCGCTTGTGTATCACAAATCTTCCACGAGCATTCTTCGGCCCAGCTACTATACAAGGCCATGACCCAGCGAGCAAGCATCAAACTCGGCTGCAAAATTTCAACAACCCAGGCACAAGTTCTACCGGTTGAAAGTACTTTATCCATGTCCGCGTGAAGCTGCAATTATCAGCCGCAATAAGATCAGTTCCATGCATGCAAGCCAAAGCCATTGACCACGTGTACAGCTGCTCCAGTTGTACTTGCAAACATCTATCATTCTGCGGCTTTGCATGGCAGCATCAAACCAAAACATCATCTACGTATTACTACATTAACAATTAAATTTCGATATGTAATTCTAAAATTAAGTTTTAAAATTCAAAAATCTCTTGAAAATTTCCAACATTTATATATTACACGCACTCTTAATTAGTTTTATAATAATAAAAACCATTAATTAACTAATCTTTGCACAAGGAGTGAGCCGATAGAAAATCAAATTTATCATTTAATGTAGTACAGTCAGCTTTTGAAAAAAAAAACAGATAACTACATCTAGTAGTATTTGAGCTAATAGAAGTTTAAATTTTATGAGTTACAATAATACTAGCACGCTTTGAAGAAACAATTCCTCTTCGTATATGAAGGATTGAGTTTTAAGTATATTTAGTAACTGTAATATGGATATATATCCATTTGCTCCCACTAAATATGCACTTATTAGAACTATACAAGAAAAATTAAACCAATGTTTTATCCATACCCAATCATTTTGACATGGACAAACATTCTGATAGTTTCCAAATATCGACCCAAAACAAACCAGTTTTGTTTGATCACTATTAATTAAGATTTGGGCTCATCCAGCTGATAGCGTGAAGTAAAACCCCAAATTGGCTTAAAATGAGCAGGGATGCCAGCTTCCGAAGCCTGACAGATATCGGGCTTCCCGTCAGCTTGAATATATAGGTCCAACTGTGACATGCTAAAAGAATGTTATCTCACAGCTTGCACTTGGTGTTTATGAGTAACTAACTACATAGCCTTTGTGGGCATATAAGAAGGTATACAAGAGAATACAGAAGGAATTCCCTACAGTAAACATAGTTGCTTCCAATGATAAAGACATGCATATCAAAATGCAGCAGCAATAGAATCATGCATGCCAGCTATCTTAAGAAGCAATGCATCAATCAGACGAGACTTGTCTTGTATGAGAAGATAGTTACAACCTTGCTTCATAAGATGTTGTGAACAACAAGAATGACATATGCTATAAAAACGAAACAACAAAGTTGATAGGATAAAGCCTTTACACCTCCCCGCCATTTAAATCTCATCCGCTGAACCAATTATCTCCATACATGAGAGAGAGAGAGAGAGAGAGAGAGAGAGAGAGAGAGAGAGTTCATACTAACATTAGTCATGTTGATAATATCTTTGCATCCCTTGGAGCTGTACTCAAACCCATTATTTCCAGCAATATGCTTTACTTCCTGAACATTACCAAGTAAAAACATTTGACTTTTTTCTTTTCTTCTTTTTTAATTCATTATGTTTGTTGTATCCATTTCATCATAATGTGTACGTACCAGCATACTTTAATGTCGATAGCCATCTTCATGCAACATGGTGCACAAAAATCATAGAAACACAGTTATTAAGCAAAGGAATGGTTCCACTAAAGCTGTGCTAGGAGAAGTGAGTTAATTATGTCTCATGGCCCTCCTCTCTTTCAAAGCTTCTTCACTAAAGCTTTCTATAGTAGGTGATTAGAGCAATATCTGACCTCTAGCTTAAAACGTCCAGTCTGATAATTTACATAAATGATAAACAGTTTAAATCGGTGATGGTGACGTTGACTTCAGCTCTAAACACAATCGAGCAACTGTAATTTCTTATGCAAAAAATAAAAAATAAAAAATAAACTTATGCAAGCTATATGAAAAATAAACAGTCACTCTAAAACATTCTCTGTAATCAACAAGTGTATGAAAGTGCATTTGAATAGGTACCATGCAAGATTGGTATGACAACATGATGAAAAGAGACAAAACAATGAGCAACTTATTTTTTTTTTTTCAAAATAAAACAAAGCTCAACAATCCCAAATGAGATATGAATAAGGAATAAGCAAGAAATTTGAATGGCTACAAATGAATTTTTTCATAACTTACATAACTACCAAACTCAGTATAGGCCCAAAAATTTCCACCAAAGGGTTCCAACAATTCCCCAAATTGATGCATTCACCAACGCCATTATACAACCCAACTTAAAGACATCAGGAAGCTGTACGTATCCCGCTGTATAAAAAATGATACAAGTCAGTACTTGACCAGTAATTCACTTTGGTAAAGAATTTAAACGGAAAACAAGAAAATATGATTACAAACAAAAGCACAAAACTAACTTAATGAATTGTGATCAAATGCCATAAAAGCCATAGCATACCATAACAAGCTAACTCTTATGCTCTCAGTTTTTACCCAGTGCTTACGATACAGGAACAGACAGGCGTGTTCAACCAGTTCAACGTAGAACAGCTGGTGTTTCCGCTCAACCAGGAATCGGCCAGTGGTCTGGTTCAACACTACTTTCCTGGTTTTTAGTTCTATCGGGAAACCCAGCAGTTGAACTGGTGGTGGCCTAACCAGTTTGGCCACTGGATCATTTTTTTAAAAACACTGGTTTTACCCAAAAAAAAAAGGGCTATGGAATGGAAATGACTCTAAAGGTAGAAAGTTTCAAATGGTCGTTTAATTCCTTTTCTTTCTTAATATTAACAACTAATACATATCTCTTTTGTTTAACTTCAAACACAGTCTTCATAAAGCAAAGTAACTAGTTTGTACCATAGAAACTACCAAATTGGATGAGATTCCATTGGTTGTATGAAATAATACCTCCATAATACACAGCAGCCTGACCACTGCTATAATGTGTTATCGCACCAAAAAGATTGGTGTTGAAACCCAAAGCAAGGGCTGCCAAAATTCCAGGTACACCTGCAGCTAAGTGCATTGCAAGAAAAGCCGAGTACAATGCTCCCACATGACCGGTCTGACTTGCAAAGAGATAATGGATGATGAAGTAGGATGCCTGGAGAACACCAAATGCAGCTGGCCAGCTCAATGAAAGTGATTGAAGGGACTTAGCTACACACCTTGACATCCACGAAACAATCCCAAGGTTCGTAAGTTGGCCTGCCATGCCAACAAGAACAGCAAACCATGCCAATGTGTCCCAAGCAGACTTCTCAGTTAAACAATCATCCCATTCCAAGACACCCAGAAGCAGTAGAATAGATAAACCAAGCATTGCTGCAACAACACTAGGAATACCAAGGGCCTCTCTGCAAATTAACAAAACAAGCTTTTAACAATTGATCAAGATAATCCTATAGAGAAAAAGTTGTTTCAGGAACAAACTATAATTTTCTCTAGAGTAGGAAAATGTTTAAGCAGTCCAAAAGCATCTCCAATCCAAAATGCCGAAGCTGAGAAATCTGTCTACAACACTCTTTTTTTAATAGTACTTTTTTCCACATGTCAAGCTAACACTTATCTCCTTTCTACATTTACTGAAACAAATCCTCTACTTCCAAGCTACTGTGGCAGATCAATAACTTGAGGCACTTTTTAGGATATATATATATATATATATACATCAATGATAGTGTTATATTTTCTTTTTTCATTCACAATTGTTTCTTTCTTATCCAGCTGGGACAGATGTCGATCAATTAGACAAACTTAGTGCAAAACATAGTGATTAAGCATGTTCACATATGAGAATACATCATAAGTGCTAAATCAGAACATTCTTAATAATATTCCCAAAATAAGATGACAAAGACACTTATAAGGTTGCATTAACAAATAAAAGTACTCATAGAAAGGCCGAGAACTTACCCAAACACCCATAGTGACACTGCAAGAAGCATGGTACCAACCATCACCCACTCATTCTTTGTCACAGGTCCCATCTGGTCCAGCTTTTTTGCTGCAAGAGCAGGAGCATCTGGTGTGTCTTTAATTTCTGGTGGAAAGATTTTATATAATATATATGGTGTGGCTAGAAGAGATATAATGGCAGGCAAGCTTGCAGCCTTAAACCAAGAAACCCATGGGCTTATAATCTTAATTCCCAATTCTTCTGCTAATTTAAGGCATAAGAGGTTTTGAGCAGCAGCTGTTAGGAATAGAGCACTTGAGTTACTGGCTGACTGTCAGCATAGAAAGAAAAATGAATAAGTCTATCATATAATTGGTATAAATATATCCACCATACCAGCTGAAATAAAAGGACCAACGAACTATAGAGATCTAAAGGTAAAGCTAAAAGAATCATTTTGGAACAGAAGGATACGTAAAGATTGCATATTGGAAGAACTTAGTACTAGTTAGATAGCATCCTCCTGAGGTTAAAGACAATAACAACAAGAACTCATGTGATTAAGTAAAGAAATCTTGTTCCTTCCTTCGTTAAGGCTGTGTTGTAAAGGGCGGTTCAAGAGGAAATTTAACTTGTATAACAAATTTAAACTCCTTCCTCTAAGCTTCTTATTTGCATACCACAAAATTATCCTTTCCATAGAAAAAAAGGAGTATCTCCAGAAACCATATTAGTTAGTCACTATCATCTGAAAGTAAGTCACAGCAACGATACAATGTTTCCACATTCAAAATGCTCGAGCTCCCAAAACAATCTCCACAAAGTTCACAGATAAACAACTACAATTTGAACAATGTACCGTTCAAATTGAACTATGTGATGCTCAAATTGATATTGCTTGATAATTATAAATAATAAAAATCTAATAAAGAATTCCAAACTAAAAAAAAGTCCTACTATACTTCATTTTACTTTAGATTAGCAAGAGTAACCTACCTTACAAGGCCCACTTAATGAGCCTGCATGAGCATTTAAAACATCGACTGGAAATTACCCGTGAGCCAAACAACGGAGTACCAGTCAAGCTGGATACAGTCTCAGGAAAGAATTTCCCTCTTAACTTCACCACACCAATCGCAGGTAGCAGGAATCTATACTATACTTTCTTCTACATATTCATCAAAATGCTAGAACTCCCAAATTTCACCCCCAAACAGATATGCATTGCATCAATTAACGCACCTGGAACTGCGACTGGATTAGATAAGCGCCAACCTTCCTAGCAGAGCCATCCTCGGGGCGGCTCCCTGCTGATAACGACAAAGACTTTATGATGGGCAAAAACACTCCACCAGCTCTTGCCGTCGTGCTGGGCATCGCCGGCGCAATAACAGTCTCGCTAATTGCTAATCCATATGATAATCCCAGCGTGCTGCGCCCCAGCCACTTCACAAAGTAAGTGGCGATGCGGTCGCCCAGCCCTGTTTTAACAAAACCACGCGCGAAGAAGAAAGATATTACTATTAACCAGATCACTTCGTTGGTGAAGGCGCTGAACGCGGCGGAGAAGGCTAGGGTTCGGGTTAGTACGGCAGCGGTGAGGCCGATGAACGCCCACGCTCCGACAGGGAGCGGGCTGAGGACGAGGCCCGCAACCGTGGAGAGGAAGATTGCGAGGAGCTGCCATGCTTGCGAGGTGAGCTCAGGAGGGCGCGGGATTAGGAACCGGACAACAAGACCGACGCCGACGGAGAGAGCGAGGGGGAGATTTGCTTGGCCCAACCGTAAGGATCGGGAGGTTCGGCGCCGGCGGTGAGTGGGAGGAGATTCCGTTGAAGAAGGTCGGAATGGGTGGAGGCGGCGGAGGAGAGGAGGAGAGAGAGACACATGTCGCCGGAGAGGGACAGTGGAGATTAGGGGATGGGAAGGGAAGGAGAGGTGGAGAGATGTGAGGCGGCGGCGAAGGGTGGATGTTGATGCGGTAGCGATGGCGGATGGGGAGGGCGGCGTAGGATGGGGAGCTCTCCATTCGGAGTTCGCCGGCGCGTGGTGGTGGAAAGCAGCGGTTAGTTCGAGGTCAGCGGTACTAGTAGTGAGAGAACATTCATAAACTCACTCCGGCCCACGCTCTCGCTACCGAACGTTAATATATATATATATATATATATATATAATATTATAAAAATAGCATTTGGCAAGCTACCTTTCAGCCGTGAGATTCTGCTTGATCTAACACTGCGATTTAATTGTAACACTTAAATGGTGTCGTTAAAAATACTTAACGGCGTATCGTTATTCCATTAAGTTATAAATAAAACTTAACCGTTATATCAAGGAGATCGATGACTGAGATGTTAGCTTACCAAACATTATTTTTATGTTCGACGCTGGATATAGCATATATATATATATAATATACTATAATATATATATATATATATAATATAATATATATTAATACCATTCAAATCCTAGCGAAATTCACGGACTCCCTCGATTATTAGTTTGTGTATTGCAGATGGCCAATTATAGTTTTTCAACTAGTCCAAGTTTTCGACGAGAGCAATAAGACCTCTTGGAAGCGTTTGTTTAGGTTCAGTAAAAAGTACATAACATAATAGATACATCACCCATAACGTCACAAAGTCTTCAGCTCATTCTGTGTCTCTCCTGATCTCCAGCATTTGGCTTGTTGATATCTTCAACAAACGGTATCTTGCAGTGGTTTCTAAATCCTAACTTTTTAAATGTACTTTCATAACCAGATATTTTCAACTGAACATGCAGAAATGCAGCGGTAATCCTAACAGGATGGCCATATCTTCTGGAGTAAATTCCAGCTTAACCCTAGCAAACAGGAAGGTCGAATCAGACATCCAACGATGGCATTTGAGCGAGTCTGGAACGATCGCCGCCAACAGGTGGGATATTGTGAAAGTGGAAAAAGGTGTCCTCTTTGCGATCAGAAGATGAAATTCTTGGAACGCTAAACACTTACTCCTTTCGGGTTTGAAATTTTCGTACAAAATTCGGGGAAAACACCTCGTTTTCAAAGGTCGAACCATTTCCAACGGCTGAGAGGGCAAAAATTATAACGGGGACGGAAGAGAATGCGGAGATTTATGGATTTAGGGCACGAGATATGTGAGCATGCAATGCGTTATTGAGGGATTGGCTCGATATGATGAAGATCAACACTTAGAGATTGTTGAGAGAAAGAAAAAATTAACGTGGGAGCTCGACAAAATCATACGGGAAAACGGAGAAATCACCCGGGAAGTCGGAGAATGGAGAGGCGAGCGACGAGATGGTGAAGTGATATGCTACACTAACAGCGGTTGTGGTTTGAATGAATGTAATAAGCAAGGGCAAGTTTGTCATATCGCACGGTAAAGGAGGGCACACATGTGCCAAATCCAATTCAAGAAGCACAGATCCGTAAAAGCTTATTATGCGCCGAGCTTCTCGCTCTTTCTGACAATACTTTTTCGTCCCAAAATTCTAACTCTTTTTCTCTCGTTTTTCTCTCCCCTCTCTCAACGAAACACGAATTCGGATCTTAAATTAAATACTAAAAAATACAAAAAATTACCAAAAATCATATCACGGCAACGAAAAGGGGATATAGTATATATATATATATATATATATATATATATAAACAAATTAGCTCAATTGTAGATAATTTTAAAAATACGCACACATTTAGACGTATTTTTGAGGCACCAAAATATGTACAAATATAAATTAGTCTTTACATCATAACTTTCTGCAGAGATCTCCAAATAATGTGACACTAATTCCGTATAAAAGTATATTTGAAGACTTTTCCAACGACATATTACTTGCCTAGATAACACACATACGAACACTTACAAACACATCCGAATATCTACATATGAACACATACAAATATATATTAGTGTTTACGTCATAACTTTATAAATATCACCGAATGATGTGAAATTAATTCCATATAAAAATAGACTTGAAGAAATTTCTAATGATATATTACTTTTCTAGAGACAATACCTACAAACACTTATGAACAAATGTAAAAACTGCATATAAACACATACGAGCACATATGAACACACATTACTATTTACGTCATAACTTTCTATAGAGATCTTCAGATAATGTGAAATCAATTTCATATGAAGTGGACTCGAAGATCTTCCAATGACATATTACTTGACTAGAAAAAAAAACTACAAACACTACAAATACATGCGAAACACTGCACAGGAACACATCCAAATACATCCAAACACATGCGAGCATACATTAGTATTTACGTACTAACTTTCTATAGAGATCTCCAAATGATGTCAAATCAATTCCACATAAAAGTAGACTTGAAGACATTTCTAATGATATTACTTGCCTAGAAATAATATCTATAAACACTTACGAACACATGCGAAAAACTAGACATGAACACATCGCACACATTCGAACAGTCGAATGCAGTGATTCGTATGTGTTTGTAAGTATTTGTATGTATACTTTCTAATCAAGTAATGTGTCTTTAGAAATGTTTTCGAGTCTACATTTAAATGAAATTGGTTTTACATCATTTGGAGATCTATACATAAAGTTATGGCGTAAATATTAATATATGTCCATATGTGTTCGTATTTGTGCGGATGTGTTCGTTTGCAGTTGTTCGCATGTGTTCATAAGTGTTTGTAGGTGTTCTTTCTAGGTAAGTAAAATATATGTGGAAGGTCTTCGAGTCTACTTTAATATGGAATTAATTTTACATCATTTGATGATCTCTACAGAAAGTTATGACGTAAATACTAATGTGTATTTGTATGTCTTCGTGCGCAGTTTTTAGCATGTGTTCCTAAGTATTTGTAGGTATTATTTCTATATAAGTAATATATAGTTGGAAAGGTCTTAAGTCTACTTCATATGGAGTTGCCTAAAATTATGATGTAAAACCAATATGTACTCGTATGTATTTTGGTGACTTAAAAATACGTCTAAAAGTGTGCATATTTTTAAAAATCATATGCAGATGAGCTAAAGTTGCCTAAAATTATTTAAAGGAAAATGGTTGGGCGCACTGACAACGGCACGGACAAAATCACAGAAAAGCAAAAAACGCGTTTTCCGGAGAGAGAAACGCGTTTCGGAAACGCGATCCGCAGAACGCCTTGATTTGGAGCGCTGTTCCGAAACGCGTTTCCCGCTTCTGAAAACGCATTTCTCGCTTTTCCTTGATTTTGTCCGTGCCGAAAATCAGCTCCCTTATTTAAAATATCTCCTTAGTGAGAGGTGATTTTATCGTGAATTTTAGTAATTGTTTTGCATTTTTTAGGATTTAATTTAATGTTCGAATTTGTATTTCGTTGATAGAGAGAGGAGAGAGAAATGAGATAAAAAGTGTTAGAACTTTTGTACGAAAAAATACAGTCAGAAAGATAGAGAAGTTTAATGTGTTTAATAAAAAAAGAGAATATTTTGATTATTTTTTACGCTAAAGGGGACACAAATATGCTAATAGGCAGTATAGAACCGTAAAATCCAAATATGGAAGCATATATCTGCAAAAAAAAAAAAATATCTGCAAAATTGCCTAAACGGAATAAACCCGAAGAAACCCTCGGTGCATATATCTCTCCGAAAATCTGGTCAATTCGAACCTCCTAATAATTCAGCGATGTACAACGGAATCGGACTGCAGACCGCCCGTGGCTCCGGCACCAACGGCTATGTGCAAACCAACAAGTTCTTCGTCAAGCCTAAGGCTCCTCGCGGGCCGCCAGCAACTGACTCCGGCAACGACGGAGTTGGAGGTGGAGGTATCCGTAAACCTAATAAGGAGATCTTGGATCACGATCGGAAACGTCAGATCGAGATCAAGCTGCTTGTTCTAAGCGAAACCTTATCTGATCAGGGATACACTGAGACGGAGATCGCTGAGAGAGTCGAGGAGAAGCGGAGGGAACTCGATGCCGCCGCTGCTGCAGCGGCCGAGGACCCAGAAGATGGCGAGATTGTTGCTGCTTCCTTTGCCAACAGGTATAGATAAGCTGACGACCTCATGATTTTCTTTTCTATCTTTTTTATTGGGGAACTTTTATGATTCAGGGGAATAGATAAACCCCGCCCGACTTTTGCCCACTTCCAGCCACTACCCAAAGAAATTCTGAAAGTCGACGTAATTGTTGGGGGCCTTGATTACCTCAGTTTTAATTGGTTGTTTATTATATTTATTTACCACAATGTTATGATTGTATAGTTTTGTTTGGAATTTTGTTGTGGTTAGCTGCTAATTCGTCCTCATTTAATTTCATAATTTTCATTTGCTTGAAATTTATGCTGTTCACATAATATCAAAAAATAACCAGTTGAATTGATGAATTCGCTTATATGTTAATACCTAATTGTTCATCTTTTCTGATGATTAACATTAATGCAGGGAATGGCTATTGTCCACTAGGAAATTGTAGTAGTGAGCCACTCTTGGCTATCTTATAATAAGTCTTCAATTTTGTTGTTCTTTTCATCTCTTCTTTTTTTTCAATATATGCCCTCTTTTTAGCTTACGCGGTGGGTAAAACCCCGGCCTGGTACCTACTCTTTACCCAAAGACAATCTGCATTTTCTTTGGTTAGTGAGTGGTTTTAACATTAATGATATAAAGTTTATGTAGTTCTCTATTAAATTGGTTAAATTCGCTACCGGTTAATACTTATTGCTCTGTTTGATTAATGTCTTACTTCACTTGAGGTTAAGATTGATGAAGGGATAGTGACTGTCATCTAAGAAAATGGGAGTAGTGAATCATACTCAGCTATCTAATACATTTAGAAAATAATGTAAATTATATGTAATATTCACATGAACTTATGCGAGGACAAATCTTGTTAATCCTCTTTAGTAAATGCTTTATTATCTAACAACAATTCTTAATTTTTGGTGGGAGATCTGAGGTCTGGACCTTTTTGTTCCTGCCACATTAATCTGCCTCTTTGGGGATCTAACCTAGATACTTCCCCTTTGGGGGGCAGTGTCATTAGCAACTTCCATATACTAGTTGGTTCTTTGGGAAGAAATTTATTGCTTGTTCAATTTGCTTGTAGATTTTTCCTTCTGAAGAACTCATTTGTGCTTAAGTTGGATCGCTAGGGCACTTAGATTAATGATTGACCTTTTTTATTGTTTACTAAATTGAGCATTAAAATATAGTTACATATAAAACTTTAATTTTTTTTTTATTTTGTGCTAGAACCCTTATAAATTATTGTTTGAGGGTGGTTGTGGTGACTGAATACTAGTACTTATAAAGAAGGTAGGTAAAAATAATTAAATGAACACAACTTATAATTTTTGTCACCTTGAGTGTACACACACACACACACTCAACGCGCACACATATACATTTACAACCTTGAGTGTGTGTGTGTGTGTGTGTGTGTATATATTATATATATATATATATATATATATATATATATTTTCCCGTGTATGAGAGTTTATTTTTGTGAAGTAAAGATCTGTATGATGCTATCTTGTTTCTATATATGACATAATAGTAAGTTGTTGGAGACATAATTGCAATGATGTTCTTGAGCATATAGATTTGCAAAACCTTCAGTTTTCACAATCTTTTTTCTATAAATGGGGCAACCATTAGTGTGGACCTACCTTCAAAGGTGAAGAATTGGGCAGATATGTTCTGCTTGGCAATGTTTATAATCTTTCTATTGCGTGTTAATGTAAAAGAATAATGCAGTTAATTTTGATTATGATGAATCATTTGCAGCTTATTCTTGCATGTGAATTTACTCTTGATGTTTTTTATACTTAGCCCCTTTTTTACGTCTGTGTTTGTGGTAGTAATTTTTGCTTCAACTATTCAGGCCTTCGGAGACACAAAGTCACCAAGTTGCTGCCCGAAAAGAGAAACAGATGGAAACTCTGAAGGCAGCTTTTGGTTTGCTTGATAAATCCAGGGGTAGGCACCAAGGAGATGAGCATCCAGAGAAAGATGGTGAAAAAGCTTCTGGAAGTAAAGATCTCATAAATCAACACGATAAAGTAAGATATACTACTTCAAAGGCTGAGGTGGAGAGAATTGAAATGGAACATGACAAAAAGAATGATGGGAGAGACAAAATGAAGGAGCGGAAGAAGTATGAGAGAGATTTTGAAAGTTCAGACAGTGGAAGTAGTGGTGATAAAACCAGACGAGACAGGAATTACAGAAAATGCAAATACAAAGCGCATGGGAAAATGTAATTAATAAATAAATTCTACCATAAAAACGAGACAATGATGTGGTACCTATGAATGTCACATTGATGGATCCAACAACTAATGGAGATGCAAACATATGTATAATGAGGAAAATGGATAGGGGGGAAAAACGCAGGAGAAGAGAGTATTTTAGTAATATCTATATAAGATAGACTCAGTAAAATCAATTGGCAATTCATTGATGAATACCACAACTTAGCTTATCATGTCAACAGTGTAGATAGGAACCAAAGTGGGATTAGAGCATAATAAAACCACGCAGGGACAAGTATAGTCTAAGATATGTCCTCAACAAGAAAAAAGTAAAAACACTATTACTTCATAACTGCGGCATAAAAACAAGGGTGGAATAGTAAATTAGAGAATGGACAATGACAACAGAAATATGATGGGAGAGTGACGAAAGACAAGGAGTAGGAATGAAGTATATGATGAAACAAACATCGACAAAGCTTCACAGACGTGCACAAGTACGCTCACGATGATCATAAGAGACCAGACGAGACAAGAAGCACAGAAAAGCTCAACAAGAGAAAGTAAAATATATTTCTACAAAAGCAAAGGTGGATAGAAATGAGATGGAACATGACAAAAAGAATGATGGGAGAGGCGAAATCAAGGAGTGGAAAAAGTATGATAGAAACTATGAAAGTTCAGACAGTGGAAGTAGTGGTTATGAAATAAGACGAGACAAGAGGCACGAGAAAGCTCAATACGAGAAAGTAAAATATAATATTACAAAGGCAGAAGTGGATAGAAATCCGACGGAACATGATAAAAGGAACAAAGGGAGAGAGAGAATTGAGGAGCAAAAGAAGTATGACAGGAACTATGAAAATTCAGACAGTGGAAGTAGTGATAAAAGGAGGCGAGAAAGAAAGAGACACGGGAAAACTCATGTTATACATTCAGATAGTGAAGCTGCAACTGCTATTGTTCACAAGGAGAGGAGAGAAGGGGCATCCAAGAGAGATAAGAAAGAAAAGAGAAAGAGGTACAATAATTCTTCAGACACTGATAGTGAATCTGATGGGATAAATTTCAAAAGAGAGCCAGTTAAATATGCCAAGAGAAGTAAGAGGCATGATTCAGATTCTGATTATTGAGAAGGTAATGGAAAATTGAGAACTCTGTCATGATTTTTTGAAGCCCAGAATCAAAAGCAGAGTGGTGAAAGCAAAAAAAAGAAGGGAGAAAAAGAAAAAGAAAAAAAAAAAAAACTGGAACTAGATTATGGTGCTAGAAGTATTGATAGGTGAAGGAACAGATCTTGAATGTTGCAGCCACATGGAGTCTTGGAGGCATGTATTAATACAGATGGCAGGCAGTAGTAGTGCTATTATGATCGTTCTAGTTTGCTTTGGAACCCGAGTACTGTATTTTGAATTTGTGTTTGGTCTTGTATTGCACTTTCCATAGATGAACTGGAAATAAGACTGATATTATATGGTAGGAGAGATATATGTCTTCGTGTGTACCGAACTTACTATTGCATGCGAGTATTGAGCATGCTAGTTGTGTTAGTTTTGGTGTTTTATCTAAATTATTTTGTCTATCAATTGTTAAAAAGTCTGGTTCCTGATGTGTTTGTTTAGCTGAATGATCTTACTTTGTGCAAAGTTGATTCATATACTTGATAAGGTGCTGAGAGTACCCAGCTCTAATCCTTTTGTAACTGCAAATACTAGTAATGCTGTAGATTGCTCAGCTCATGGCCTTGGTAGTGGAGATGAATGTGATACCTGGATTTTAGAAAGTGCAAGTAAAAAGCAAAGTACTCTCCCAATAAATTTCATTTTAAAAACTGTATTTAGCTGATCATAACAAGAGGATAAAAACTAAATATTTGTCTCAAAAGAGCATTGCCATACAGCACTTTCTTATTTCTATTAAGCATATCGTATTTACCCGGTAAGTGGTAAAAATTCGAAAATTTGACCATGTCACTATTTACGGCTCGTCTAATTTTATGAAAAATGTCAATATGCGTAATTGAAGAATAAATCAGAGTTCAGAAAAAAAATAGTCCAGACACTTCAGCATGTTGTCTTTAACTAAACATGAAAAACAAGAAAGAAGAATTAAATTGGCAGATTTAACTGAGCTAAAGTATAAAGTACTTCATAAATAAGCTTATAAAAACCAAGCTAAAATACTTGCGAAGGTTTTTTTTTTTCCCCCAAAACTTAACCGTTTTGTATAATTTGTATTCCTTCCAGTAAGCCCACGCGTGGAGTATCGCCTCACCACACTCTCTTGACAGTAGAGCAATTTATCCTCACCGCCATCATTACGTCGATGCTCTCACAAGCAGTCTGCCGCCACAAATTCTGCTATTCTCTATTACTCTTTAACTATTTCTCTCTTTCCTTCTTCCCCAATCATTCACTGATTACTTGAATTAGGGTTTTGCAACTCACCGGCTTACGAGTTTGGAGCTGGAATTGAGTTGTAAAATTGATCTTAATTCTGCTTCTGGAGTCTGTTTGGTACAACTGTTTCAGATGGAGTCAATTAGCAGGATGTCATCGCCTCTCGCGAGGTCTTATGCTTCTCATTGCTTTTACTTCTTTTAATTTTTAAAGTTTCTTTCATTACGTTTCTTTCTTGAGTTGTATAGTCCAATAAGCGCTGTTTAATTTAGATGCATTGCACTGTAGAATCTGGTGCTCGTCATTTTAAGAGAAATTCAAGGATGCTTTGTAAGTAATCTTTGCCTGCGAAGTTAGTAGAAGTGTTCCTTACCAGCCAAGAATATCGGATTTAACCTGCTTCATATTGCTCGGCTTTTTGTAAAGTAGCATCTTCTGTTTTAAGAAGTCTTTCTACTACTTGGTCTCTATAACTTAGTCTAGGTCTGACGGTTCGTGTAACTTCATGGAGCAAGATGCTTGCCATCAGCTAGTCCAGTAGCGTGTATAGAAACTTGAGGGTCAAATGGTTTTGCCATAGACTTCAGGAGATTGCGCCCAGAAAATTCGCTAGCGTAATGTAATTTTACGTACCGGGTTTTCATATTCATGAGAACTGCAATGCTTTATGCCATTGAATAAAAATGGTTACATCAGTATGGTACAGTAGAGCATTTATAAGCGGGTTAGTGTTAAAATATTAATATGAGCTTGTGCTAATACTCAATTCTTTTTTTGGTATGCAACCTTCGGCTTACAATTATATTCCAGATTCCAAGTTTCACGTATGGTACAGATATAAAGGTCTTGAAAATGGGGTAATATCCGGGTCGTGTTGTATGGTTTTGTTTTTTAATATGTAATTGAATTTTAGTCTTGAAGAGACTAGACAGCACCAGCTTTAAAAAGGAAGTTGATAGTCAATTGTTAGATGTTGGTTAGTCATTTTATTTTAGGTTGATTTGCAGTCCCTGTTGCGTAGTTGTAGTGAGTTGTGGTACGTGTTTGTCCCTACTTAGTTAGGATTAAGAATAATTAAGAATTCCGGAAATGCTGAGTATGTGAAGAACTGACAGACTGCCATAGCACATTGCCTAATAATTAATAATTTCAAAATAAGTCACCTTTTGAAAGCTACATTCCTTGCAACGTGTATTACCTTTTCTTCTCAATCTTGCAACTTCCACATAAATTTCGCTTACATATTTATTATAGAAGCTGACCTCTATGTCCATTTTGCAGCTCTTCAAATGTATATATGTCCAATAAAGCTACAAGGGTTAAAGACTTGGTTGATCTAAACCAAGATCTACGTTGTTGGCATTTATCCAAGGAAAGATACTACTCGAGGCATTCATTATCAGGGTACAATATGGGGAACCGTAGTTGCTGGTGGCTTTTCAGAAAACGACCATTTTGTTATAGAAACAAAAAGATGGTGCACCTCATTCCCCTAGCCTCTAAAGATGATGGTATTGCAATTAATGGAAGTATGCAAGCTAGCTGTAGCAGCGACATGGAGGACATAAAGGTTAAAATAGATCAGCCTTTAGATGAAGATGTTCGAGTAGGGCTTGTGCAGGCTATACATGATGCAGCAAGGGCTATCGAGCTGGCCATTATAAAACATGGTTCGTCATCCCAAATGCCTTGGTTTTCTAAGGCATGGCTTGGCACTGACAAAAATGCCTGGATTAAGACGCTATCGTATCAGGTGGGCCTCCTATGCTTTATGAAGCTAGGTGATGATTGTCACCAATAATTCTTGAAGTAGTAACATAGTGCTTGTACATATTGTAATTTTCTGCACCTTGTTGCTGAAGTTGTCAACACAAACTTGCTTCAAGAATTATTCTTTTTTTCACTTCAAGCTTTTATCAACACAAACTGTCACATGGTTCTTTATTAGACCTTTGGCACACCATGCTTGCGAGGAGAGCACTAAATCATGCATATTGTTATTTTCTTTGAACACACTTTCCTTATAGAAACTGATGGAAGATACTAATGCATTAGATTTAATCCAGTGTATATGTCTGCAATTCACTTAACACAACATGCTTAGGACACATTGATGCTAGTGTACCTCGTACTGTATTAAAATATTTGGTTGTATATGAATCCCTTTTCAGGCTGCTGTCTATTCTTTATTGCAAGCAGCAATTGAGATCTCCTCACGTGGAGATGGGCGTGATCGAGATATTAATATTTCTGTACAAAGAAGGTACCACGTGATTCTTGTCTACTTTTAACTCCCGTAAGTATATGAAAACTGCTCTAGAACTTTGTGAAGCCTATTTTATGTTTCCATATGGCATGATATTCCATGTCCATCTGAAATTCACTTAAAATAAAATTCTTAAAGTTGCAAAGGCTTTCAACGTGATGGTTTCTTGTCTTTTGTTTACATTTAGTCTGTTGGAAGTATACTCTTGCTATTTTGTACTTCCTCTGGACTTTATCATCAAATTACAATGTCAATGTACATTGTTACTGTAGCTGGTGGTAGATCTGAAAAAGTTATTCGAGGCCATATTCTTCGTGAAAGGTACTTGTATTCTTCAAGTCTTTGATGAGTAATAACAAACTACATGCTTTGACCCTGCAGTTTGTCGCGACAGTGTGTCCCATTAGAGACTGTAATTCGAGATGGGTTGTCTTCCAAACAATCTGTCGCTTATGATTGGTTTTGGTCAGAACATTTGCCAATTGTAATAGCAAGTTTTGTGAATGCAATGGAAAAGGAACCTCGTTTTACAGCTGCAACCACCTTGTATGTTGGAAATTCTTCTTTAAGTTAGAGTTTCTTATGTGCATCATAGATATAAAATTGCTTATTATGAAGCTTCCTGTTTCCCTATTATGTTAGATGCTTGAACGGACAGACGTCAAATGCAGGCATGGCAAGTCTCTCACTGCTCATGCTTGCTCTGAGCTGCCTGGCGGCAATAACAAAACTTGGATCAGCAAAAGTGTCATGCTCACAGTTCTTCTCCTTAATATCTGACACTACAGGCAGACTGATGGACTTGCTTCTTGATTTTGTCCCTATAAAGAAGGGTTATAAGTCCATGAAAGATATTGGTCTAAGAAGAGAATTTCTCTTCCACTTTGGTCCTCGAGCAGCTGCTTGTAAAAATGAAACTGAACAAGGGGGTGAGGAGGTTGCATTTTGGGTTGACCTTGTTCAAAAGCAGCTGCGGCGGGCTATTGACAGGGAAAGAATATGGTCAAGACTTACAACATGTGAGAGCATTGAGGTGAGGAAATTACATTATTGTATTCTTTGATATTACGGCCACTTTGCAGATTATATACTTTCCAAGTGCCATTTTCGTTCTTTATTTTTTATTTTCATGAATTACTCATTTCATCATAAGTTCCTTTTAGTTATTGTACTCCCATGAGTATTCAACTCATTGATGAGTAACATAATGAATGTCCGGAAATGTAAGTCCTTAAGGACTAGTATGTTGAAAAAAAAACCCAAGTAAGCTCTTATCTGAGAAGTGCTAAGGTTGTCATGTCGTAGTATTATATTAGCGAGTTGCAGTTCCTGCTCTTCATTTTTTACATGGTTGAGACATCACATGCCGCAGTTAAGTCAACTATTAATAATTAGAAACAATGATTATGAAACTGAAAATTAGTCTGAATTCCTTCTTGAGTTTATTAACGTGGTTTATTAAAACTACTAAAGAGATCGAGTTGGAGGAGAGGATGGACAATTGCACTGTTTCATTTTTTTTTTAAAATAGTGCAACTTCTATTTACGAATAGTAGAGATCTTTGTTGATGTTTCCAAAGATTGTAAGAATTATGACAACAATGTAAGATAATGTGGTTAAAGGAGGTAAGCCCTGCTTTTTGTATGTAGCTAAACTCGCACAGAATTCTAGTTAATATGAAGAATCCAAGTTTCAATATGTTAACTGACGGGGTTATATGTTGATGAGTTTAAACCAACAGATCAAGCGAGCAATTGAATTTATTTAATTTCCCAAGTATATATAATGCAATAAAATTGTATTTTTTTTAAGAAAAAACTCCATCTTATAGCTTGACCTGCAATCGTTTCTTTTTTGCGGTTCTCAAAGTTACTTATGTAGAAGACCATGAAGATAGCGGATGGTTATGCAGGTTTTGGAAAAGGATTTGGCTATCTTCGGTTTTTTCATTGCCTTGGGAAGAGGTACACAAGCATTCTTGTCTTCAAAAGGCTACACTGTTGCTGACCACCCACTTGAGAGCATCATAAGGTCTGATGAGTTTACTTTAGAACCTTCATATGATTGGTCATTTGAATAAAGGACGGTTTCTTTTCTTCCGCATCCTTTTCAATTAAAGTTTGCTAATATATCAGGTATCTTATTGGTGGGAGTGTGTTATACTATCCGCAACTCTCATCGATTAGTTCCTACCAGTTATATGTGGAGGTCAGGATGCCATTGATACTAGTAGTAATTATGAAGAATGATGTTGTAATTTTCTCGAGTATAAACTCTTTGGCTTGCAGGTGGTTTGCGAGGAGTTGGAATGGCTTCCTTTCTATCAAACCAACTCTGGAAGTGCAAATCAAAAGCATGAACAGGACAGTAGAGGGGAATTTCCTAATCAAGAAACAATTTCTGAAGTAATAGATGTGTGCTCCTTCTGGACGACTAGCTTTATCAAATATAGCAAATGGCTTATGAATCCTTCAAACATAAAAGCTGCTAGGTTTCTCTCTAGAGGGTATTGTGAATGACTTTAATTATTTGGAAGTTTTCTGTCATCGTGAATTCTTAGCTGCATTATCATTGGGATCAACTAAGACACTTTTTCTGCATTGTTCTAGTCATGACAAACTAACTGAATGCAAGAAGAGTCTTGGGATGTTAAAGTAAGTTTTATACACTAGCCTGGTAAACTTTCATAATTTCATTGCTATGGAGTTTATGTTTTTTTTTTGTACAGTTGAGATTTAAGCATTTTGGTTTTCTGCATTTGAAACATATGATTTTGTGAAGGGATGTAAAGAAGGAAATTTTGGAGCAGCGAAGCCAAAAGGCAGCTGGCTTAAGTTCTACATATTCAAATCTGGATTCTTTTGATAAGGTATTGGCGCGACCAAGTCTGGATCTCACAAATTGCTTCTTCCTTATTCTCATGACTATTAAAAATGATTCTTCTACCTATTCTAGTCCAGTTATTATGAGTTATGTTACTTGGACTTGCGGACTCGGAAAGTGTCTGATAAGGGGTGTGACAAATTTTTTCATATTTTCTACTTGAAGGATCATAGTACCCAAACCTATCTGAGGCGTCGAAAATGTGTCTAACACGGGGGCGCCAGGGTAAATCAAGGAGTCTGAGTAACGAAGATTATGATTATTGCCTTAAAGCTATGTACTCGCATATAGATATTTATCTACCGGATAGTCTGTACTGATCTCTGTATGCATTCAGTGTTATAATTATTTCATTTCTGGAGCTCGATATTAACAGATAACTTCTGATTCATTTGAAGACAACTCCCTAAAGACGGTGTCGTAAGCTGTAACTTCGTTGTAACTTCACCTTTAGTTTGTTTCATTAATAAAATTATTTAGCTAAAATATGCTTACTGAAGAAGTGACCAAGAACTGAGAAGTATTGAGTTAAATGCCGGCAGTCTAACCAGAATGAAGAAAGTAAATATAAGCGAGATGCACATATATATAATGGTTTTTACTGTAAGGTAGGAGGTTGCTTCAGAAAAAAACAGTTATTGCCTGGTTAAATTTGTTTGCATCTCTGATGTATATAAGGTGAAGGAACTAGCTTGGATTTCCTTTTATATTTAACATTTATTCAACTTCCTTTAATGTGAACGAAGATCAAGGGCTTACTGTTATCTCTTCTTATGCTTTTATATCCATCCTACAGTTGGTGATTGCTGTTTTAAGGCCATATTCACCAGGCCTGTCTAACTTGTATACTATAGCTTGCTTTATTGCAAGGTCTATTAGAATACATAGTTGGATCATCATACTTTTTGCCAACTGTCCTCCTATGCCTTAAGCTGTCTTCTATCCTGCTAAGATGTCGATTGCATGCTTAATATCAAATTGTAGTTGGTTACATAGTTTTGGCCGTAATGTCTCCCATTTGACTAATTAGCCATTGGATACTGGATCTACATGCAAAGCTGATTGTCTTTTTTATCTCCATCTGAAATAATAATTTATCTGGT
This sequence comes from Xerophyta viscosa, assembly GCA_002076135.1. Classification (NCBI taxonomy): domain Eukaryota; kingdom Viridiplantae; phylum Streptophyta; class Magnoliopsida; order Pandanales; family Velloziaceae; genus Xerophyta; species Xerophyta viscosa. Next base: position 449,286 of record MJHO01000114.1, on the reverse strand, counting down.
TATACGTAATCTAAGGTTTTATGAAAAGGTCACGACGGAGGCTAGCAGTAGATCAAAGACTCTACCTACATGCGAGATGCGATACGTGTCTCCTTGGAGCTGTCTGGACAATACGGAGGCATATGCGTTAATATATAGCTAAAGAAAATTTGATTGCGACGTGGGACAAAAATTGATGCAACGACAGGATTAGATCAGGAAGAGCCGTCTTTGTAACTGAATCAAAAAATTAGAAGATAGAAGGGGTGAGGACATGTGGAGCATGAGATTATTGAGTGTTCGAAAGGGTTGCAATAGTTAATACATAAAGCATGCTGCAACTACTAAATTGGTCTACTACAATCAATTAATTAGTTGTAGTCATCGAACAACAAATTGATTGGCTATTTCTTCAGATTTCAGTAACCAATATCGCATTTACACTTTCTATAAGTGAAGATAACATAAGACGTTAAATGGCTTTGATACTGTTGTACTTTTTATTATGACCCTTATCTTGAGGACATATAATATATTAAATATGAATACCTCGCCATAACTTCTATACTTCACATGACTCCATTTTGACAGTATGACACGCTTATTGTTGTTCAAGTGATTTTTTTTTTTAACTGTGCATGTTAGCAAGTCCACCTTAGAAAATTTGAGATGCATAATTTTACTGTAGCAATGGGGGGTCTTTCTTGTTCTGTAAGGATTATAGTTACTTGGTCCTCTGGAAATTATGCAGATAAAAGCTGATGTTATTGGTTGCAGGCCCTTGAGAACGTTGAAGAAGCATTGAAGAGACTAGAAAATCTTCTACAAGAGCTACATCTTTCCAATTCAAACTCTGAGAAAGAGCATTTAAAAGCTGCTTGTTCTGACTTGGAGAGGATAAGAAAGCTCAAGAAGGAGGCTGAATTTCTTGAAGCATCATTTAGAGCGAAGGCTGAATCAATGGAAGGGGTACTGTTTCTGATATCATTGTGTAATTCTTTCTTCAAAAGATTCTATGCATATTCCTAGTATTAGCACTTCATTTGAATAGGAAGGATTAGTTTCTTTTAAGTATTTGTTTTTTTATTGGAGTCCTAATTTAACAAAGAAATCTTTCAGAGAAAGCTGATGGTATTTTCTTTTATAAGTATCAATTTGTATCTGTAACAAAAAAATAAATAATAAATAAATTTGTACTCTGCTAATATGTGCTTGCTCATGCTATTGGAATTTGCTGGAGAACTTTACATATAAGTTAAATTGTTGGATGATTTGGCACCCTTTGTGCATCTGTTGCATAATGGATATTTAAATATCCTTTTTGTCCTCTTTAAATTAAAAAAAAAATTTGCCTCCATGTTTTTTCCTGTCGCCCTTAAGAATTGCTGATAAACGTGGAGGTTTTTAATGCGCAGTTATCCGATCGTGGAGAGATTCCGGTTAGTGATACTGAGCAAATTTCTAAAGAGAGGTCTGTTTTATCTGTGTTCCTTTATCTATGTTAATGTCTTATTGGAAGTCGGCATTTTCTTAAAATTTGATTTCGTGATAAGCATGTTCTAGTTTTTGACAGAGTAGCTTTTCATCTGTTTCTGTTTCTTGAGTATGTATTTTGTATGCAATCAACAGATCTGGAGGATTTTGGAGATTTTGGGTTAGGAATTCCACCAGAAGAACTGAACCCCCAGCAACGATTCAACAAGAAAATGTATGACAGTATTAGTATTTATTTCAAGATATGGTTTGATCAGCTATTTTGCAACAAAAGACAATGTATAGTTAGATGCTAAGTTTAATTTTAGGTAGTGTTAGATAAATGCTCCTTATTACTTGTCACTATTCCTTTTCGATGAATCTCTATGGTACTTCTGTAGGTTAATCTTTACGCTAGCAGAGTTACAACAAAGTAGTCTTGAAGTATATCACTAAGCTGATCTGAATTACAAAATTCTCTCACTGTGACAAACCTCATATTTTGCTTTTTGTCATAACTACCATCTATGGATGGGGCGCTGTGGTCAATTTCCCATTTAACATCTTCTATGTTATTTGCGAAAAATGGGGTTTTTATTTCTGCATACTAAATTTTTTAAAGAAAACTATTTATGTATACTAAATTAAGAGAGATAGAAATTATTTGTAATTAATGCATTTAATGGGTGGCCTCAAACAGTGGAAGAATAGTAACAAAAATTATGGTACTATTCAAGGTTTTAGGGGCTAGACGGCACGTGCCCGATCCACCAGGATCCTGCGTAGAGACGGCCGGAAATGGCCGTTTTCCGGCCATGCCGATCGGCACGGACCGACCGGTCCGTCCTAGTCGACCGGCATGACTCTGTTTATTTAAAAAAAAAAAAGAAGAAAAAGAAGAGAAGAAGTCTCCACCGAGATCTCCATCCCCCTCCCCCCACACACCCCCCCCCCCCCCCTCCCCCCCCCCCACCCACCCAATCCGTTTAATTTTTCTTTCTTTCGCCTCCTCCTCCCCGGGGGGGGGCCCGTTTTGTTTTTTTCTTTCTTCTTCTTCTTCTTTTTCTTTTTCTTTTTTTTTTTAATAAAAAAGAAAGAAGAGAAGAAGCAGCCACCGAGATCTCCATCTCCTCCTCCCCCTCAAGCCATTTAATTTTTTTTTCTTTCCCTCTCTCCCTCCCCAGCCGTTTAATTTTTTTCTTTCTTCTTCCTCACTCGCTCACGAGGAAGAAGATGATTCGTTTGTCTTTTTTTTTTTAGCAGGTAAGTGTTAGGGCAGCTTTAACAGTTGTTAAAGTTGCCTCATGTAGGGCTGGATTTTTTTTTATTAATAAAATTTTAAACTTTTTCTTTAATTTATGAATAGATTAAAAAATTAAAAAAAAGAGGGATCGGCATGGTCGGCGGCCCGTCAGCACGTCTCGAGTTTGGAATCGACCGAAACTCAGCACGAGACGGCACCTTAAACCTTGGTACTATCTTCTTTTTTAAGAAATATTGGGTTGGCATATCCTATGTCGTGGTTAGATAGTATGTAAGAGGATGACATATTAGCTACAGATGTGATCTATCCTCTGTCAACTGCATGATTGCACTAGACGGCTTTGGAAGGAATACGAAATAAAACCATGGTTTATGTTTTTGCTGTTTGATGCTATTTTGGAAGTTCAACTGTTAAGTACGCTGTTTTATAAAGAACTGGCATTGTGAATAAAGTTTGCATAGCTGTAGAGATATTAGGTTATCATGGCTGCTACTCTGTGTGGTGTTGGTTGCTACAAAATGTATCCAAGTATACTGTTCTCGTAATGCTCATGCACTCTGGTTCGTTTCTATATATGCAAGCTGTTTTTTGAACTTCATTAATCCTCCTAAGGACAAAACATGGAGAAGGATCAATAAAATAGTGAAGAGTTGTAAATTATTATAGTTCAGGTATCAGTAAAAACAAGTGTTTTTTGGTTGTTCCAAAGAAGTATTCTCGACAAATCTGAGGTGTAGCTGGTTCATTCTATTAAAGAAAAAGCCCATTGGAGGCAGTTGATTATGTCACACAGAGTTAGGAGAGAATGCAAATTGTGGAAGTACGTAAAGAGCTTAGTCGGATTTTCCTTTTTTATTTTTAATAAAGTAGTTTAAGCCTATTTGACAATTATCTAAATTGGAAAGAGACTCTTAGGGTGATTATTGAATAATGTGGAGTATCTACAGTATAAACTTTGTTTCTTTATTTTTCTAACTTCAGTTGATATTTTCTATTATCCCTCAGGTGTCTGCTTCCGACATGCATAATGATGACTCCGAATCGAATGAGATTCGCCGTTTTGAACTTCTAAGACGTGAGTTAATTGAACTTGAGAGGAGAGTGCAAAGAAGTACTAAAGATACACAAGACTCAGAGGTATGTCATCTAAATAGAGTTTATTGATCCCTTTACCGTGATGCAGAATTAACTAAGTGTGTGAAGATATGCATAGTAAAGGGCTAGTTGGTTGGACTTATCTTTCTGTAAACAAAATTCCTTCTGCTTTTTTACGATGTGTTAGTTTATATTAGTTCTCTCCTATTCTAGCTTTTAAAGTTACTTTTCTGTATATGTTCTGGTATACTTGATGATGTTAGATACATATTGGGTGATCTTCTAATGTAATCTAACATATGGATTCTATATTTTCTATATGATACTCCTACTTGACTGTAACTGGTTTTGAGCTATTATGTTTTCACTTTTGTAGTGGCATATTTATCATGACTCCTTTGCTCTTTGAAGATATACATTCTGATTAGTGCAGTAAGTAGAAAAAAGCTAAGTCAAGTCCGTCATCGGCTCAAAAGATCCAGTTTATTTTATGGTGTACTTTAGGTGAATTACCCCCTTCTTAGTGACTTAGTTTGAAATGATCAAAGTTGTCCTGTCACTTTACCATTTACCTAACAGTTTATTTGGTTCCATCCATCAACCTCTTCTTTTATACCAGATGACATATGTGCCGTAGGAGGTCTTTATTTTTTTATTTTTTTGTGTTGCCACCCCTGCATTTGCTAAAAGGCAAGTAATAAATATGATTGAACAATAGTAGGGAGTAATCAACACTTTTGAGTCCTTATGGCTGATACACTTGTAATAAATTACGTTACTATCCTCGTTTGTCAAGTACAAATGGAAGCTGCAAAACCATGCAAGTACCTAGATCACAGTGAGCTGAACCTCAGCAGCAGATTCAAATTGTTCTTACGAGGCACAATGACGAGACCCTCTCAGATAAAATTTATACCGTGCGGTTATATTACTTGTTTCTAGCACCCATAATCAGTCGACCAGTCACTTAAATCGAAATGGTTCGTACTTTAAGACCTACGTGGGCTTTGAAGAATTATATATACCTGTATGCTTGACTATTTAACACCTGCCAAATTCATACTTGCTTCTTTATGTTGTTTTGACAGGCAGCTGATCGAGGTGATGATGACCTTGATGCTTCTGGTAAACGCCACCATATACTGGTCAAGGCAGAGCAGAAACCTAATGTCTTTTCCAAATCAATTAACAAGATTAAGAAGACAAGCACGGTACCAGTTGTTGCTTTTTAAGTAATATAGCACCCTTTGTGCTTACCGAGCATGTTTTCTGATAGCACTTAGGTGGTCTTGGCTGACATGCATGTGTTTGTCTTCAAGGTAAGTGTCTAAGAGGCCAATGTGCATCTTACAAGCAAACCTATTAGTTTGAGTCTTCACTTTTGCTGACAGCAACCCTGTCTGCACAATTAAATTGGGCACAATTTATTAGTAAAAGATCATACAGGTGGCATAGAGATCAGGTCTACTGTTAAAGGCCCATCCCCCCCTCTTCTCCCCAACCAAAAAAAAAAGTAAAAAAAGAAAAGAAGGAAGAGTGGACCCTCTCTTGTAGCAGGGGTGGCATGAGATGGTTGCATTCTGCGATAGCTCTGTTTCAATGATGAGGGCTTCTCAGCACCCTTTAAAATCCTTACAAATATCCGAAATCAAATTATAATTATATATAATATATATATAATATATATATATATATATATATATATTATATATATATATATATATATATTATATATATACATATAATAAATCCGTCCTCAAACCTATGTTAATAGGTTTAATTACAAGTGTCGACTTGCGAGAAGTGTCCATCAGGATGTTCAACTTTTTTTCATGTTTTTCGTATGATAGTTGAAGGAATCATATTCTTACGAAGGATATCTAATTTTCAAGTTTAGTACGCCCAAATAGTTTTCTTCTCCTATAATCACTTTAACGTTCCTTTTTTATTTGAATGCTGGATCACTTTCAGTGATCCATTATGTGAGTAGTTTCTGTTCCCGATAAATAAATAGAGAGAGAGAGAGAGTAGTGTCCATCACGGATTTGTCAACGTTTTTTTTCATGTTTTTCTATGATAGTTGAAGGAGATCATATTCTACGAAGGATATCTAAGTTTCAACTTTAGTACCCAAATAGTTTTCTTCTCCTATATCACTTTTAACTGTTCCTTTTTTATTTGAATGCTGGATCACTTTCAGTGATCCATTATGTGAGTAGTTTCTGTTCCCGATAAATAAAATAGAGAGAGAGACGGAGTAGTTCCATCACGATTTGTCAACGTTTTTTTCATGTTTTTTCTATGATAGTTGAAGAGACAATTCTTACGAGGATATCAAGTTTCAACTTTAGACCCAAATAGTTTTCTTCTCCTATATCACTTTTAACTGTTCCTTTTTTATTTGAATGCTGGATCACTTTCAGTGATCCATTATGTGAGGTAGTTTCTGATTCCCGATTAAAATAGAGAGAGAGAGAGAGGAGAGAGAGATGAGATGAGAAAGAAGGAGAGAGAGAGAGAGAGAGAGAGAGAGAGAGAGAGAGAGATTTTTTGAGAGAGAGAGATTTTTTGAGAGAGAGAGATTTTTTGGCTATCTTTACTTGGTCAGCGAGCACTTCAGGTTGTTAGGATGTCGATCCATTGGATTTGAATTGTCTCATGTGGTTTTGTCATATGCAGGATGTCTTGCAAGGAACTCAGTTATTAGCAATTGATGTGGCTGCTGCATCGGTTCTTCTCAGACGTTCCCTCACTGGGGATGAGCTCGCAGAGAAGGAAAAGAAGGCTCTTCGAAGAACATTAACTGACATGGCATCTGTAGTTCCTATCGGATTCCTTATGCTTCTTCCTGTGAGTGTTATATAAAAGGTTACTTCCAGATTGGTACTCTGCTTTTCCAACAAATAAAGCCTTAGATTTTGTCTGCTTCCCTCCAGGTTACAGCGGTTGGACACGCAGCTATGTTGGCTGCTATACAGAGATACGTGCCTGCTCTTGTAAGTATCTTTCTGTGAGGAGCACTGCGACAAGGCCCAAAATTGGGCCCAAATACCTATTTCTGAGACCAATTCAAGGGTGTGGTCTTTTCACCCATCCCAGGGACTCGGGATGGATGTTTGGGCACAACTATAAGCTTTCAATGTTTCTGTTCTATAAGATGCTCTTGTCAATATGCTTGTACGGCTTGTCTTATTTATGCTTTTCTTTTGCGAAATTCAAGATCCCATCTACATATGCACCGGAGAGGTTAGATCTATTGAGACAGCTTGAGAAAGTGAAGGAGATGGAAAGTACTGAGATTGACCCTGATGAATCCATCGAAGAAATTAGCTGAAGCAACAGCTAAGAATATTTCAGCTTCTATCTTGTAAGTAGTACAGTTAGTCCACTTAAAATAAAATATCTTTCGGGAATTTGCTTGTTATGACCATTTGTTCCTTGTACTAAAACTTCTTGCAGTTGCAGATAAAATGAAAAACACATGGAAACTACAAATATGCTTACTAATAAGTCTGAAGCTATTACGAAGGACTTCCGACTGCTAAGCATTTTCTCTGATTCAGAACACTGATCCGGATCGTAGAATGGTTTGCTTTGTGTAAGGATCCCTGAGACTACCAATCTTAAGGAAAATGTGAAAAGAAACAGCTTCGTCCCCCCCTTAAGAAAAATGAAAGAAAAACGTTTGGTAATGGTGTGGATCCATGTAAATGATATTATGCACATTTACCTCCATGTGTATAAATTTTTGCTTAAATTGACCCGAAATATGAAGTATGCTGTGTTCTTGAGAAATTAAACAAAATACGAGATGAAATACTTAATGTGAATACTCAAGATCTGTTGCTCATGGGTTTTGGCAAAAGTCAAGCTTCATTTATTGGTCTGTATGCTAAACGATAAACATTTACAGCATGTTGTATAAGGAGCTTGGGTATGGGAAGTGATGACTTTTAATTGTGGTTGGAAACTATTTTCTATCATTTCATTTGTTTACGATTTCTGGTTTTTTTTTTTTTTTTTTGGTTGGATTATTTGATCTAGAGTACTGCACATTGTACTTAGGAACAAACAGGACAAGACAAGAAATCGCTCCACCAACGTGGGTGTTTAGCAAACTCTTTTAAGTTAGAATAAACCAACAGTAAAACAATATATTGTATGTTAATACTAAACCAAAAGGTTATATTTTATGTTTTATTTTTATTGAGCAGCTTTTTAGACTACTAGGTAAATTTGAATTTATGTTTATCTCCCCCTAATCCGAAGGCCAGATATCGCTTGTATCATTTCAAAGGAGAGAGATTTTTGAGTGTAACGGTTATACCATGTCACTTCAAATAACGGCCTAATAAGATTATATTTAGAAATATTTTTGAAAAAAAATTTACATCAAAATTGTAAATTTTTATGAGATTTATAACTTTTATATTCAAATTTTTTTTAAAAAATACTTCTATAAATATTTTTTTTGGCTCCAAATTTTAGCGGATTTAAAGCGGGTTTAAAAACTATTTTAAAATCCGTTAAATTCGTTAAACTTTGGAGTCTAAAATACTTATTTAAAAGTATTTTTTTTTAAAAAAAAAATTCGAATATGAAAATTGTAATATTAAAACTAAAGTATGTTTAGGCTGCTCATAGGTCGCCCCTACGACTAGTGGTGTTAAGAAGCCTCATCGATACGGACCTGACACTGCACTTGATCTTCGGTATGCATTTTAGAGATGCCAATTTACTCCAAACCTAAAGAAAAATTCGATTCCCCGTCCTCGACCCTGAGGAAAAATTCGATTCTTCGTTCCATTCGAGTTTAGGGTCGGGGATCAAAAAAATTTCCTTCAGGATCAGAGACAGGCCCCCTATCCTCCTCAACGACCTCTAATTATATAATATATAATATTTATTTATAATTTTAATTTTAATATTAAATATATTTTTTATCTATTATTCTTTAAAAAAATTTGAGAACATAGTTTTTTCATCTCCGACGGATCCTCAATGGAGGCAGAGATAGAGATGGAAATTTCCTTCCCGTCAGAGACAAGGATGTGAATAGAAAATAAGAATTAAATTCGAGATAGGGACGGAGAATAATCCTCCATCCCCTTGACATCACTATGCATTCTTTAACTCTACATCTTTTGTGCTCTCTATTTGCAGTATGCTAATTTATTTTTACTAATATCGTTATGTATTACTGCGAACAACGAAATTTGAGAACTTGCAGTAAATAAATAAAAGGAAAAGTTTGAACAAGGGTATGAAGTAATTTATAGTGTGTCCGATTTCCTGAAATACTAAACCCCTCCATCAATAGGGAAAAAAATAAAAATTTATAAAGAACGATATATAGTCAAGACTTTTAAATTGTTGTCTTGCTGCTAGCAGTTACTTCTCATCCATTCTCCCTCCCATACAATCTTATAAGTGGCCATCACCACCATACATCTCCTTTTTGTTTTTTTGTTTTTTGTTTTTTGTTTTTTTGTTTTTTTGTTTTTTGTTTTTTGTTTTTTTTGTTTTTTTTTTGATAACCAAGGCATCCATTCTTAAAAGGCAATAGTTATTACATCAGCTTCAAGTACACTTTCCAAAATAAGGGGCATTGGCCCATTCCTCTCTATTTGGAATGGTGAGGCAAACCGTGCAGGAGTGTGTGCAGCTAATTCTTTCCCTTCTCACAAAATCAAAAGAAACAAAAGTAAAATTTTTAGCAAGAAGTTTTATTTCCTCCACCAATAAGCCATAACTGGACAAAGACTCAGAAGCGTTGGGTATCTCCGCCATAACTATTGCATAATCAGATTCAACTATAAGTTCAAGAAACCACAGCTCGATAGCTCTCTCCACTCCTTTGACTCCGTGTATCTCATATTTCCTGCATCATCCCAGAAAATAAGGTCAATACTAGCTGAATTAGAGACCTCACTTACAGCCACATCAGTATTCAATTTAATTCTTCCATTGCAAGGGTTGGACCATCCCACTTGTGTGAGCTCAACAGGCTGGGATCACTAATAGGTCCATTGAGCGACTTTAGCTCTTCAACATACCTTTCAATGAACTCTTTCAATCTCCACTTCCTCCGCTCCTCCTAGGCAAAAAAAAAAAAAAAAAAAAAAAAAAAATACACCTGTTTCTCCCACTCTACAAAGCCCAAATGGTGATCATGAATCTAACCACAGTTGCTTATGCTAAGTTCTTGTTTCCTGCAAAAATCCAATCCTTAGCAGTAGCCAACTCCACCAAAATCATCTCTTCAGGCGATATAAAATCTTGCCAGATCCATACTGTTGATGGGCAGAAATGAAGCACATGCATTATGATTTCTTGCTCTTGCTCACATTTCTTGCTCCACCCAATTTATTTATCAAATGGGTTTTGCTATGCACCTCCAAGACAACTACACAAATGAATATTATTCACCATCGGTATCGGTGGCACAATCAAGACCACACATCACAATATGTATATATGTAATTTTGATTTTTTTTACGGATCACGAGAAAATTGTGCGGATCACAAGACGCGTGTGTGGTGGAGATTGATTGTGTGTGATTTGTTGGGTTGCTTGTTGGGGGTGAGTAATTTTTTTCTTATCAAATTCACTTTAGCAGCCAATGCATTCCGCCAACATTTCCATGCATGAAGGAGAACTCGATGGGGGACCTTTGTTTTCCATAGCTGCTCCCATAGGCCATCCATATTGATTATCCTACCATTGACTTGTGCATTCAGGCTCCTTGCTATTCTATAGCCAGACTTAACCACATAGACACCACTTCTCCCCATTTGCTATTTGTCTTCAAAATGCAAAGTACTGAGTTGGATTTTTAAATCAGTCATGTGGGGGCTGAAAATGCTTTTGATCATTGCAACATTCCACCACTGAGTGTCGTTATCTATTAAGTCAGCAACAAACGAACATGGTTTCCTTCTAAGCTGAACTCTTCTAGATTGCTTCTGTATTCTCTTGGGAGCCATATTCTGTCAACAATTTCAATACATGTCCCGTTTTCAATACGCCACAGTAAATCCATCCTCAAGAATATTTCGAGCTTGTAGGATGCTTCTCTAGGTGTAAGATTACCTTCAAAAAGTTGTTGTCATAAAAATATTTCCCCTGATACAATCTAAACAAAATAGAATTCTGGTTGCAGCTTAATCTCCATCGTTGTTTTGCAAGCATTGCCAGGTTAACGTCTCGTAGATCCTAAAACCTAGTCCACCCTGCAACTTAGAGTCACACAGCCGTTACCACCTAACCCCATGGATCTTCCTCTCCTTGTCTTTGTGCCCCCATCGGAACCTGACTGCTATACTTTTTATCTCATTTGTTAATGTCCTCGGATGTAGAGAGCATGACATAGCATAGATAGGAATGCTTTGCGCAACTGCCTTAATAAGAATTGTTCTGCCAGCCTTGGATAAACATTTCTCTTTCAACCCCTGTGTCTTCCTACAAACTCTATCTTTCAATGAATCAAATAGGTTTATGTTATACTTGCTTATAGGAAATGAAAGTCCCAAATACTTATGATTAAAGGCTCTCTCTTATTCTCAAGAGTTGAGATGCATTGTCTTTTGCAACCTTAGACGTCTTCTTACTAAAGTAAAGGGCAAACTTTTCGAAATTAACCATCTGGCTTGAACTCCTGCCATAAGTCTTAATAATCCTCTTTAAAGTTCTATAGTCCTCCTCCATAGGTCTAGTGAAAGCCGTTGTCTGCAAAGAACAAATGAGAGATAGATGGACTTCTTTTTTAGAGATGGTAACCCCTATCAGCAATCAGAATGCTCAGCCTGACGAATGAGTGAAGAGAAGCCTTCTGCACATATCAAAAAAAGGTAAGGAGAGAGCACATCCCCTTGGTAGAGGCCCCGCTTTGGTGGATCCAGCAGGCGTGCAACCTCATTAATAAGTACAGAACATGATGTAGAGCGACTTATGACATAATGCTACTTAAGGAAAGAGGGTAGCGAAAATAATAAATATCTACAAATCTTGCCCTTGCCAAAAGGGTAACGATGAATCAATACTTATTTTTCAAATTTATTAAAAATCATAATATTTTCTTTCCAAAGCTTATTTTAAGCCGTAGCTTCTTGACAATCAACTTTGCCAAAATCTAAATCACACGTAAATCCTTAAAGTCACATGCAAAGATCCACGTGTCAAGAAAATCTTGAACCCTCCAAATCGAAAGCGTGATCAAATCACATGGGCAATCAAATCTCACTCTGTTCTTTCTAGGGATGTTAAAAAAAAAAAAAAAACCGACCCGAGGATCTGAACAGACCCGACCTGACCCGAAGAATTTGGATCGGATCTGTTCGGGTCTCGGGTCGGGTCGGGTCTGAAAGGCAGACCCGAGGCTCGGGTCCGGTCCGGTCCGGGTCCTAGTTGCTGAGCCCGACCCGAACCAGTAATATGGGCCATGGCCTCTTATGTTTAACTGTTTACATATGGCCTTTTTAAAATTTTGGCCCGAGACCTATGATGCATGTTAGTGTTGACGTTGGTCTTTTTGATTTTGGTATTCCTCTTGCTGCCGCCTCTCTAATCCCTCCTAGGCTCCTACAGTCCTAGCCGTCTCTACTCCACCGGACAACCACCACCTCCGACGACCACCACCTCCTCTCCGGCTCCCCCGTCCTCCCCTTAACCACCTCCGATGACCCTCCTGTCTCCTACAATCCCACCTCGACCATTTAAGGCCCTAACCCTAACCCTAATTTTGTTCCCCACCCACCACCCAGACATCCACTGCCGCCACCTCTCCGGCTCCCCCCTCTCCTCCGCCGCTGCGCCGCTGAGCTTGAGACCAAGAATCACTGGCCGATAGTAGTCGAATGCATGAGTAAATTCATGATAGGTGTGATTAGTATTTGATAGGATAGCGGTATAACAGAGTAAGCTGAATCCGCAACTCTGTTTTAGTTGTAACTTTTGTTAGAGGTCTTACTAATGTGCTATCAGATAGGATCTAAGAATTGCAGTTTATCCTCTTGTTTATAAAAAAAGAAATTCTACATCATCGCAAATTCTAAATAGCTATGTATACAAAGTGTTCGAACTGAAATGATCATAAGAAACGCTTGCATATTCTTGATTCACTGCTTTACTAATTATGTTTTTCTTAAATATCTAGGAGAATAGCTGTCTAATTTTCAACTTCATGGAAATTTGTTGTTAATCTTTATGGATAGGGAAGGTTTATAAAGGTAGATTTTTCATTAAAATTTATATAGTCGGACCCGATCAGACCCGACGAACCGGACCCGATCCGATCAGACCCGAACTAGTCAGGTCGGGTCGGATCCAAGCTCGGGTCGGATCGGGTCCGGGTCCGGCTAGATCCGGACCCGACCCGAGTTTGAACACCCTTTTGACCCGGACCCGACCCGAGTTTGAAAACCCTACTTCTTCCAACTTCATTACTCGCCAGTGGTTCACTTTGATATTTATTTTTTTCTGGATCATTTCTCATCGACCGATGGAGTCGATTTTTCACACCGGCCAGCCGTTAAAACTCCGCAGCCTTGGTGCAATTGATCGTCTCTCTCTATCTCCTCGCTATTGCCGGATTGCTGGCGTTAGGTATAGAATCCTAAAATGGTTTGTGCGTAGTTTTTATTTTTGTTGTTTCTTGGATTTACGGGCTGCAGTTTTTTACGAACAATGTTGACTAGCGAGTATTTGAAAAGGATGTTTCTAAGCATTCAGTGGCGGATCCAAGATTTTAAACATGGGTATCAGATAAATTAAAGAAAGGGAGAGATTAGATAATTTCAAACTTTTAATGTGATTTCGGGCTTAGTAAAATTGGTGTTGAGAGATGAGCAATGACTCTAGAACCGACGCAAACACTTACCTGGTAGTAAAATATCGTCTTTTTTCTAATTTAATTTTTTCGTAGATTTTGTAGTGGATTTACCCATTTTGAATGACTGATTGATTACTGATCACATTTTGCAAAGGGTAATGTCAAGAAAGTCTGCAAATCCTCCTGTAGGTCAAGGTATCTTCTGCAATGTACGTCTTAAATTGAAAATTCCCGATTATGAGAATATAGAGCATTACAATGGCATGTTTCTGCATTCTAAGCGATAGTGTATTGTTAGTGCAGGTCAGACAAGGTGACTCTTCTGAGGGCAAGATGGCGGATGTTGTTTCTGAACGGGCTAGACAAAGTTTGGTTGAGGTAGACATATTCAAAGCCACTAAACTGTAATCGATGTCTTTTTCTTTTTTTCAAAAAGATTCTTTTGATAACAATGAAGTTATATGGACAAACACTTAATTTTGTAAGTTCTGTACATGTACTATTCACTGCCATACAAATAATAAACTCTTTCGATGTCTTTCAAAAGTTTCTACTATGAATCACCATCATTAAGCAATTTCGATTTTGTTTAGTTGCATAAGCCCTGCTTGCTAATGTGTTTTGATCATCAAGAAGAAAGCTCAAAGCCTCATATAGAAGTGCAGGGGAGACCGTGCTTCATGATTTTGTACATTTGTTGCTTCTTCCTAGCAAGAAGCCCCTAAAAAGGAGCCTTAGTAAGCTTCACAAGGATGAAGCTACAAGCTAGTGGAAGAAATTGTAGGAACAGCTCTCAACTATATATTTTTATAAAAATGGCATAACTTAGGATGTGTACTGTTAAACCTTGATAGAGGTAGATAAGTGCACTTTTCATGCTTGAGCTTAACCAAAGAACCTTGAGCTCTGATGTATGTAAATTTGTGAAGACGAATTTCGATCTATTTCTCAAGCGTCTTTGGAATGCTATAGAATAATTTTAACTTGCTTTGAAACAAACACCTATTTATTAGTTTTTGTAGATGTCTGCAGTTAATTAGCTATCAAACGCAGCTGTGTAAATTGGGGCCTCTCAGATTTCCACCATTGTCATTTATCTACCCTTTTGGGACCAATTCACGCCTACATTTGAGTTATCTCCTTCCACATGAGCAATTGTTAGATATCTTGTTATCTCTGCATTGGCTTCTTAACAAATTTGGAGTATCCGTACATTTAATCCCTGTTGCTTACATTCTGCTTGAAGTAATTGTACTTTGAACTTCGACTTGTGATATCTTTGTCTTTAACCTAATGTGTACAAGACAATTACATGAGCTTCACAAATAGGTAATGCTGCAACTTGTGTGAAATTCTTCTGAACTTTCCTTTTTGGGAGTTCAGTATCTCACACTTGTGATGCTTGGCAAGAACTTTCTTTGTTGTTGCTTCTTGTTTCTGAATGATCCCGATCTATTGCTTGAAACATAAATTGGGTTTTAAATTGCGGCCAGGGCTTCCATGTTCTTCTGCTACTACTGTATATGCAATCTAATGCTTGCTAGAATGTTATTTATCTCATCTGCCATGATTATATCACGGAATATACATGTACATTTGTTTGTTCTGCTAATGGATGTATGCTGTATGGCCTACTAGGAAACATTTTCTCCAGTGGTCAAGGTTAGCTATCCTTTGAATTATTTATCTGGTAAAGCTTTTCCGTTGGGAGTATCAAAGATTGAAGATGGAATCAACTTTGCTATTTTCTCTCAACATGCCACTTCAGTGACATTATGCTTGTCTGTTCATGGGAGGTAACAATCTTAATCTTTCACATGAAAGGCAGTGGATCTCTGCTATGCAGGAAACATAATGGAATAATGTCAAAAAAGCCCCTTCTTTTTTTTCTGATGATTACTAAATGAAGCTAAAATACATATATTTAGGTATTTTTTGGAAAAATTTTAAATATAAAACAAAAAAAATCATGTGCTCTGCAGCTTGTGTATTGGAAGTTTTTTCAAAAAAACATATCTAAATAGGTGTTTTAAGGTTTTGAAGTTGTTACTGGTTATAAAACATTAGAGCTCCGGAACATATATTTAGAAACATTTTTTTGAGAAAAAATTGAATATAGAAATTGTAGAGCATACAAATGGTATTTTCTTTTCCTGTGTATTCACATTTATTTGTAAAAAAATAGTTATAAGTGTGTGTGTCTACGCGCGTTTGAATAATTTTGTAAGCTGTGTGAAAAAGCAGGGCTTTTTTGTAACATTTTTGAAAAATAGGGGCTTTTTCGATAAAACCCCAATATCTTTTAAGTTCATCTTGCTATATCTGATTTTTTTACGTAGATAATAATGATGCATTTAATCAAATCTTTACTGATTATAAAGTTATGATGATAGTTTTTGGAATTAGAAGTAGCAAACTAAATTGAAGCACAAAGTCCAATTGATAATTATAAAAGCTATCTTTTAGTATATTCCTATTTTACGATTGATCTCATCTTTTACCTGGACTGCAACATGCATTTCTTGTTCCTCCAGAAGTACAGCCATGGAAGGCACGATCAGTTGGCATTATTTTTCCTCAAAGTAGTCAACTACTCGAATAAAAAACTGTACTTTTAGACAATGACAAATGAAACAAAGTTACAGAATAGGACAAGATCCGGATATTAACACTGTTGGAATTGATTTTATCGCCTTTTTTTTCCAAAAATAAATTGGTCATGCAGCCTGATCACCATACAAGACCATTACAGTTTATAACTTTATTCTTGATCTTTGAGATGTCATATCATGTACATGCTCTTTCTCTTCTTTGAGAAAGCAGTTTTGTATTACTCTTTAGGAACAGAGAAGTTGTCTCTATAGATGGATCAAACATGGGCAAACTATTCTGATAGAAAGTCTGTTTTTGTACTAGAAACTTGTTTTGTTGTGTGTCTTTAGTGTTTTAGCGTATTACTTTGATGCTACTCTGACTTTCCTTGCTTACCCAAGTGGAGTAGGAATGAACGTGTAGGATGAAACTTGTACGTTTTTCCATATTGTCTGAGTCCTAAATGCTGAGCTACTCTCAGATATATGTTATGCTTTCCTATCTTGTTTCATTAATACTACACTATTCGATAGGGTTGACTCTGGAATGATAGAGGTTGCTCTGGATCATCAGGATAACAGAACTGGGGATATATGGCATGTCTGTGTACAGGTAGGCGTCATTTTTGCGCTTCTAGTTTCTCCGGAGATCTATTTTCCTTTGCCTTATAAATTTCTTTTTTGCATTGTCGTTGTTAGCTAATCAGTAAGATATGTGGTGCCTAACGCATGCTTTATAAGAGAGCCTTAATGGAAGAAGAGGTCTTTGGAAAATTAAAGCAAGCCTTAACTGAACTATTTTCACATTAATTTGTTCATGTCATTGTAAAAGTTATAAACCTGCTACTACATACGTGTGAGATATGTGGTTATGACCTCTCTGATAAGCTGATTGTTCACTTGTAGGATACTGTCTTGAATTGATCGAAAATTGGGGAACAACCTAGTGCTTTGTTTAGTTAAATACAAATAATGTTGATAGTTATTCCTATGTTCAGTCTGCTAAAGGTGGTGGATACCAAAGTTCTTTGATAAGAGGATAGGGAATCAAGACTGTTGGAATTTTTGTGTCAAGTGTGTCATAGGTAAGAAGAAAAAAAATTTAAGTAACCTGTTTTGTTGCTTCTAAATGTTACGTTAGATGTGTGGAATTGTGGATACACGACCAAGGATCAGAATAGAAATGAAATGGATACGAGAAAGTTTGTGTGGCAGAAATAGAGAACAAGATGATTTAAAATTGTTACAGATGGTCTAGACATGTTAAATGAAGATAGATTGATGTGCCAGTTAGGAGATGCATGGTAATATTAATCGTCCCAATAAAGAGAGGAAGGGAAGTTCCAAGAAGAATTTCACAGAGAAACTATAAAGAATGATCTACTTGTTCTGAAATTAAGAAAGGTACTGGTACATAATATAGCACAATGGCTTACATGAATCCATGTAATCGACCTACCTAGTGGGAAGAAGGTGGGAAGAAGGCCGCTGTTTTGTTGTTCTATTTACTCCTAAGATAGGTAGAACTTTTATGATGACCAGAAAAAGACTGCTTTTGAATCCTTCAGCACAAGCTTTTTGCTCTTCTTCATTGGATATGCCAGTCACTACTACATATGAGAATACCTTTTGATTTTTTTTCTTGTTTAAATTTTTGTATCTTTGAAGCAGCAACTTTGTTATCTACTATCAATAGTAGAAAAGATAAATGTACACAATAAATGTTTAGACATGTGCATACATGCATATGTAGAAATAGATTCACGTTCCGCATATTTACATACACATGTACTGGGACTCGCATGAGTTAGCGAGATGATATTCTGAGATATCTCTAAGATTCCTTGTTTTGGTGTTTCGTAGGGATTGCCCGATTCTGGTGTTCTCTATGGGTATCGTGTTGATGGTCCACAAAGTTGGGAAGAAGGGCATCGTTTTGACAGAAGTGTAGTTCTTGTTGATCCCTATGCCAAATTGGTCTGCGGTAGGAAACATTTTGGAGATGTTACACAAAAGATGTCCGTCTTCCTTGGAACATATGACTTCAGTGCTTCTCTTTTTGATTGGGGTCCTAATTATAATCTACCCAACATACCTGAGGTTTATATTATGCATACTGACTACCGATGTTAATTCACATAGATGCACCCCTGTAGAGGTGCAGTTCCTCTTGTAACTATCTTTTGGTTGTGCAGACTGATCTTGTAATATATGAAATGAACGTTCGCTCCTTCACAGCTGATGAATCAAGTGGTCTGGACCCAAGCGTTCGTGGGAGCTACTTAGGTGTTATCAGTAAGGTAAAATGTTGTTAAATATTTATTTCATGTATGAGATGTATAATATTCGTAGTTATTAGTTTTGAGCAAGGTTTTCCGTGCCGGGCGTACGCTCGGTGCCACCTGACACGTGAGAATCCGGCACCGTCTCAGAGCTGAGCCCGACGCCGACTGTGCTAGTCGGCACTGTCAAGCTGTGTAGACAGTGCCAAGCCGTGACGGTCGGCACGTAATTTATTTTCTTTTTTTATTTTTTTTATTTGGGTTTTACATATCCCTTCTATAAGCCATATCAACACTCTATGTGGTAGTAAATTATATACTATGTACTTTTGCTATGTAATTATGACTTTTGTATTTAGTATTTTATTATTGCTTAAATAATTTTAGTATTTTAAAAATTAAAAATTGTACGGATCGGTGCGGTCGGCATGTCTCGAGTTTTGGATTTATCAAAACTCGGCTCGGCATGGCACGGAAAACCTTGGATTTGAGATATGTTATTTACACCTTGATCATGAATTTACTGGTTGGAAAAATTGTTTTATCTGGGAAGAGTGATTTTTTTTTCATATTATTTAGGAAAAGTGTATAATACAATAATGTATAGTTATGTTGATGCAGTAATATCTAACATAGAGAATAGTCTCTGATGTTGTGAATGACCACCTTACAAGGTGCGAAGAGTATCTTTAGATAAATTTTTTTAATCAATGTTAGGCTATTGTATTTAGTAGGAAATTTAGAATGTTAAAAATGAGTTCTAGTAACTGTTGACAAGTCAATTCCGATAAGCATGTAATTTCTGTTAGATGCATCATAGCAATTCAGAGATAATCTCACCATGAAGATGTAACATAGTTTTTTTATCATTTAATTTTATTTGGTGCAACGTAGATTCCACATCTGTTGGAACTCGGTGTCAATGCTGTGGAACTTTTGCCTGTTTTTGAGTTTGACGAGATGGAATTTCAAAGGCGTCCAAACCCAAGAGATCACTTGGTAAAGTGCATCTTCTTTTATTTTTAGCGTGCCATTTAGTGTGAATTGCTTACGGGATCATTTTCTTGACATTGTCCTTTTCTTTTTTTTTATCTCATTTTGCAAGATCAACACATGGGGATATTCTACTATAAACTTTTTTGCTCCTATGAGCAGATATGCTAGTGCTGGTGGTGGATCTGAAGCCGCTTCTCGAGAATTTAAAGAAATGGTCAAAGCCTTGCACAATGCTGGAATCGAGGTAGAAAATATATACTAGCAAGTGCAAGTTTTTGAGCATGGCATTGGTTTGGTAGCTCGATTTCTGTTTGGTCTTTTGAGATATCTACCAGTTTGGTTCATTTTTAACTGTAGATTATTCTGGATGTTGTTTACAATCATACTAACGAAGCTGATGATGCTCACCCTTACACTACTTCTTTTCGTGGCATTGACAATAAGGTAATAATTTAAGTTTTTGGCTATAGTTGTTAATAGAAGTTAGCTATTTCTTAATTTTATCTCATGTGAGACTCTTTTAACTGGCCTATAAGAGTGATAGGATTTTACTATTTTAAATGAATGACTTGCTCGATGATATAGGTGATTGATCTAGTAATGTTGGGCTTAAGTGATCCAAGAGGGAGTGAATTGGGTTCGAGATTTTGAAGTTCAAAAAATTATGAAAGGAAGATGTTCAAGGCAGATTAACTTTGAAGAAAATTATAAATATGCAGAAAATAATAGAGATATATGCTAGGGTGGTGGTGTGCAGATAAATGCAAACACAATGTAGAGAGATACGACACTGGGAATATTATGCTTCTCCCCTTGCTTATGTCCTCTCCCTGAATTTTTGGAATTTCCAAGCTAAACACTAACCATACAAGCGCCTTGGCTTTATGCAGGTCCCAGCAATGCCTTGAGAGTTCCCCTGAACTCTCCATCAAGAGTCTCATACTCTTGGAAACAAGGGTAGGGCATTCCATGCCTTAAACACCCCCCCTCAAGTACTGCAAAGGGATATAAAGTAAAAAGATAACCCACAAAAGTACCCTTCCTTAGATTGAGATTTAACCGTAGAGCAGTGGAATCTGTACTTTGAGATTGTAAGATTTCATCATCTTAGGGACTCTCTTTTTACAGATATCGTGCATTTAGCTATGGAGAAGGGCAGCGTCTTGCACGCTCAGCCCCTTCTTCGTTGCCGTTTTGTTACCTTCGCCGCCCTAACCGTCGCTGCTTTGTTTTCTCTTTTTAAAAAAAATGCTCTGCTGTGAGAGAGAGAGAGAGAGAGAGAGAGAGAGAGAGAGAGAGAGAGAGAGAGAGGGAGAGAGAGAGAGAGAGAGAGAGAGAGAGAGAGAGAGAGAGCCTAGTAGGGAGCCTAGAGAGAAAGAAACGAGAGAAAGACAGAGAAAGGAGAGGGAGAGTGGAGAGAGAGACACAGAGAGAGCAATTTTTTTTTCAAAGATGAAATATTAATAAGATTATTGGCACGACACGTCTCGAATTTGGAATTTTCCGAAACTCAGCTTGGCACGGCGTGGTAAACGTTGCTATAATCTGGATTTTATTCAGCAGTCGTTAGAGGAAATGTTCCCTTAATTAATACATGGGGGATACTTTAACCACCAGTTCCTTGCTATTATTATGTAAGTTACGCATATAATGTTTTTTCTAGCTATTTCAGCTTAAATTAATGGTATATCTTTTAGCATTTGTTAAGAATTATAAATAACTAAAATTACGAAAAAAAACCTGGCATTTATCATTTTTTTCTTCTTCTAGTATATTGTTTATTAGCCTCATTTTTATTCCTTGATTTTACTCACTCTTATTTTGCACATATAGGGTCTCACGGTGATGTAGTTTATCTAAATACGTGGGCCATATCCGAAAGAATTTACCTTTTTTGAAAGTCATTAAAAGTTTTCAAAAATGTTGCTATAACTTGGGCAGAAGACGGGTGAATTTATGTTGTGACTGGCTTGAAATCAGGCTATCCCCTAGCAGTCTAGCAACGTATGAAGTCAAGTGCAGGACCGTATTGCTTTCAACGACTTGGAAATTATGAATCAGGCTTGTCTGATGGGTCATACACCTTGATGACACATTCTGACTATGGTGTTTAAGTGACCGAAATAACTTGTCTACTATCTATTATTTTCTTACTGACAAATTAATTTCGCTCGAGGAAGTTCTATATTCTAAGGAGGACATGGTATGGGTATTGCTTATGAAAATTATAATGTAAAACTTTCCTTCTACCTTTGCGCTACTGCTACTGCATGATTATTTCTCTCCACATTTTACTTTATGGAAATTTGGAGTTTCTCTAAATACTTCAGTCTTCCTTTTCTGATTTAGGCGGTGATTTTTATTTGTAGGTTTATTACATGCTGGATGAAAATGCTAAGCTTCTTAATTACTCGGGATGTGGTAAATTGAGAGCTTACCATTCTGAATCTATTTGATTCCTTTAGGACCTTTCAGTTTTTGTGCATTACGGTGGCATATATATCTAATTTGGCCTACTTTTGTTAAAATGTTTTGCCGTCTCTTGAAACTTGAAATATGATCAAATGGTATACAAGTTGCTAAACATGCGGAATAATCTCAACTTTATGATTCAATAGATGCTTTATAGTGACAGAATGAGTTTTAAGTCGCATAGCCTAAGCCAGTAGATATCTACTTTTCTGCTTTTGAGTATCTTGTCATGGAATACTTAAAAGCTTGTAAGATTTACAACTGCAGAATTTAACTAAAAGATTCCAATATGCCTGTAAAATGTATGATTTATCTTTAAAAAGAAAATATAGCATTTATGCGTTTATTTCATCTGTCAGTGGAAATGACAGCTTAGCTCGTAGCATCTTTGCTACTTGAAAAACAGAGAGCAGGCATTTCATTTGGGGAAAGGTCAATTGTTCTTTTAAGATCATGCTTGTCTAATCTAGTCTTTTATTTGGTTAAGAAAAGGCGAACTGTACTTTAAGCAGAGATATTGGTTTCTGTAAGGTTTCTATAATCCTTTCTGCTAAAGTAAGGGAATTTAGAAGGATCTAATGCTTCTTTAGAAGTATATTAATTGAAAACCTGCTATCAGTCCTTGTGATAAATAGTTTTCTGAATAAAAGTCCTTTGGATATCTTTCATGTTGTTTCTAGATACCTAACTTTTCTTCTACCATCTTTCTTAACTTGTTACATTGTAATCATTGATCCAGGAAATACTTTAAATTGTAATCATCCGGTAGTCATGGAACTGATACTTGACAGTTTGAGGCATTGGTAAGTAATGACCCACAAAATAATGTTATCTGCTGCTGCACATCCAAAGTAGCTTTAAGTTTAATGAGCTTATGCAGGGGGTGGATCCCCAAACTTTTCTTAGTGGGGGCAAATTTATACAACTACAGTAATTTAAGAAAAATATCCACATCACCAATATTTCATAATAAAGTATTGTCTAGAGGCCCGTACTACAGTTTCAACTTTAAATGTTTATTAATATGGCATTAAAAAGGGGAAGATAACAAGAATGCCACTTAACAATCACCTTGGAAAATAACAAGAATGCCATTTAACAATCAACTTTGTAATGTAATATTTATTTTGGGTACTATTGAGAATATGTTTTTCAGTAAATGTAACCCAGTAACCTAAAACTGTTTATCCTCCATATATTGTGTGCACGGAGAGAAATATATTTACAAATCTATAATCAAGAAAATCCATGAGTTATAATACAAATACAGCTGTAAGAGTAATATAAATGATTATAGACTAGTTTTGAGTACCAAAACAAATTGAGGAATAAGTTATTGCAGGCTTTTCAGATGTTGGTACAAAAGTTTTAGCACAATATAATAAACCGCGATGTGCATAAGTTAGATAGGAAGTAGAAACTACAGATGCTAGAGAGCGCGCTATCATTGTGGTTAGCGCCCACCCACGATTCTAAGCTTCATTTCTTGCACCTATTCTAAGGCCAGTGTGGTCATACTTATCCTACCATATATGCTGCCCAAGGGAGCTAAAAGGCAATAACGGTGGTTCTATAACATGCTCGAAATTAAAAAAAAAGTGATTCTTACAAAATTGTCAACATCAATACGTATGCATCAACTTTGTTAGTCACTATGATCACCTCTAGTAATATTGAATGGATGAGATTTTACCTTTGGAGTGGGTGTAAGGACATGGATGTTGGAGTTGGGATGAGTAGCTGCACAAACTTCTTGTTATCCCAACCATATATGTACATCTAAAAAAAAAAAAAAATCATTGGAGCAATTGCCCCCAAATGATCTTTATGTGGATCCTTTTGAAGATTGATTGAGCCAATTATTATAAGCTTAATTAATCCTCCTAATAGTTTAGTCATCTTATATTGTCAAGGGTGAAAGAGTATCATATTGATGGATTCCGCTTCGACCTTGCAAGTGTTCTTTGTCGTGCCTCTGATGGAACTCCTCTTAATGCTCCTCCAATTGTGAAGGTAACCTTATTGCTCTTATGCTCTCATGAGATCTTCGTATAATGTGTTAAAATCCATTTAGTAAATGCATGCAATCTCCATTTCATCTTTGTAGCAACGCATTAAAATTGAGGTTTCTCATGGTTGCATTTTAGCAATTTTCATATGTCGTGTATTTGCATGGGATCAAAATTAGATTTTTCCTTTATGTAGTTTGGTAGAAAATAAAAAGAGAAAGTTCCAAAGCAACACATTAGAAAATTATTGAATTGATAAAAAGATGGCACTTATTAACAAGAAATATTATAAGAATATGATTATTCTCATGATTATATATCCCTAAATTTTTATCAAGGTTTAAGGTGCCGAGCGGCATAGCGCATGTGCCGGCATCCGGCACGGGCAATATAAAGCGCAGTCCGCGTGGGTTAGCAGAGTGACATGTGAAAAGTTTTTATATAAAACAAAAAGAAGAAAGAACGAAGGAGGACAAGAAGGAAAGGGAGTAGAGAGGGGGTTGTGTACTTATCAAGTGTTGCCACCATCGCCACCTACCCGGCTGCTCTCTCTCTCTCACTCATTTTATGAAGTACCTACACTACCGTAAGGGTGCAGAAGTGTCATGCGTGCGTAATGCTTGCATATAAGATTTACTCGTAGGCATGGACCTAAACAGTCTGTAGGACCCTTGTTTGACATGAAGGGCCATTCCATTGTTAACGTGAATTTTTAATATAAACTCTTTTTATTTTTGTTTCTATACTGTAGTAACAAAAAATAGCACTAGCATGGTCAGGCTGAACATGGTTGGCACAGTAGCGTGTGCCATGACTTTGTGCTTTACCTAAACTCGCTCGGGTGCCACTTACCTTGGGTTTAACATTGATTACAACTTGGAAGATTTTCTTTTTTAAAACTTGACACTTGCAGAACTGAATGACCATGTTTTGCCGCTTCTCAAGTTCTGTTTGTTGGAGAACCAAATTGTCTTCTTCGATACTTACTTTGATCCTTTATGATGCTTTTTGTCCTATTTCTCAGTTAAGGCACCTTCAGCCTATTAAGCGTGGACCTCCCTTAGTCTCTAATCTACTGCACCACTCAATGATATGTCATCCTTTTTTTTTTTTCCTTTCTCAAATCTAGCTATCTCTTACTTGTCACCACATCCAATAAACTGCCACTGTCATATGGGTTTTCCTTTCCTCTAAGTAGTGCTGGCCCAATCAACTTCAGGCTAGAAGTAATGAAGGAACTTCAGCGTAAAAGTAATAAAGGAACAACATCTCTGCAGATTCCTTGGGTGCCATCAAGCTAGGGGAGAAAAGGGACTCTCAAAAGTGAGGTCCGAGACAAGCATCTTTCCTTATTACAAAAAAAGAACAAACAGAATAAGATAGTAAGCAGCAATAAGGCAAGACCAATAGAGAAGGGTACCTGAAGCAATTTCATATCGAGATGTCTCTTTGGTGTTATAACTAATTTCATGCTTTTGGGCATTTCAGATCGTATCTCTAATTGATCTTTCTGTTAAGATATTTTACCTTCTTGTGTCATTTACAATTTGATGTTTTATGAATCATTTAGTTGCAATCGCACTAGATATTGACTTTTATTACATATATGTATGAGCTTGAAACTACAATTCTGAATTCTAATATTTAACACCTTGTACTAATCGCTAGGCAATTGCAAAGGATCCTATATTATCAAGATGTAAAATAATTGCAGAACCTTGGGATTGTGGAGGACTTTATCTAGTAGGAAAGTTTCCAAACTGGGACAGGTAATTTCAGCTTTGTGGAAATGTAACATTTCCACCTGTACAAATTTAATTTGTTTGCGTTTAGGGTAGTTCACTTGAGGAACAGCCTTTTTTATGTGTTGCATGACTTAGTGTCTAGGTTATTTTAACTTTTCATCTCATGAAGGGATGAAAAAGAAATAATTTAATAAAACAAGCATTAGATTAGTGTGTTAACTGCTATGGAAGGCAGCCATCGTTGTGATTTTGTTATTTACAAGCTCTCAATGAGAGAGTGTAATAATATATATATATGTATATATATATATATATATATATATACATATATATATATATATACATATATATATATATATATAATTATATACATATATAGATATATATATATAATATATTATATTATATATATATATATACAGTAATTATATTAAAACAAGCATTTAGATGTAGTTGTGGTTAACTGTATGGAAGGCAGGCCAATCGTGTGTGATTTTTCTTACAAAGCCTCAATGAGAGAATTGATATATATATAATATATATATAGATTTAGATTAGTGTGGTTCAACTGTGCTATGGAGGGCAGGCATCTTGGTATTTGTTTCCTTACAAAGCTCAATGAGAGAATTGAATATATATATATATATGAGCTCAATCACTTTGGATGTTTTCTTAGTTAAACGAATATGGTTCCACTGGTTTTTTATAAGGATACGTTAAACTTTCCATCAGAGTTTTTGAAAGATATAAATTCTCTTTTCAAGGCATGTCTTGTCGTAGCTGCAAAGTTACTCTGTTGTGAAGGTAATGGGTTTGAGTCATGGAAATCTGCACAAAAAATGCGAAGATAAGGCTGTATAGATATGCGATACCCCTCCTAGCGTAGATGGGACCTTCTGGAGGAGCTATTGGTATTCGCTTTTTGAGAGAGACTATAGTTAAAATGTGTTTGATTCATATTTTTAGGTGCCAATTGGTACATCTCGTACCGCACAGTACGTGCTTGTTCGGATAGTTGTCTGCACTGTATGAACCGGCACGGTAAATGCCGAAAAATCTTATATTTAAAATTTTAAATTAATTTTGGATTTTTATTTTATTTTAAAAAAATTAAATGTATACCAGCACAGTCAGCATGTACCGGTATCTGAACCCAAAATCGGTTCGGCTCGGCACATAAAACCTTGGTTTGATTTTATGTTTTTCGTTATCATAAAAGGCTTGCTCTTCATTGCTTGACCTTGCATCCACATAACTATTGCAGGTGGGCCGAGTGGAATGGGAAGTACCGTGATGATATTAGGAGATTCATAAAGGTGATGCTCTGATTGCAAAATCATTTGTTCTATCTTTTTCAACATTTGGATCTGATGGTTAAATGATGTGCTATCTTTATTTGAATTTATCTTTTGCTTTGATTTCTTGGACTTGTTTAGGACTTTGATTCTGTTGTATCTATTATGAGTTTATTTTTCTTTTATGTGGATTCTCGCCATTTTAGTACTGTTCTCTCGTTTAGGTGATGATAGATAAGTAGATCTTTCTTTTCGGCACCTCTCTTTCTGCCTGGTTTACATGCTTCTCTTTGTAGTCCTCTTCATCCTTCTACTCATCAACTTTGTAGCCATCCTTTGCCTCTTTTTCACCACTTTCCTAAAGTTCTCCCATACTTATCTAGGCAATATTTGCAAGTTTGCTTCTACATTTCTATCGGACTTTCTGAATGTGCTATTTAACAAGCTTGTTACTCTATTTTCTTCAATGTATTAGCCCGTTTATGTGATATAAGGTTCTTTTTTTTTTTTGGGGGGGGGGGGGGGGGGGTGGGGCGTTATCGTTTTTGCTTACTCATTTCTATTTCACACTCTCATAAAGTAACTTTAGCTTTTCCTCTCACTGCTTGCTGCTTCTTCACGTCCTTTTGGCCCCTTTCTATTCTACTTTCCTATGCATCACACCAATACTATTAAGGCTATGGTTTACAAATTTTGTGATTTAATAAAGTTGCTTATGATTTCCTTTTTACTATATGACAACCTTGACACTCTTTTATTTGTCCAATCTCCTAGTATGCTGCTAACTTAACAGTTCCTGCTCACAGGGAGACTCCGGTATGAAGGGAAGTTTTGCCACCCGTGTATCTGGTTCAGCTGATCTTTACCAGGTATAAGTGATTAGACGTGTAGTCAATTCTTGCCAGGATCTATTTAAAGATTTATGTAATAATAATGTAGAGTTTAAATGTGTTGTCTTTTTCCATTTACTAGATAACCCAAATTGTGTTTGATGTGATTGATGGATGAGTTCTTTAATCAAGTAAAATTTCTTCTTGTTACACCTTTTTTTGAGTTGCTTTAGTTATGTAGATCTGGTATATGTGCTTGTTGTTTCTATTCTTGAAACTCTGTGGTAGCTCATTGAAAGTTAGGCCTAGGCTTAAGGCGTAAAACCTCGGGAACTGGGTTTCAAAGTGTACCATTGATGTGTCCCTTAACAAAATCATATGCAGAATAGGCCCAGTCTACCAAAGGCTGGATACCGGAATAGACTAATCTTGTCCAATATTTCATTTGGGCGTCCTACGCCTAATTTTTATGGGCTAGAGTATACATACCAGGTCCTTGAGGTCCCTAGATTACATGGTCTTCACTTTTTCATGGGCCACTATTTTAAATTTTGGTATGATAGATATTAGCAGCTACTGACTCGTAGATTTGGTAGTATAAGAGTGCATGGTCCTGTATTAGCCCCATAGAGAATTGTCACTAGCAGTATTTGACTAACACCTGCAGTAGCCGTTTTAACTTTGATAAAATACATTTTGGGAGAGTTGAGATGATGTTAATGCTCTTTTGGAGCATACACAATGTCAAGTGGCTTATGAGATCTTCCAGCTTTAAAGTCTTTCAGTGTACTAGCTGATATTGTTGTACGTTACTCTACATTTAAAATACAGAAAAAAGGAAAGTAAATAGTAGAT
The DNA here is from genome assembly GCA_002076135.1 of Xerophyta viscosa. NCBI lineage: Eukaryota > Viridiplantae > Streptophyta > Magnoliopsida > Pandanales > Velloziaceae > Xerophyta > Xerophyta viscosa. Next base: position 420,570 of record MJHO01000114.1, on the reverse strand, counting down.
AGATTTAGACTAAATTGCTATGAGAATGCTTAAAGAGTATTGAATAGTCCATACTATGGAAGAGGAGATCACGTAATGGGTGAACCCCAAGGCCTATCTGAGGTTGGGTTTGGTTTTAGGCCTGAGCTGGTGTAGGAAACCCAGGCTAATTAGAAATCTGCAGAATCTTGGACCAGGATGATTTTGCTGTATGATGCCATACAGCACGTTTAGAAAGATATGAAATTCCCAAGATTTTAGCATTTTTGAAAAGCTATATTCCCAAAATGGTACTTGTGCAAGTACTAACTAGTAACTAGCAATGGTAGATCATAGCTTACTGAGCTTTCAATAGGCAATTGAATCCTGATTTGGGTGTGTAGTCGTCCTATGCACATAGACGCTAACAGTTATTGTATCCTTCTTTGTGGATTCATTCAACTTGAGTGCAACAATAAGAATCTATCTTAGAAGGACACTAATATTTTCATATCAATGTTTCTAAATTTCAGCTCCGTTATGTACTAATACCCTTTTGCTATTTGTCTTACTTATGGTTTTTTTATTTTCATTTTTCTCTAAATGCTTCCTTTGTAACAGGTAAATAAGCGCAAGCCATGCCATAGCATCAATTTTGTCATTGCACATGATGGGTTTACCCTGTACGATCTTGTTTCCTACAACTTTAAGGTGTGTAACTTGCATTTTTTGAAAAGGTTTAAGTTCAACCAAACTTTTGATGGTTCTATTGTAGTCAATTTTATTGGAAACTATGTAGCATAATGAAGCCAATGGAGAGGGAGGGAATGATGGAAGCAACGATAACTTTAGCTGGAATTGTGGTTATGAAGGTCAGTTCCACTCTTTTATTTCACAATATATAATCAATGTCTTCAACCCTAGACATTCTTAAGTATTTAAGGTTGTCGGACTTTTTAAAAGAATGCTGTAATTGTCTCACATGCATAACCTGCAGATACCTCCGCTCAATCATGGGCTGGTTGTATGTTCAGGCATTTACTTGGTTTACTTGATTTAATAGCAATCTTCTTCTGTATTATATCTATGATTCTTTATGGGTATTAGTTCCATCAAGTACTGCAGTATATTATTGATAGAAGTGGCATAGGTAAAGCTTTAATGGGATTTGGCGTAAAGAGGCTGAATTTTTATTTCTTTAGTCAAACTAATGCTTTAACTTTATTATTGCCTAAAAGGCTAAAACAGTGTTATTTGGTATCTTTTTGGAGGATTTTCCATGCTTCCTGTAGTTTCTGTATCTAGACATGTTATGAAGAGCAATGTGATTATTTTCTCAAAAGAATAAATAAGTAATTTTTTTTTTAAAAAAAAAGGGAAAAGAAAAGAAGAGCAATGTGATTATTGGCAATTGATTTGGGTCTACAGGAGTATTTCCATTTTGCACAGTTACCAGGACTTTGCTTGACAAACCATCTAATCACTTAATGAATGCCACATCAACTCCAAAAGTTAAATTGGTAAAGGGCCATGAACGACCTTTACTTGTAGGAATTTTGTTGATCAAACCCTATAATTCCTTCAAGGTACGAACAATATACCAGATACTTTAATTGAAGCCTCCCAGAAAAGTTACATAATACACAAATATTGATATTTAATGCGCGATATATTGCTCACATGTTGAAGCCTACTCGTAGTATCAGTTTTTTGGCCTTGTTTAATTTTATATTTTTGGAGATAGGTCCAATTCTTGAAGCTTTGTGAAGCTTAATGTACAAGCAGGGGCAACTGCAACAGTTGAGACATTGTTAACTAATAGCAGATTCCTTTGAAATTTGTAGGAGAAACTGAAGATGCTAATGTTAGATCTTTACGCTCCCGGCAAATGAAGAACTTCCATTTGGCATTGATGATATCTCAGGTATCTCATTATTGGGAATAATTGTACTTGGCCAATCCACTTTAAGATTCCAATGAAGCTCGTTTCATGAAACAACTCTTATCATCCATGCTAAGAACATGCTAGTAGTGTTTATTCCTCTAAGTCAATCTATGTTGTGCTTGCCGTTAGATATTTAGCTGCATTTTCTTCTATTGCTGTATTTGATATCACTTTTGCAAATAAGAATAATTTGCATTTAATTCTAGTAATTTTTAACATCAAAGTCAACAATTCCAATTTGAATGATGTTTATTGACATTGATGAGCTTTCTTTAGATATATTCTAAAAGATAAATACTCTACTCTTAAGGAAAACATATAGCAGATATTGAGGAAGCAATGATATACAGTAGTGAGTTACAAATGCTTTTCGTGACATTATACAAACTTGATAATGATCTAAATTTCCTTAAAAGTGGCGGTTCACGTTTTAATCAAGTAAGATATTGTCTTCGACTCTTCATAAATTTCAAAGTTCCTGAAGATACGGTAGCATTTAAAACTAGGCTTCTGGTTACTTTGTCTTTATGTCGGACATCCCTCCTCACCAATTATTATGCTAGATTTACCACCATTTATGATCCTTGGTAATTTTCATAGATGCTTAATCTCTTAACAATTTCCATGCTTTTACTTTCTAGTAACAGAAATAGTGCTGCTATGCAGCACCCTCATCTTCACCCTAGCAATGAGTGTGTTACACTGGGTGGAGGAGGTGTAAAGTGAGGATGAGCGTGATTAATTTAGGGTCAGAACTAGGGCGAGAATGAGGATGCTCTTTTGCAATTTTTTGTTAGAAATGATCATGACACCTGTATGTCTACTAAGCATTCACGTAATATGCACTGAATAATGTATTTTACTTTACCGTGCTTGTGAGTAATTATAGGGAGTACCAATGATGTTGATGGGAGACGAATATGGACATACACGATATGGAAATAATAATAGCTATGGACATGATACTGCGATTAACCATTTTAAGTGGGAGCAGGTGAGAATGTTGCTTCTCTTTTCTTCTTAATTTGGTCGTTCACCTAGGAAATATGACCATCTGTTGTTATTCCATCAGTTGGAAGCAAGAAGAGCTACACATTTCAGATTTTTTTCTGAGCTAATAAAGTTCCGCCACAATCATCCTTTGCTTAGGCGAGACCGGTTTCTTGGCAAAGTAAAGTATTTAGCTACATCATGTTGAATATTTGTAACCATCCATAATATTACTTTTCTATTAAATAGAGTTTTTTGTTATGTTAATATATATTGTTTCTTGACTTACGTTTCACAAGATGTAGTGTAGTTTCATGTATTACTATTTGTAAAGTACAACTTATTCTTTCCTTGTGTTTCATTGTAGTTTTATTCCATTGTATTTTTATATTAAGAAGTTGGTCCTTGTTTATTGCTAATACCATCTTCATGCATTTGAGTTGATAAGAATGACATTGCTCATAACCTTTTATACAAAAGTGTAGTTTAACTGTGATTATCGTATTGGTGCCTGTACTTGCTTAGTTTATCTATCGGTTAACAAAGTTATAAGTAGAGGATTTGACTATACTCTGTATATTGAAGTGTTGGGATTTGAAAGTATTTTCACACAATAGATAAATGTGAACTTCAACATGCGACATTCAGTTGTGGAATAATAAATCCCAAGGAAGAAGAAATTTTCAGACTAATAATGATGGAATATGCATTAATCATATGGCTAGTCTATACGTCTGGTTGATGAATTCCGGGTTATGTTATCTGAAATCTAAGTGCATGGTATTCATCTGCCTTATCATTCTAACTGATCATGTAATATTGCATGTAACCCGTTTTGAAAACCCTATAATATTTGATTCATGTACGTTTAGTGGTTGTTGAATTCCAGTTCTAGTTTGAGTTACAATCAATGGCAGGGTAAAGTTTAGCACATTTAACAATTCTTCTGAGCATGCTGAAAATACTCAGGAAATAGGAACTACAAAATGTGCATATTTTTAGGATCTAGCTACGCAACCATATTTAGGTATGAGCATTAATCACATTGCTATTAACTTCTTGCCATGAACCATTGTAACTATTTCCTGTGTTGTTAAGGGTGTCTTGTATGTAGCACCTTCTGATGTGTAAGGCATATCACTTTGGTTAGCTGATGCACTCATTAACATGCAGGAAGATGTTACATGGCATGAGGATAACTGGGACAACTATGATAGCAAGTTTCTTGCATTCACGTATGAGCAGGATGTCTTTGATACTACACGATTCTGGATTCTATTACTTAGATTGTGTTAATCAAATTTATCGGATTTTATGTTTCGCTAAACTACACATATTCCTATTGTGTTTCTTTTCTAGGCTTCATGATGAGAAGTCCCAAGGAGATATATACTTGGCCTTCAACGCGCATGACTATTTTGTGGATGTCGTAATTCCTTCTCCTCCCAATAGGAGACGCTGGCACCAAGTGGTATGGTTTAGCTACTTTTTATAAGCAAGTTTTATTGTTTTGTGGAAGAATTTCTTATCTGTCCTGCTGCAAAGTCATTTTTTTTGGTTTTCTTGTGTCACTGCCAACGAAGACTCGTTACTCATTTTCTAGCGACCAAAATAGACCCTTAATAAGGCCTGGAGTTCCTTCTTCCCTGGGTCAATATTAGGCTGATGAAGCTACATATACATAAAGTTTCTGTTTGTAGGGTACCATTACATTTGCGTGGTTTTCCCTGATTCTTAAAGTTTTTGTGGACTGGTGTTGACCAAAAAAAAAGTTTGTGGACTGGTAATAGTTTAACTACAATATGTAATAAACAGTCAAGTCCGATTTATCTACACAACTTGAATTTGGATTATATGAATGATGTAAACTATATTAGTTTTGGTAAAATCTTAGATGAAAAATTCAGTCCTTTCTTCCAGTTACTAGGGTCTGATCATTTATATTCATTAGAAATGGAACAATTGTGTGTTCAAAACTAAATAAAACGGCTAGTCCCTAACATTGAAAGAATCCCATCAACACTTTTTTCCCTCTTTGAAGAAAAAAGGAAAGCGATAGGATAGGTCGTCATGAGATGCCAGTTGGAAACAGAATGCAAGGTCTATAGAGGTTCTTGGGTAGTTAAAAATTAAAACAAAAATGAACTTCGTTCTTCTTGGAATCAAACTCTAATGGAAGAACATATAAGAACATGATAAAAGAACTTCATAGTTTCTTCTTGGAATCAAACTCTAATCAAAGAATATGTAAGAACACAATTCTAATACCATGAGGTTTGCAAGTGAGCATGTTCCATATTTAGGTTTCACATCCCCATCAAAGCTTTCAAAAATGAAGTGAAATTATTTAATAAAGGTCTTTAAATTACTTTCTGTTAATCTAGATGAACGGTAGCTAACTATTTATATACCTATTTGCTGCTTCTATGGTCGTTATTTCATTCTCCCCTAACAATTTAAATAGAACACATCCAACATTAATAATTAGAAATTGCTAACACGGCAGGCTAGTCAGCCGATGGAAACCTTCAGTATTGGGTTGGAATGACTAGAGTAACATTCATAAGCTTGGCTGAATCAACTTTGTTCTTGCGAGGTCTTCCACCAAACAAACTACGTGTGAGTAGAAATTTGTTAAGAACATAAAAAGGACTTGGGAAAAAAGTTCTTACCAATCCTACTGCATGGGTCCAGAAGACTGGAAATCAATCTAAACCTTACAGCAATTGTCCTGAATCAGTATTTAACTTTGTGAACTTTGGACCTAGGGTAATTTCCCTAGGACCTTAACACATGCTTTTTTTTCCCAATATACAGGTTCTTAATGTATCATAAGCTTCCCCTGAAAGTTACTCGAGTTATTGTCTTGCATGGCCTGCATGTTCATGGAACTGACATGACCAGCTTTTTGCCAACTTATCCGCCCTTAAAACTTAATGCTCTGTCTTGGGGTCAGCCAATTCACATGGTCAGGTTGGATAGAGTTTGTAAACCTTTCCACAGGGTTGGCTGAAATCTGAACCCTTCTTGTAGCTTGTTACGTGGTGCAGCGATAGATAAATAGTGCTTTTATCCTTTCTTTAGGGAGGGGACATTTAGACGTGACTCCTAAGTGTTTTAAAAACAGAATCAGCATTAGTACATCGAGGAATTTTGATTGCATGTGTGAAATTATGGCTTAGGACAATGGCTAGACGGGTAAAATTATGCTACATTTGGATGCATTTTCTGCATGGTGTGTTCCAAACTCCACATTCATCCAGAACATTTTCTTTTATTTCACAGGCTTTCAGCAGCAACTTTTATTGTCTGGTGTGATAGTCTAATTTAACGCCTGCTATATTGCCGGCACATATTTTGACAAATTGCAGGTGGACACAAATCTTGAGCCTCCCAAGGATTTCAATCCTGATGGTGTGCCATATACAAAGACCACATACAATATTGCCCCACATTCTTCAATTCTTCTTGAGGCAAAACCATAAGGTTAGATACCAAAAACTTTCTCATATAGCAGTTGATCATATTGACAACTTTAGTTTTGTGGTGTATTGGGGTATAATCCGGTCTTGCTCTTGCACTCTACAATGCCATTGGTCCCTTTGGTTTTACTTGACCGCCCAATCTTTTTTTCCTTTTTTTTGTATTTTTAATATTTTATAAAAAGTGAAAACTCCGGCAATAATTTGTTAATGTTTTTTAGTTCACTACTTAAAAGATAATTAATAAATAAAAAATAAATATATTTAGGCGAAATTGGTACTCTCCTAGAGCTGGCAATTCATTTAAATTTTTTGGTATCAAGCAAGAGTTTCTATTAGCTCAAAGCAAACAACAACAGTGTATACCTTATATTAAATTAAATACTTTATAATTCTTTATTTTCCTAATCATCCACTGCTCTTTCTCCCTGGCGCTTTGTTGTAGGAAAGAGATACGGAGAAGATTGAACAATTCTATTGGCACTCGAGGTAAATATATCTGTAGAAGTTGGTTGGATTATCGTTTAATATTGCCACTGGTGTAATCGTAATAATAAGCTGTTATCGATTCTCGACAACTAAAAATCTTGCTTATTTATTCTGCCTTCTGTTTTCGCTGCTTGTGTCTAAACTGTTCTGCTTGTCTGTGTTGCAATGATCTTGTTGTGTTTAGTATTGTTTGGTGGAAACAAGAGAGATGTTCAATTGCAGGCCAGCTTGGTTTGCCCTCCACATGTCTCAACTTTGCTGTGATCATCACTTAGATTCCTGGTATAGGCTGCTAGCATTGGTGCCAATTTTGTTATGGTCACCGACATCTGGGATTTTTCAAATACACCAATGTGGCGACTTTAGACATATTGTTAATAATATGCAATGGTGCAACAACTTCATTCCTTGCCTACATTTTTTGAAAATGCTACAAAATGTCGGAATAGTAGGTTCAGCTGACGAAAGTGACTAATGATCATTGAAATACACTTTTAACATGCTTTTTGTTAATTATTTGGCAAATTATTTTGAAATATCGGTTGGAGTTTTGTTGGAAAAGGGTTGGTCTTTTTTTTCCCTTGTTCTGGGTACCAAACGATAGACGACTGTGTGCAGAAACCTGCATATTTTACGTTGAAATGGAGCCATAACCTAGCTGGATAAGCCGACTAGAAAAATGAAAGACGATGTATCACCAAAAGAGTTGGCAATGGAATAACTTTTACCTGCTACAAATAATGTACTTTTTTTATTTAAAAAAAATTATGGATCATCAATCATTAACCAAGAACAGTTTCCTTGTGTAGCTGGCAGGATAATAATAGAAGAGGAAGACTAAATTCGTCTGTCATGTTCTGGACTCAATTAACAATATTAAGGAGGGTGAGAGGACAATGTCAAGCATATTCTTTACAGACTTTTACATGGTCACGGGATCAAAAAAATAAAAATAGAATAAAAGATGTTTATTTTCAGAGTCATTTTGACTAGGGCCGATGTGGATAATGTCATAGCAGTCTAAATATTTAATAAAATGTTTGGAATTAATTATTTTTATATCTGAATGTGCTGGAAATAATTATTTCACGCTTATTAAAAATGTCATATAAAAGGTGATTTTTTCAAAATATTTAATATTTTAAAAACAAGCCTGTGGAATTTCTCAAAACTAATTCACTCCTCTCATATGGCTTCGGACAAGTTTCTTCTGAAAAAAAGAGAATTTGGGATTCCAAGTGGTGACATCTGCGGATGGTGTTTCGTTAAAAATAAGCCTGTGGAAGAATATTGTTGATCGGTGCAATACTCTAAACCAATAATAATTATTTGGTGGGGGTTGTAAATTAAAAAAAATACTTCCTTTCTGTCACTTCTGCTGTCTCCTATTTTCTAGTCTTATACTAACCAATGATAAGGCTAATAAATTAAATATATATATATACTTGTTAGTTATATAGATGTTTTATTCAATCAATTGCTCTCTAATGACGCATAGTATAAACACCTAACGGCTAGTTGATGTCGATTTAATTGTCGTGGTTGGTGTGCACGAATCCGATGATCGACTGTTGAGGATCTGTAATGCACCGTAGGGGTATTAATGACGTTGAGTTATTTTTTTTAGAAAATACATGTCCTCCATTTTAAAAAAATTTGGCATGTCAACTTCGATATGAACTGATTTTTATGTAAAACTGATCTCAAGACAATTGAGTTTTATGTATCTACTCTACCGTGTATTTCTTGTGAAGCAAGAAAGGAGAATAAAATAGGGTAACTGTAATTACTATCCTTACTAGTTTTGCGTTCCTATAATGTACAATATTAGTCATATTTATAAATAATAATGTTAAAAACTTAATTTTTTTTATATTTTTTATATTTTCAATTTCATATAAAATAAAAGCTATTTTTAGTTAAAATATTATACTTCACTGATTATATATTATTAGAGTAAGAATAAAAATGGTATAATAAAAATCATTTGAGACGTGGCATAAAATATTGCTGTTATGGAGTAATATGTATATAATCAATATTTTAAAATATGGATCCAATTTTGTTTAAGAAAAATGTTTATTATGTAATGAATAATATTGTTACATTTATATTAATATATAGATACATTTTATACATTTATATTTAGATTAACAAAACAATAAAAAAAAACCCTTAACAAATCTGCAATCAAACAAAATAGTGTGCAACGCACGTACGTTTAGGCGTTATGAATTCTTCTCTTATTTATCAAAAAAAGAAAAAAAAAAAGAAATTCAACTCTTGCAATTCGCCTCTTGTTAAATATGTAACCAAAGAATGTGGGAATCAGCTTTTCATAATGGGGAAATCGCATATCAGCCCCCCTCTGTAAAAAATTCGGACATATCAACTGGGGTAGCGCGGCGTAATTGCTGTTGATTTTTGGAGGCTTATTTAGTGATGAATCTGGCACGTACATCTATTTTAACATTCTGAAATTTTTGGAAGATATTGATTCGATTAACACTTACAGCTGGGATAGCCAGGTGTTGGCTTGTCTATATCGACAACTATGTCTTGCTAGCAGAAAGACGGTCACTCAGACCGGTGGATGTATGATCATCTTGTAGTACTGGGCTTACGAGCGTATTAGTATTATTGCACTGAAAATTTGGAGAATTAATCCGATCCAAATTGTCATATTGTACCATTAGCATACATGTATAGTTTTATATTATACTGCAGTTTAATTCTAGCTATTTAATATGAGTTGTTAATTTAATATCATAATTAGTAGGTGGTTGCAAGGTGAGCTACAGAGATCAGCGGCTAGCTCGCATGTATTGAGGCCTTTCGGTTCGAGCTGAACTGTGCACAAGAAGAGCGTGTAAGTTATTAATTATTCTTTTTTTTTATATTATTCGTAATTTGTTGTGTTGTTTATATATCGCAAATAAGCGCATATAAGTTGTTAATTATTTTAATTTTGTTATATCATTCGTGACTTATGTTGTTAATATATTGTAGATGATATGGTGTCCATCGATGACGGCCTACTTGCTCGTCTTCCGGACGCTTGTATAGCGGGTAGAAATATATGGCGTGCAAAGGTGTCCCTGATCGTAGTTGAGTGGCACGCACCAGACTGTATTCTACGCCAATTCGGATTTTCCCAAGCTGTTCCCGATGTAATTAATACGGATGCAGGCTTATATGAATGTAACTTTTCTAGCAAAGCCAATTGTGATGCATGCCAAGTGCGATATATAGAATTGTAGAATGATAGACATAATTGAATTGCGCATGCGGTCGGGGACAATATGCACGGCTACATGAACTGGTATAAGCATGTTAACAGAGATTTATTTCTCGGAAGTGCCGCATAAATGATATATGATAAGATAATATGTTTCCTTCTTTTTGACAAGATATACATATATGTATCAAATATGTACATGTTATATGATTGTTTCTTATAATAACAGCTCTAAAACCTTCGCAACATTTACGACATTGCGGGAGACGGTGTTATATCAGACTACAGCCATACGGGGCATATTCAAAGTGTCTGCAGTGAGATGTTGCCGAACACGGGTTTGCTCTCGAAACACATGCAGATATATATTATTCCATATGTCCCACCACCTCCTGCCGATCTTAATGGCGAAGGCATTATCATTGATGAAGATGTTGGTAAGGTCGAACAATAGCATTTAGATTTTGATATGCACTCTCAGGAGCCCACCCAACAATAATATAGTTGGGATCCTACGATATTATTTGGATTGGTGGTTATGATCAGGGTATATCTGGTTCAAAGTTTGGAGAGTATGAGCAAGGTTCGTCTACATCCCAATACGAAAGTTATGAGGCACCTTCAACTGCTTACATTTGGGATCTTACCAAATATATAATCCAGCAGAAGCTAGCGCCGGAGGAGCAGGAGCACGCACCATAAGAGCAGGAGCACGCCACGCGACGAGGATGTAGTATTATGTCTTTTTTGATAAAGTCAACTCGAAAACAGCGAGCTCCTAAATCTGTGTATGAAACATGACATATTTATAGTTGTATTAAGACTATAACTTATTTGAATATTTTTAAATTATGGTTGATATGCGTTATGAATATATTTTTTATTTTGTACTTGAAATGTGTGGTATGTTTTATAATTGTATTACAGGTTTATTTGCTTATATATACAGGGATATTCGGTTGATTTTTTTTTGTGAAATAGAAACTATTTAGATATTGCAATACATACATTTGAGTTTGTGTTGATGTTAATGTAAATGTGAATGAATTATAATGTTGGTATATTTATTTAGAAAGTTGTTGTGAATGAATTTGTAAGTTAGGGAGAAGAGAAGGGGTGGAGAGAGTTGCTCTTGGATTGAGCTGTTCTCGGGATGGATTTTGTCTCGCCAATCACAGTGGTGAGACCGCTCACCATTTACAGCGGCGAACCTCTTGCCAGTCAGCTTGGCAAGAGAACGCTCTTGCCAGTAGATCTCGCCAGTTTAACTGGCGTTACCACCGTGGTAGCTGTCCTCGTGCCGAGGTGGCATCCTCTCGTCAGTTAAAATGGCAAGCGGATTTATTTTTAAAATTTTTTGAAAATAGTATCATATTTATATTTATATTTAATAATTTTTAAAATTTTTTTCTAAATATCTATTCGAAAACAATTTTAATGCAAAAAATTTTAGGAATGCTAAAATACATTGGATGTAGTAACAAGTTTTGAAAATTCAAATCTATGTAAAAAGTAGTTTTGAAACTTTTTATGTCAAGTTGTCCGGAGTTTTTTTCTAAGACTTTTGATATGTTTTTAATTTTTTTTAAAAATACTGAACAAAAGTATGCAAAAAAAATAATGTCTAACGTTGGTGCCACTAATATTGCAGTAATAAATATACAAATCCAATTATCTGTTTGATTAAATAAAACAAATTATAAGTATTTTTGGAAGAAGTATTTAATATTATAATTATATATTTAAATAATATCTGTAATCTTATGTTAAATTTTATTTAAAAAATATTTCTAAAGGATAGAAATTCGATCCTATAAATCAACGGTATCTCTCAGGATAGATAAATTAACACCACCCAACAAAAATTTCATATGAGGGGAATTTAGGAAATATAGAATATATATACAAGTATACTTCAGACCTAGGTAGCACGGACACGGACACGGGTGACACGAACACGGCACGTACACGGCGAACGGCAATTTTAAAAAAAAATAAGACACGGGTACGGTTTCGGACACGGCAATAAAAAATTTAAATAATTAAAACATAATGTTATATTGAATATTTAAATATTAGTGATATAATGACATTCAATATTAAGTCTATATATAATATAATTTTGCGTTTTTGAAATAAATTTAAACATTAAGAGTCTAAATTAATATAACTTATACTAAAAAAATATAAATATCTGAAATGCATAATTATATTATATACTATTACTATTACAAATAATACTTAATCTTGTCTTATTAAAAAATAAAAATAAAAAATAATTCTTAAAAAAAATAATATAATACCTGACACCGTGTGGACAGTCACTGCCGAAAGAATGTCTGACACGCGTGCCGACTTTTATTTTTTATTTTTTTTGGACACGCCACGTGGCGTGTCCGATACGTTGTCCGGACGTGTCCGAGGAGTGTCGTGTCTGACACGTGCACGGACACGGATAATCGACATTTTTTTGGAGTGTTCGTGCTACATAGCTTCAGACAAGACTGTTTTTATAAAATGAGAAGATGACAAAACAAGGGGCGCGGATTCCCTGCTCCAAGCTCCCTACGCCCATCCCCTGACATCCACAATATCAACCATCCAAAAACAAGTACAATTTAAATACACGGTAAACCAGATAATGAGAATAAAAAATAGAAAGAAAATGACATCGCCGAGCACAAAACAAGGACATATCACTAGCGCAAGTCTTTCGCCAATTAGCTCAGTCGATAGTTAAGTCTTCATCAAGCTCTTAATAATTAATAAATCATCAAATCTCTTTAGCTGATATTATTTTGTTTTACACATGTTAGTTAACATCATTTTGTCTCTTTTATCACCTCATACCAAATTATATTTTTGATATAGACCACATGCTAAGTTCGGTACTGTAACCAATTTATAGCGATAAATAATATTTTAGTTTACGAAGAGTATTTCTATCTCATAGGATTCTGAATAGAATAGATGGGTTAGTATTGAAAATATATTCATTTTAAGGAGTTACATGGGTTAGTATTGAAAATATATTCAAAAAATTTGCTGAGCTAGTCCATCTAAATATTTTTCGGTACTTGAACAAATTGTTTTTTTAGATAAAATGGAGAATATTGGTTTAACCCGTTAAGTGGTCTCTATGTTTTCGTTCAAATCACAATGTTCGCATAATCTAATTTTATAGAATACATATTAGTAAATATGTCAGTGGAAGATTCAAGCATTAAATGAGTGCATAATTTATAGTACGACATATGAGCGTTGTCTGAATAAACGAGTTTGGTATGAAAATCCGACGATAAAACTTGAATGAACGTAATTCTAGATTATATATGCTTAGATGATAGCACAAACTATAGATTACGGACATATTTTTTCTTGGTATTTTTTTTTTAAAGAAAAAATTGATTTTAAAAATACCTTTACAAACGACGCACCATTATTTTGCATTCTCAGCCTCACATAGATTAATTTTGTTAGTTGCCCTTAATTATTAATTAATAAATTAATCTGTGTAATTACAAAAAAATAAAAAATTTAAAATTTAAAAAATTTTAAAAAAAATGACCGACTTTTGTGTTTCCCCTTTAAAAACCAGAGAACTGAGAGAAGAGATCTCACCTCACTCAAAACCCTAGGCTGATCGACTCTCCTCCTTCGCCGAAGAATAAGAAATCCTAAGCCTAGATCTACGCCAATGGAGCGCGCCACGATCTTTACCGCCGTGTTCGCCGTTCTCGTCGTTGTCGCTACCGCTCAGGGTCCCGCAGCTGCTCCTAAACTCGCTCCTCGGAGACCTCCCGTGGTTGTCCCACCCCCTGCCGCTCCGCCGAAGGCGACTCCTCCCATCGCTGTCACCCCTCCATCTCCCGCCCCCGTTCCTTCCGCCGTCGCAACTCCGCCCGTAATGCCTCCAAACGAAGCTCCCGCTCCCGCTCCCCCAGTGCTAACGCTGTCTCCAGCCGGCGGCCCCTCCGTCTCCGTTCCCCCTAGCGAGGGTCCCAATGCAGATACTCCAGCTAACGGCGTTAGTTCTCTCCGTTCCGCTGGATGGCTCGCCGTCGCCGGTGCGCTAGCCATCGCTTGCGCGTATTAAGTAATCGTCAGCCATTGATCTATTTATCTAATCTGATCGGATCCATTGATATTTATGATCATCATTGCTTAGTATTATTCTATGTTCTTTGAGAGAGTTGTTTTGTAGACACGTGATCGAGTCTTTTCATCTATGTATTATTGTTATCTTGTAATATTATTCTAGTGCTTGTAGTGATTCTTTCCTCATTATTCCTTTTCTGTCCTCGTTGAGCCTCTTTATTACTTGATCAGTAGTATATATCTGGAGATGTAGTTTCGGAAATTTTCTGCATTACTCTTCTTAGCTATGTCTTTAATTTTTGGAATATTTATTATAGTCATCGTAGCGATGCTTCATCATTATTCACACTCTAACCTAATTGATTTTCTTTAATTAATCGTTTGATTAGTAGAGTTCTAGAATGGTAAATCTGGAAATTCTCTGCATTATTATTTTTATCAATGTTTTTTAAACTTTTTATTTGGTATTGAAATGGGGTGGTTAGCAGAATTTTTCCTTGTTAGACCGATCGTATATCTGTTTTTATTTTGCGATCAATTTTGTTGTCCTATAAGTGACTATGAAGTAGACAAAAGAGAGCGATGAGGTGGGGGGTTTTTTGGGTAATTAACTATAACAAGTAGGGGTAGGAGGGTAATCTGAAGGTTGTATGCGGGGAAAGTGGAGAACAGCTCGATGGTGACTGGTCTTTTTGATAAAGTGGTTTATGATATCCTTTATTAATAGCAATTATAGTGGTTTATGATTTGGATTACTTAACTAAGTAGCCGGTCTAACTTTCTTCAATAGAAATTGTAGTGATGTGATTTTATTTTGTCATCGAAGAGATCAAACCTCAATCTCCATAAATACCAACTTTATTATTTTTGGGCATTAAATTGTAGAAAAAAGTGCAATTAAAGTGTCCAATTCTGGACAGCTCAAAAGTTACTTTAGTAGTAGTTAAACACTTATTTTCTGCAGGTAAACATTTGGCAATTATAAACCGTGGGAAGCATGTTATTAAATTCGAGCCGAGGCCTGAAATCTACAGGTCTACATATATTGAGCTGTCTAGAAAAAAGTGCAATTAAATATCAAGATGCCTAGAAACTAAATCTGAAATTGAATAGTCTTGAGCACGAAGAAGACATGACAATTCCAAGTTTACTGGAGATTGAACCAGTTAGAAACTAGTAAGTGTGACAAATCGTGAAGAAGGCTATTCTATTCTCACTCCCTGAAAAGGTAGCAACGTACTCGGGTTACGATCGCCTTTTCTGAAGTGGCATTGACCGGGCAACACTTGCAATTCCCTCCGTCTTGCTCCTTGCTTGCTATTAGCCAAAAGCCATTGTGGGTGGTATTGGTCATATATTATCCATAGCAAATGAGTATTTGGTTTTTGTAACATATGATGCCTATATAGCATTCAACCACCACTATTTGATATCTCGGAGTCAGGGAGCCGTAATGGAGGTGAACGCCCCAATTAACGGGAAAATGCATAATAACCCCTCTTTTGGTATTTTCATTACATATCCCTCCCTCATTTTCTCCACCTACCATATCAACCCCTTCTTTACTGTTTGAAGAACACTTTTTTTAACGTTTTATACAATTGACCCTATGTTTCTAACAATTACAAGTGTGTCATTGTCTTTTGCACTTAAAAAAATTGATTTCATTCTTTTCACCTAAATTGATTTATCGGGAAAATGCATAACAGCCCCTCTTTTGGTATTTCCGTAACTTATCAGCCTCTCATTTTCTCCACCTACGATATCAGCCTCTTCTTTACTGTTTGAAGAACACTTTTTTAACGTTTTATACAATTGACCCTATGTTTTCTAACAATTACAAGTGTGACATTGTCTTTTGCACTTAAAAAATTGATTTCATTCTTTTCACCTAAATTGATTTATCGGAAAAATGGATAACAACCCCTCTTTTGGTATTTCCATTACATATCAGCCTCTCATTTTTTCCACCTACCATATCAGCCCCTGTAATTAACGAAGTTTGCGTACTGCTCTCAAAGGGTTGTGTGGCAAAACAATTAACAATCTTGATTCCATTGGATATATTCAAGGCATGTGTATGGACAATCACATTGGTATAGATGGCGACCAAGAAAGTACAGACACGGGTACGGAGAGACGACACGGTACGGTAATTTTCAAAAAAGTAGAACACATGTACGGCTCGGACACGGCAATAAAAATATAAATAATTAAAAAATAACTGATTTAAGTATTTGAGTATATGAAAGTATAATAACATTTAATAATAAAATTCATGTATAATATAATATTTTACGTTTTTAGACAAACTTAAGTGAAAAAAGTCTAATTATATCAACAAAAATATAAAATATAATATTTGAGTATATAACTATATTATATTATTTACTGCTATCTATTATTAGTATTGTATATAATTCTTTAACAATAAAAAAAAAACAAAATAAAATTTTCTTTAAAAAAAATAAAAAACCAACAAAAATTCGGACACGTGTCAGACATTTATGTCTGGCTTGTTCGACACGCGTGTCAGGAATTTTTTTTTTTTTTTGGGACACTTCTCTGGCGTGTCCGTGTCGGACACTGCACTGACATTGCATCGAGCGAAATTTTAGAGTGTCCATACTTCCTAGATGGCGACTTTAACAAACAAGAGGAGCTGTACTTTGTCCCTGCAACATATTTGCAAAATGTTTCCCGCATTATTAATAACATGTTGCAATGCGAAAAAAGGTAGCTAAGGGATGAGCGCACTGAGAAATTTTGGTACTACGACAAGAAAGTTGGTTTTTCTTGTGTAGCTTTGTTTGGTTCTGGTGCTGAAATCAAACGTCTGGAGCTGGAGAAACGATGTCCAAATGTTGAAGTTTGCCATCCTAATGCAGCTTCATTGGATAAAAGGAGCTCCTTTACAGCTATTAATCAGACTGGCAGGTGGGCATGGCTAACATATCGTAATACCAGAAGTTGAATGAGGTATAGTCTCACGGTCTTTCGTTGAAGGTAGACCCCGTTGTAACTATTGATCATAAATCATTACCGTCTTAAGAGTTTGCTCTAGGTCTTTAATAACCTATTCTCAGTTTTAAGTTGAGTATTAATCCTCACTTATATGTTTTTGAGGTATCGAGTCGAAACCCATCATTCTACCATGATCCAACCCCCAAGGCGTGGATGTCCTTTTCTTTATAGCTTAGATTTTTGGATTAATATTACAAATTTACAATGCACCCTTGCATTTTGGGCCCTGTAACACAAAAAGTTTGCTTTTTAAAAACGATCAAATAGGATCCTACTTTTTAAAGGTGTAACATCTGCAACACATTTTCTATTTTTCGTTGATTTAGGATGAAGTTGGTCTCATTTTGGGGGACCTAATTGCCTAATGTGCTCAATGCTTGCATATATCACATGTTGAGGGTCACTTGCGCGTGTTTTGTCGGAAAATGGTGAAATATAAGTGGTTAGAAATTCAAAAGACAGGTTTTCTGTGATTTTTAAAATTCAGGTTCTAATTCATGATGCATGGGTATTAGGTGATATTAACCCCAGATTTCTTATTGAAAAGGAACATGAACACTGTTTTAGACAAATTCAAAAGACACATTTTTTATTCGTTGATTTAGGTTCTATTGCACTCTGATTGCATGGGTTTTAGGTGATAGTTTTTAATGCATGGGTATAAGTGGTTAGGAATTACATGGGTCGCCTATTCTCAATTGCATGATGAACATCTGCAACACATCTTTACCTGTTAATCCAATTGGCGATTTGAACTAGCTGGGATTACTTAATTCCTAACAAGGATTACTCTTCTCGCGAATTGGCTGATCTCTTTCTTAGTTGCTGTTGTAAATATATCTGTACATTGGAACCTCAACACTACCATATCTATAGCTTCTGATATTTGGTGACATGTGCACTAAACAATTAAAATGGGCGGCAACAAGTAATTTGGAGAAGTAAATCAGGTATCAAATAAGAAAACAAGATGCTTGCAGTCACTCGCATGGTGGCAGTTATGTAAGTTGGACCAATCATGCTTTGAAAATTTTAATTACTCGCGTATGTGATTACTCCGTCAGTTTTCCGTTAAATTTTAACTGACCTACTATTAGAAGGCGGGTTTTTTCCGCTTATGACCTGCCGCATCATCATCCTGCTTGCCAGTTTTAACTATGGCTTTTCAGGAGAGCTGGGTTTTGTTTTGTGGAGCTGGATTTAAGAAATTTCGGGAGTCATGTGACCTCAGTTGGCATTTAGATAAAAAATAAGTTAAAATTTTCTCAAAATCTTGACAAATTTTATAAATTCAAAGCAATAGAGATAAGTTAAATTATCAAAATGTGATTGCTATTAGCTTCTCTGTGATGCTGGAGAGGTGTTTAAGTGATACTATCCTTATTTTGGCTCCACTTTGTTTACACTTTTAATTATCTTCTACTCTATTTTAGTGGTTTGTGGATGAAATGAATCCACTGATTCCATTTGGTTGATATGGCTAATATTGCTGAAGTAGATAATTATCATCCTTGGACATATCAATTTTGATACTGAATTTCGTGCTCCAATTATAACCAAGGTGAACAACAACTTCCTATTGTGCCAGTTTAGGCATTAATTCTGCAAATTTTTTCATAATTCTTTGTAAGTTATATTTTGTAACTCATTTCTTGCTATGATATAATTTATAGAGCATAAGCCAGGTTCTTTTTTAGTGTTTCTGGATACCAGCAATTTGTGAAGCTGGTGTAAATTTGGTTATCCACCTTAGTAGGTTAGCTTGAAACTCTATAGCTCTTGCATGGGAGCCTTATAGACAACAATCTTTTTCCTTGATGTGGTCGTTATTTAGTTAGTCATTCACTTAATCGAATTTGAAGTTGTTTTCTTTTTCTTGGCCTGTTTTGGTCTTGAGCATGATTTTGCACCCAACTGGCTTTGGTCTATGCCGGACAATAGGTGACTGTTATGACAGCTGTCGATATGATATGAGTCTGCACGTATAGCATGTGACAAAAACTTTTATATTTATAAGTTTCAATTAATTTTAAAATTTATAAAATTACAACAAATATGTAATACGGTTTTTTCCCCCCTGTCGAGGTCATCTATAGCACTCTGCTCATATGTCATATATTTTTTTCAATACATTCTCTCGCGACTTCAGTATCCTTATAAGTTTCTCCACATTATGCATCTAATCTGCAGGTTTTCTTTTTACTTTTGATAGGAACGAGAATGCTCCCTGTATCATTAAGCTTCTCCACATTATTCATCTCAATCTGCTTGTGTTCGTTTAGCCTTGATAGGAATGAGAGTGGTTCCTTTAGACTGAAGATATGTGCTGATGCAAACCATGCTGATTGCAGATTCGAGGAAACTCCTGGAGCAGAATAGTGAGCATCCCCTCATCAAACTTCTTGATCCACGGCGTCTTTCAAGAGAAGCAAAGAATCGTAGCAGAAGCTGCAAGAGATAATTAGTGAGCTTCTAGAATCTCTTGGTAGGAGCAGCACGTGGGCGTACCTGGAGAAACCTTATGTCCTGTTTCTTCATGTGAGCTAGAGGAACCCTATAAGCTCGAACTATGGGGATACGATTTTTGCCGAGCTTGTCCTGATGACCAAGTCGAGTCTGAGACCAGATCTCGAGATGGTTTTCCACTCTGTGCAAGGAGGGCTGCAAAGGCCCCTGGCTGGCAGTGGATTCAAAATTACGGATAATTGCACTACACTTTCTATATTAAATTTTAACATCACTTCAATTCATATCTATTAATAAAATTTACTGCAATTCCTCCCATTAACTATTTTTTTCACTGCAGTTTCTTATTTCAATTATTTTTTGCGTTGTTTTCAATCCCTAAAATAATTATTTAAAAATATTTTTTTAAAAAAAAATTAATATAAAAATTATAGATTTAGTGAGATCATACAATTTTAAATGTTTAAAGTCTTTCCAAAAAAATACTTTTAAATAGGTGTTTTGAGTCTTCAAAGTTCAAATCGCGTTTTAAAATGTTTTAATTTTCAAAAATTTTAACTGTTTTTGACACCTCAAAATAATTAACTAAAGGTATTTTTTGGAGAAACTTTCAACATAAAAATTGTAGATCTTATCAAAATGTAGAACTTTCATGTTAAAAGTGTTTTAAAAAAATATTTCTAAATAATTATTTTAAAATATTAAAAATAGCTGGATCTAACTGTAATTGAAACTTAGACTTGAATTCAAATATAACAAAACTTAACGTTTTGGATCCAACTGTAACTCTCCCTTAAAATTATTCCTTTCGGCAAATACCAATTGGAGGAACTTTTTGGGACATCTTTAGGTTCCTTTGTGGTGGCAATTGAAGGTATATACGATTTTGTCCTCCAGCAGACTGCCCGGGTACTTACAGGTCACCTCTCCGTCCCGGTGTGTCACACCTGATCTATACATACGCTACAAGGAATATCCCGATCTGTCTCTTGTTGAGTGGAGAAAGGTAAAAGGGACATGTGGAGGACCGCCCTCTTGCAGCCATCCGATTGAGAAGATCGATGGTTGTAATTGCATCAAGTGCCGTTGTGGGACACGTGTCTTGGTTTTGCTTAGACTGTTTAACGATTAGCAATGCTTGTTATGGCCACATAAGGACTTTTCATGGGATTATAATCTGTTGCCTATCCATAAATTATAAGTTCACGGGCTCTAATATGAGTGAGCATGCTTTTATGTATAGGTAGTGTGTAATAGGCTTGCCTACTAATTTTACCTTCTGTATATCGTGCTAAAAATCAAACCAAAATTAAGTATGGAGTTAGTGTGTGTAACTCATATCTTTTTAGTTTTCCTAACTCAAACATTTAGTAGAGAGTCGAGGTTCATAATGAAATTAGTGGAGTTAGTGGAGAGTTTCAATATATGTAGTGGGTGAGTTTATGTAGGAGTTATGAATATTAAGAGTTTTATAATAGAATATATAAACACCCATCTTTTGGTCATTGTGAGCAAAAAAAAAAAAAGAAAAAAAAAAGTGCTGTGTTTTTTATTTCCTCTACATAGTGAGTTGAGTGAGTCCACCAAAAATATAAATCGATCCTAACATATCGTAGTTTTTCTAGCCACGCAATCTGAGTTATCCTGTTTCAAAGCAATGCAAATTTCTTACATTGTCCATATAGTATGTTGTCTGGCAGTTATTTCTCTCTTTTCTTTTTACTCTCTTTTGTAGTACAATGTGCACAGACAGGTCTGCCATGGTAATCTTTTTGTTGGCATTTCGCATCATTTACACTATTGCAAATGTTAACGTAGTCTAATAACAACATATTTCTTTTATATGTTCTATGAAATCACAGGATCAGGTTATGTATCGGCTTATAACAAGGCCAACTCCGGCAATGCCCAGGCAGAGAGCAAATGTCCAGCACCACGATGAAGGTAAATCAGCTTCTTCATCTCTCTCTTTCTTCAAGGCTAGTTTCCTATTCAGTATAGATATCTGAGCTTCCAGAAGCTTCATCCATTGCTTATGAGCGTAGAGCTTGATAGATTCGTCTATAAGCAGTGCGGTCGTTTTTTCAATCTTTGTACTCTCAGATGCAGCCTTCTTCTCAGCTTCTCTCGCCCGTGTTTGTGAGAGGTGCAAGGCTCTTAGCAGACCTGCATTCTCTCCGTCACGAAGGTTGAGTTTTTCTTCTCCAATCTCTTGCTCCCTTCTGAAGTTATTAGTCCTGCTGTCAGAAGCCTTATTTAGCATCAACTTATATTTTCGTTTAAAAAAATAAAATAAAAAATGCTAGAGCTCCCAAAATTTGTCCGATAACTTCTCTTAATGGTGAACAATGGCCATGTGAAAGTGAAATCGATAATTTCTCGATGAAATTTTGGGTCATAATCAAAATTTTACTAAACCTCAATCCTTTTTTTTGTTCAATCTATGCACACACACAAACATAAGACCAAGAACAAGAGAGCATGCTAAATGAGTTTATAATAACATACTCCTTTCCAGGCGTCGGAGGCAAATTCTTTATCGACTTGTCAAATTCCGTCGTGACGACAGGGGAGAAGACCTTAAGAGGTGGGGGAAGGTCACAGTTTTGCAGGAAGTCACTCTGAGGTGATTTTATGAGTCCCATCAGCATCTCCTTGTCATAATTCTCAAACTGCCAATCCATTAACAAGTTCTTCGCCATGCGGGTAGATCGATAGCTGAATGGACAGGCAGCAGGATCTTTCAGAAGAATTTGAGCATCATCTGCAGCCGGGAATCCCTGTCCGCCGGACTTACAATTCGATAAGGCCGCCTTGTGGCGTGGCACGGGTTTGTGGATCGAGGATGCCTCTATGTGGAGAATCGGAATGAGAATATGGTTGCTTTGATGGCAAGGCACAGAAGAGGAGTAGAGAGATACAGAGAAGGAATTCCAAGGAATGGGTTGGTGGGAAAGAAAAGCTTGTTAGATTGGGTAAAGGAGTTGAATATTGATATGATAGTTGTTGGTGAGAGAAGCGTGAGGGTGAGAGGAATAAAATATCACCGGCAATAGAGTTTGCTTCCTGCTTCGGAAATTGGGTTTTACTATTTAGTGGGTATTTTTTAGGCACTGCTATGTACATTTAGTGAAATTTTCTTTTCTTTTTTTTTTTAAACTAGTATTTAATCCGTATTAAATACGAGATTATAAATTTAAAATAATCAGATATAATACGACGTATAATTAAATGAATAATGTAAGTAAACAACAAATTCAACTCAGGTATAATACTATATAATATTTATTCTAAAAATGTGTTAGCTAAATTGAAAATTCATATCATAACAAATAATTATACTTATAAATGACTAAAGTTTGTAAATTATTATTCTAGCATTTGTATTTTATATTTACTATATTTATTTTTTATTTTAAATTTTTAAAATTTATCTTATTTTTATTAGAGTATGTGAAGAGGAATGCGTTACTTAATAATAATTACAAAGTTATTATAATAAACTTAAGTTCATGATATACACCACAAAATTTCTACTAATACTGGAATAACTGGACTGTTTTGTGTCATTCCATAATCTATTAAGATTACCTACCACAAAAATAAATTTCTATTCAGGTTGATTAAAAAATAAAATCAGTTAAACGTAATATAATTTTTACTATAAATATAGTAATTATATTTACCTTGGAAAAGATCTTGTGAAGAGTTGAAATTGAAGTAAAATAATTACGAAACTTAACAAAAATCTATCTTCTCATCCGTAAGTAACATATTAGCGTTGATTTTCATCCATTAGAGATCATAGAGAGAAAATTTAACTACAAAATGATATATAAAAATGGAAGGTAGAGAGAGAATGAATTGGAAATAAATGAGAGATTATGAGAAGGACATGAGATGGATTAAATAATTAATACTGACTGCAAGTGGAACGGCCATTAGATTGGAGTTACCAATTTTAGAAAATGGTGGCTGCACTTAATTCTTTTGAATAAACTGAAGTTAATTTTGTTGAGCCGAAAACTGTCCAAAGAAAAGATAATATGAAAAATTGCTGTAAATATTTCGTAATCAATATACTTATTATGATCATTTTTGTAATAACTGTTTAAGATTGACACGTGGCAAATGACGAAGAGCATATAGGAAGCTACATGGCATGATTTCTGGGATTATCTTTGCTTTACATATATTATAGAGATTATAAATTTAATTTTTTTTGGTCTATAAGAAGGGATATGACCATTTAGTTCTTTTCTTTTACCTTATAATTTGAGCATTTTGTCAAATCTTGTCCCCCTTAAACGCTTATTGGCGAACAACACTCCCTATTTAATTTTGACCAAAAATTTTTATTCATTTACGACGTGAATGACAAAAATACCAACGTTTTTTTTTTCTACTCCTCCTCCTCTATTTCTCTCTCTCATTTTTTCGGTGAACTCCCTATGTTTTCTCCGGCGAGCTTGCGCTCTTCTTTGGTTATATTTTTCAATTATCTCTCATCAACTTCTTTTTTCTCTATCTTTTTATTTCTCGTTTCTCCGGTGATCACTATTCCCTACTTTCTCTAGCGATTTTTATTCTCATAGGAGTACCATAAGATTGTATTAATTTATAAAACATCAAAAATATCATTCTCAGAAAAAACTAAAATAAATAAGAAAATTTCGTAACAGTATAATCTGATAAAATCTGGATTTTTCAGCAATAATTTTTCGTAAAACTCTAAATAAAATGAAACTAAACCTATATGAAAAGTCTTCGAGTCTACTTTCTTGTGAAACTAATTTTATTTTATTTTGAACTCTCTACTAAAAATCATGCTAAAAATATAGAAATATTGTCAAACTGCTATAGTGTTTAATAGCGTTTCGTATTTTGTGCAAAACTTTTTATAAATAGCTCCAAATAAAATAAAACTAATTTTGTATAATTGATATTTGAGTCCTCTTACAGATGCGACTGATTTACTCATTGGAGCTTTCTATGAGAAGATACCAAGACTTTCCGAACACATGTATCCTTATATTTGTTGGAAAACTCTTTGAGCCATCTTTCATATAAAATTGATTTCATTTCATTTAGAATTTTTTTTTACCAAAAATTATGTTGAAAATAGTGAAATTCTGTGAACACCTGCGAGCTCCAAATTATTACTGTATTTGAACCGTACTTATATATATATATATATATTTTTGAAATTATCATTTTAATCATCATATTTTATTTTTGTATGTATCTATATATGTGCTTAATAGGAACCATCAATATTGTTTTAATATTAATATTTTATTTTTGTATGTATTTATATTTGAAAAAAAATTACTTACCATCAATAAATCACACGTTAAATTACAGACAATTAATCTGCACCGTATATTCGTCTTGTGATCTGCACATTTATATCGTGATCTGTATAAATTATTAAAATTACAACTATAACTATTGTGATATATGTT
Source organism: Xerophyta viscosa (assembly GCA_002076135.1). Taxonomy (NCBI): domain Eukaryota; kingdom Viridiplantae; phylum Streptophyta; class Magnoliopsida; order Pandanales; family Velloziaceae; genus Xerophyta; species Xerophyta viscosa. The sequence goes on along the minus strand of MJHO01000114.1, from coordinate 395,415 downwards.
CATAATATTGTTACATATACTATATAATTTATTGTATATTTTCTTAGATGCGCTGTCCTTACCACCTACACCTACACCTACACTAAATTATATAATGGAAAAAATTACTCATCTTCAATAAACCACATATTAAACCACACATAACTAATCTCCACTACACATTTATCTTATGATCTGCATATTTATTTTGTGATTCGTATAAATTATTAAAATTATAATATAGCTATTATGATGCGTGATCTTAATATTATCATATACTATATAATTTATTGTATAATACTTTTTTAGGTGAGCAACACTCTTACGTAATCTAGGAATAGGTCGAGATGGAATCGTCTGTGGTTTAACCACAGACGATCTCCTATGGTACCCAAACCACAGATGATTTCCTATGGTACGCGATCTGGGTAGTTAATCGGTCTAGCACGTATCACGAAATTTTTTTATTTAAATTTTCGTCGACTTATTTGACCTAATTTATTACTTTTTTATGAAAAATCATAAACTACAAAATTGTAGATTTTGATGTGATCTACAATTTTGTAGTTTAAACTTTTTCGAAACAATATCAAACAATGTGTCAAAATGATGATAAAAAATTTTGATTATTATTTTGACACATTGTTTGATATTTTTTGAAAAAAATTTAAACTACAAAATTATAGATCACATCAAAATCTACAATTTTGTAGTTTATAACTTTTCATAAAAAAGTATAAAATTAGGTCAAATAAGTCGACGAAAATTTAAATAAAAATTTTATAATACGTGCTGGACTGATTAACGGTTCAGATCGCGACCACAGCACAGGCGATCCCATCTCCAATAGGTCTGCGTCTAACTCGTCCGATCGTTGACGTCCACGTGAAACCACAACTCCAGCTCCGATTCCGACCTACTCCGATTCCCACCAAACAAACATGAGAACAGTCAACAGACTCAACACAGTCAACACAGGCTGATATGCAATTCCCCTCTTTTTTTTTAAAAAAAAAAGAAAAAAATAAAAAAAAGAGAAGTAGACCAAACAAACAAGAGAGCAGTCAACAGTCTTTCTTCCCTCTATTCCTTCTCTCTCCATACCGTTACCCTAATTCCCTCCTCCGCCGCCGTCGCCGCAATGTCGCCCCTACTGGATTTAAACTTTACAGTCCCCATTCACTGCTCCTCGTCTGACGATGAGTACCCTACCTTCTGCGAATCCACTGCTCCCCCCGTCTCCTCCGACGCCATGAACGTCCCCATCGAGCTCCCTCAATCTTACAAGACCGGTTCCCACCACGTCTCTACACTCCTCATACTCGCCGCCGCCCTACTCTCCTTTGCCGCCCTCCTCTTCTTCTTCCTCTACCTCCTCCTCCGCCGCCGCCAGCGTAACCCTAACCGCATCCGTCATGTCGTCCTTCCTCTCCCCTCGCTTGCCCAAGCCGAGGCCGATCCAGATTACGATCACGATGATCAAACGTTGGAGATGCACCATGTGTGGCTGATAAGGACCGTTGGGCTTGATGAGGACGCTATTAAGTCGATCGCCGTCTTTGAGTACCGACCAGAAGAGAAGGTATCCGACGTTGGCGACTGCGCGGTCTGTCTTACAGAATTCCGGGGTGGGGAGAAGCTCCGGTTGCTCCCGAAATGCTGCCACGCTTTCCACATGGCTTGTATTGATACTTGGTTAAGATCACACGTTAATTGCCCGCTCTGCCGCTCTCCTGTTCTCGTTCCGACGAAAAATATTCCAGTTGGTTGTGATGAACAGGGTTATCAGGGTTTAGAGCAGACTTTGATTAGTGAGAATGGAGATTTTGATGGAAATACGGGTAATTTGGGCACTGAAAGTAGTATTCAAATTGTTGTAGATCCATCTAGCTTTGAAATGACGCTGGAGGGTGATTTAAATCATAGTAGTAATGGGTTTCAGACAATCAGGAGATCCGTTTCAATGGATTCATTACCTCTTGGTGCTATTAGAAGGGAAATAGCTGAAAATACAAACAATGAGGCTTTGAAACGGCTTAGTTTTAGCTATGAAAGAGTTGCTAAGAACAGAGGAAAACAAGGGAATTCCGCAAAAGATGTATCGTTCCAGAAAATGGTTATGGGGATGAAAAGGACGATGTCGAGTAGCGGCGGATGCTGCTTCTACCCGACAAGGCAGGGAAAGGGTTCGAGAAGCTCTATTCTTCCTTTGTAGTAGTTCACTGGATATCGTAACAACATCGTCAGGTTAAAGTATCTGATACGGAGGCTCTCTTGGCAAATCGGAAAGTGCCTGTAATGCGAATAGAAGTATTTATAGCTAATGGTGGGAGGTAAAAGAGTATCTTTCCCTGTTAAAGAAGTGATAAGAGTTTTGCCTAAGAATTTTTGAGGTAAAAATATGAGTTAAATTCATGTATGTACCGAATCAGTTCAACAGAAGGCTATGTAAGTTCCCTTTCTGAAAAGTGAAAGCTTAATTTTCGACATGGTAGTTTGCTTCTTTTGTGATGGTATTTATGAGGCTCTTTGTTACTTTTTCTAATTAGTTATCGCAAAATTTATATTGGAGTATTTGCTAATACTTTATTTGTATGTATATTGCAAAATGATAAAGGACAGCTATTGCATGCACAGAATAAGGAATTGGACAATCTTGATGGTGGATTTGCCTGTATGCACTTGTTGTCTTGCTACTGTTTGATATGTTTTGTAAATACTTTGTCTCATAGGAATTAATCTAGAAATGCCAAAGCAAATCTTATTGCCCATTATGTATAGTATATTAAAGTTGATATGTGAATGACTTCGGCTTTATATGCAAGAAGCCAGTGCACTGGCTGTTATATTTATTTTGTGCAGCTTCAAAGGCTCAAATTCAATATGTTTGCCTCCTTTGATTTTGTGCAGAAGACTTTTGAGCTGCATGTGTCTAGCACTAGATAAAGTGTCACAATAATAGTGGCAAAGTATGAGGGGTAGAATGCTTCCATTGCTGGTAAAACCCCTCTACTAGTAAAGTTGTTGGATTGGATGGTTGGTTCATAAATATGGTAGCATGTAGTGGGCCTTGTTAACAAACTAGATAGTTGCACACTACTTGGGAAGGATTGATGTTAAATTTGAGCTAGGCTTAGAGTTGTGCATTGTCCTAAATAGTGCATACTTCTTGTTGCTGGTGACAAGTCTGCAGAAAAATATGGTTGGTCCCTGTACATTGCCTGAACGTGTTCTCAACTTGCAGAAAGTGCACGCAAGACATTGGAATTTCCAAAATTGGTCACTGTTGCCTTTGTTTTTTCGGAAAGCACATTATGTTCCCAAATCTTTTTTTTTCTTTTTTTTTAAAAAAAAAAATTTGAATGTCTACTTTTAGTGTTGAATTGCTATTGCGGCAGAGCTAGCTGATGTGGCATGTGTGAATGTGGTAGTGTTTCTATATCTTTTTTATCAATTTTTCTTTGTGCAGGAGCCAAAAGGTTATAGGCCTATGCCCAATTTTACTCAATGCAACATCAGCACCATAGCACAATGTAATAGCAAAAGTGGATATCCCTATGTAGAAGTACATCTCAAACTAGGAAGTTCAAGGTCATAGATTGCTTTTGTTTACCTTGAGGGGTATGAGCACATTCGGTCAAAATACAGGGAACAATTGCATACTTCTGTCAAAATTGTTCTCATGTTAAACTTTGATTATACTATTTATTTGATTTTTTTAGTATCACATTTATCTTCTCATTTGTTAATCTTCATGAAGAAAAACTTAAACTTGCGGTGAGCAAGTCTATTGCTGGTTGATTGTTAAAAAAAGCATTCATGCTTATAGATTATCTACCACCATTCTCCTAAAGAGTTATTAAGGTGTATATGTTGAATGGTGAAGCTCAAATTTTTCGATTACTTCAATTTTTTTCATGTGTTAATGTGCGTAAGATTTACTACTTTCAGAAACACTTTGATAATCCTTTAGATGTTCAAGGATCACAGTTTCGTCTGTCTATAGGTTCTGTAGTTCAATTGTATTAAGATAAAAATTTGTAAACTGAGACTATGTAAGTCATGTTGAAAACTAGGTGGATCATTAGGTGAATATGTCAGGCAGTGGAAGGTTTTAATTCGTTAGTTCTCTACCATTGCTTGCTTGGGACCTTTTTTAATGGTCTATGCTATATGGATGCTGTTCTTTCAGAAATTTCATGACAATTTCTTACTCATTGGTTGGATATTTATGTTGAAAACTAATCGTGTTATTTATGTTTACACAGACATGATACTCATTGGTTGGGTATTTCTGCTCTACCTCTTCATTCCTCCTTGTGAGTTTTTGTAGTAATTTCTAAACTATTATGTGTTTAACTAGTAATTGTGCTTTATTCTGGTCTCCATTTCTGCATAATTCGTCATCAAGTTTCTTTCATCTTTACATGGGAGACTAGTTTTACTAATGTATATTACATCGAGAATTGTAGGTCGAGCTGGTCTCGGAGTTCAACTCTTACCAATACTAACTGCTTCCTTTAATTTAAGAATTCTAGTTTGGATTATAACTTTCAGGGAGAATATTTGCTTATGACATAATAGAAAATGAAAAAAGCTGTTAGCTCCTTGTATATATAGTGTTTGGAGTGTGATGTTCACCTTTACTAATGTATATTTGGAGATTATGGATATCCGCCCATCTCGAAACAAAAAGGGGAAAAAAGAGAGAAAATTGCCTTAGTAATTTGTGTTCTGAATGTTTATACGTCCAGAGTGGCTATGATTCTCTATTTGTTATACTGATCATTGCATTCAGTTTGACCTAGAAGAAGCTTGTGTTACTTTAGTAGTAGTTGAACACTTATTTTCTGCAGGTAAACATTTGGCAATTCTAAACCTTGGGAAGCATGTTATTAAATTCGAGCTGAGGCCTAAAATATAGTGGAATTTCTCTCTCTCTCTCTCTCTGTGGGAATTCTTGCTTTGAGCCATTCAACTCTTCTACGCTATTTTAGTTTTTCAACATGGAGGTAGTACTACATGGGCTTTACTTGTGCGTGCGCATCTCAATTATCCATGGTGTTACGGTGTAATCACCCCCCTTGAATCTTTTCATAATTACATGAAGATCCCTATACCTTGATACCTGAATCGATCATTTGCTGTTACAGGAAAAATCTAAACTGCTGTCGTATTCGTTGGTTTTTTTCAAACCTATCTTTACTGTTCCTGTTTCTACTTCAGGTTTAACATTGTGGTACGGTTTTTTGGAAAATTACCTGTTTTGAAATATTCCTGTGCCACCAGAAATTTTATGCTATACTGCTATGAACACATGCAAAGTGATTACTTGAGTTTTGTGGTTTGTGTTTTAAGTTTAAATTGTATATTCCACTAGCATCTCATGCTATGTCCATGTTGCTGTAAAAAAATGAAAGCTGTGGTTAAGGATCTTGGTTTCACCTTTCGTTTTTAAAATACAATGCTTTCTATGGTTAAGTTCACTATCGTCCCCTAAACTTTGGGGTGTTTCTTACATTGAATTCTTAAAGTTTAACAGTCGGATGAATGAGACCCACATTTGAGCTCTGGAGGTGGTACTCTCATATGTCGAATATGTTAGGTTTATATGAGGTCTTCTAAGGGACTCATAATGATGTCTTCTAAGGGTTATTAGTTCTAATTGTGGCTTTTTATAATTATCTTTCAGGCAATTTTTCATTTTTCTTTTGATTATTTTGGGGAATTATTTTTGCATATCATTATGTGTGCAAATTTTCCAGAATTAAGTGATTAATGAACTTTTAAGATAGTCCATGTATTTCACGTTAGTAATAAGCATATCCCATAATTGCTTTCCTTTTTAGCATGCCATTATTGCTAGTTAAGTTGTTAGGCATGTTATTTGCATACATTATATGTGATATAGGGTTCAAAAGACTGCGGTGGATCGATGGTGATGTAGACGACGACATTGATTGTGACATTGGTGAAGCTGGTGCCTCCAAACAATGGTAGTGAACCATCAGATCAGGGTGGTAAGGTGAAACCGCTAAAACCTTCGTCGACTCCAGAAATCTCTCTTCCCTTCCCAACATGCTTCTCGCAACGCTGATTCTGATCACCTTTAATCAATTGCGAGAAAGACATCCTGGTCATCGATTTTTCATTGTTGAGCTCAGAAGACCCGAATCAACTGCGACGTGCTGTTGAAACCCTGGCAAAGCTAAAAGCTTGCGAGCGCAATGTGGTTTCTTCATGGTCAGTGTTGGTTTTATACTACGTGGTTATTATATATATCATGAACGTTAACTTTAGGGGCATATATTTCATAATTTTATATACTTTCCAACAGTTCATTTCAATCATTTCAGTCTTTGCCTTGACCGAAGGACTGATATGGCAAACGTTGCATGAGGAACAAAAACACTTGTTATACATTGATCCGGTATGAACTCGAGCTAGTCTCAAAAGTTTTTTCTACTCGAGTTCACCCTTAAAGGAGTTTGGATTTGGTTTAGAGGATGGTGGAATTTGGCTTGACCGAAGAGTGGTCTTGGGATATTTCTGTCCTAGGCACGGCTAAAATTTGATTTGCGGTTGATTTTTTGACTAGTATGGAAAATTAGTAGAACTTGAAGAGTTGAAAACTAGTGTAGAAAACTAGACTTAATTTCATTAGATAAGACTGTAAGGGGATATATACAAGAGTGACTCATAAGTGAGTCATCAAGGACTAGAATACTCTCCTAATACATTCATTATGTGAAAAATATAAAATTAGGAAATAAAGACACATGCAAGACACTTGTGAAAATCTTCTATAGACTTTTGACACCTTATAGTGACACTTGGACACCTTAATGACACTTGTAATAAAGTTAAAAAAAAAAAAAAAAGCTAAACAAAATTACAAATTTATCAAGTTTTTCGCTCGTGCGCCCTGGTGGCTTGGCCGTGCACCTGTTGTGTGCTGAGCGTTCACACGAGCGTTCATCTGCGCGGACGCCTTTGCGTTCTCTTAATTTCTTTCACATGCTAACGTGACAAATGGCTTTGTACCGCCATACTGAGGTGGCACATCCTTAAAGAAGGTCTTGGACTTGCCTTTTTGAGGTTGAAGAGCGATGGGCGCGGCATACGCAATATTGACGTGAGAGCCATAACATGGACGGGAGTTGGCTGAGCTTCCTCGAGTTAAATGTCGACTAAGATCCTTCTGAATCAAAATTAGGGCTCACTAATGTTGTATCGTACTATGGACTGCTAAAACATGTGTAGTATTACATGAATGAAGTAGATGCGAACAAATCGGATCTCAACCATTCATCGTAATATGCTCAAAACATTACGATTGATTAAAAATGTGGCTTTCTAAATTCGTGTTGGTTGAAACTCCGTGTTTGCAGATATTAGCAAACAGTCGGTACAATAGTATCCTCCATCGAGCAGGGTTAAAAGGCACAAGCATAAGGATATCCGTTACCCATCCCTTACGGTAGCCATAGCCCCAGCTTGACCGCCATAAAATAATGAACATGCAGCCTACCTTATCATTGTATAAAGATTACTGTGAGATGCAACAAAGCAGCCTTATATAGGACCACTCCCCACAACCACCACCAAGGATGCACCAAATAAAAGTGCTACCTATTAAAGATCTTACATCGCCACACATACATTACTCCAAGAGCCGAGTCTGACCGTAGAGCAAAGTAATTTGAATTGATCGGGCAAGTGTTTCATTTTTAAGTAACAGTTTTGAGATCTGGCAAAATCTCAAAGGCGGGAGCATCGCTCTCAACATGTTTAATATAGTTTTACAAGGTTACACCATATTAAATTCAATATTCATGTTCCTTGCACAATATTAGCTGCAAAAACAGCACTACAAGGTTCCTCCACTGAATACTCAACTAGAGATTCGCAACGATAAAGATGTAGCTCTATATGGGGCACGGTGGCACTTCAAGAGTTACACCAGCCTGTATCTGGCCCCACCCGATGAGACGCCAGTGCTTATCCACTCGTCTGCTGAGAGCTACCTTCTCACCCTTACTTGTACAGACAGGAGCAGTGAGCTGCAGCTTCGCTAGATCATTTTTCACAGCAACCACACGAGCCCCAGTAGACATGGACCCTATGTTAAGCATTAGGATTTCACCCTTTGCCAGCTTTGACACCTTTCCTTGTTTCTCACTGCCCTTTGTCCTAACCCCCAAAAGCCTCCGAAGAAGGAAGAAGTTTATCTGCGAAAGTGGAGTGAAAAGAAACAGCATGTGAATTAGCAGCTCTTCGATGAACTATATAGGATATACATTGAGTTAAATTCAAATTTCATTCTTTAAATGAACGCCTTATCCCTTAATGCAGGAAGAGCAATTTTAGTCCCTCAGTGAATACGTAGGTGCAATTTTAGTACCTCCTTCAACATGTTCACTTATACACCAAACGATCGATGTCATGATAGGGAAAGTTTACGTTTTCAACGTGATAACTGTAAATAAAACAAAATCTAAATGAATGACATGTGAATTATAAGTAACTAATGTCATAATCATTCACCATAAAGGAAGGACTGGGTGTTATCTTAGTGTCCTCTTTTTAACTAAAACTAATGTTTCAACTTAGAGGCTAAATTACCTTTTGATGTTCACTTGTGGGACTAAATCGCTCTTTTTGCACCTTAGGGGTTAAATTGTACTTCGGTTGCCACTTAAAGGACCAAATATGCATTTCATCCATATGTAATTATATATTTGTTAAAATTCAAGTGATTGAATACCTCAAGTTCAACAAAAACATCTGGGAGGGATCCGATTTCTCCAAGAACCTGACCTACCAACCTATCTGCACGGGTCAATGTTGGGTCCATTGTTGTGCCAACTCCGATTAGCCCACCGGGCACTGCATATTGTAGCTCATTCTGTTCCGCGTAGAGTGAAACAATTCTTGAGTATATGGGGGTGCACTTAATGTTACCACTCTCATCTTTGATCACAATACCAGGACGAACTTCAATAGGTTGGTTGACCTTCAAGACTCCCTACAATGAAATTCAGATATAAAAAGAACAACCAAATAATTATAAAACAAAAGTTAATGGATTAAGCATAAAGGAGAGAATCATGGATGCTGCTGCTTCTAGAAAGCATTCATTAATGCAAGGAATTCACTTTCAAGTACGCATTTCCACTACCAAGCAAAAGGACTCCATAATGTTCTAGTAAAACTCCCTAGAATAAAAGTCAGACTCCATAGGTTGGTTGACCTTCAAGGTTGAGTCCAATGGTGTAATCATGGTTAAATTTGGACAGTTCGTTCGACCAATGCAAAATGTAACATTTCATCTAGCATCCACATCTATTTAATCATTCTTTTTCTTTTTTTTTTTGTTACATCAAACAACTAACGCTTCTATGGCAAATTGGACACTGTGGTGAAGGGAAACTACGTATCAATCACGATATGACATTCAGAAAGTTAGATCTTTCTTCTTAATATTCCATTAGATGACAAGTTAATCCAATCTCTTTTCATTGGTAGACTTGTTTGAAGACTTTCTAGGAACATCAAACCTTGCAAACATCAGTTCACGTGGAATAAACAGAACCAAATTATTACTACATTATAAGATCTTAAAAGCTAATGGAATTAGAACATATATACTATTTGCTTAAATGGATCCTGCTGCTTCTAGAAAATATTATCTAAAACAAACAATTCAGTTACAAATATGCATTTCAACAACCAACAAAAAGCCAACAACTAAGTGTATATGTGTGCGTGAGTATATATAAGTGTGTATATATATATATATATATATATAAGTGTGTGTGAGTGTGCGTGCGTGACAATTCTGTATATATATATATATATATATATATATATATATTATAATATATATATACAGAGAGAGAGAGAGAGAGAGAGAGAGAGATTTATTTATGTAAGGAATCATCAATTGAAAAGCTCCAGATACTGAAGTGTTGTAACTAAAACCAAAATATGATAATGACATCAAAAGTTCCTAACAACAACGGCAAAAATAAACCATGATACAACAGATCATATTAACTTCAAAAAAAGAAGAGGCTAGTTAGCCTAAGGATTACATATTAACTTCAAAAAAAGAAGTGGCTAGTTAGCCTAAGGATTATAAAACAAGATGATCGCATCGAAACTACGAAATAAGTCGCTACTAACCCGAAGGATGCTACCACCAGCAACGCCACCTTTGATCTCGTCAACCTCAGACCCAGGTTTGTTAACATCAAAAGAACGGATGACTATCATGTTTGGCGGAGAAGTAAAATTCCTCTCTGGAATTGGAATTTTGTTGACAAGATATTCACAAACAACATCAATATTGTATTTCAACTGAGCTGAGATCGGTACAACAGGAGCACCATCAGCAATAGTTCCCTACAGATGTTGTTCGAAACTGATGAGAATCATGAGCGAGCAAAGCAGAGGACCAACTGAAAAGATATGATTTACAGGAAGTATATGGTCAAATGAGAAATGGTAGTCTTACCTGAATAAAATTTTGAATTGCTTCATGCTGATTTATAGCTACACCTTCCTGAACAAGATCTATTTTGTTCTGTAGGATAATGATATGTTGGAGACGCATGATCTCAACAGCAGCCAGATGCTCGGATGTCTGAGGTTGAGGGCAGCTTTCATTGGCAGCTATCAATAACAGTGCTCCATCCATGATAGCAGCTCCATTAAGCATTGTAGCCATAAGAATATCATGGCCCTATAAAACCAAGCATAAATAAGAAGGGAAAATAAAAACCCCTTTTTTCTAAAGTAGCATATAGATTTAACATGACCAGGTTATTCGTGGACTGGAATGCTAAAAAATATAGTTAAAATATAGGTGAACCTCCAGCACCAGAAAGAAACAAGGAACTGATGGCAAAGGCAAACTAATGAATAACATACCATGGAATCATGACACGAAATAAATTACTGGAATAGAAAAACGAGAAGTACAAACTGCATACCTATACTCATAGCTTTCTAAAAAAGGGCACAACAACATAAAGCGCCATTCGTACTGGATAATCTAATTAGGCATTGCTAAATTGGTAACTTTAGTCATGTACTGCTAGGTACAAACAAAACTAGTATGTGCCCAACCTTGGTAACTTTAGTTATGACTGATATGACTAAAGTCACTCAACTAGTTATGTAACTGCAGGGTACAATGTACTAAAAGGACTTACAAATGGAAGACAACCTTTTGAAACTATCTTTTCTAAAATAACTTATAATTATTAGTCATGATTCAATTTTAGTTACGGTCATCGAACATAATCGGCACTGCAAATATTTTGAGCCCTTTGACTATACTTTAAAAAAAAAAACCTTACCCAAATCAATAGTGACCCTGTAACTTCTTAAAAATCTAAATATCTCTTGTTAGTCATGAATCAAACTCACAATTAGGGATAAAATTGATCATCATGGGTGGTCTAAAAGCATTTTGATATGTGAAATATGTGAACAAAATAAAAAAGCAGATAAATGCAAATGCTTGCCAATGCAGTCTTCTCTGCAATAGGATAAAAATGTCTGAAAAGAAAACTTTGTTTAGGTATCACATTGCTCAGGTATAACTGAAAATTTTATAAAGCTCTGCAGAAACAACACTTAATAATATAAATCTTTATCAAACAATTACCGGACAATCCACGAAAGAGACATGCCTCAGAAGTTTCATCCTGCATTTCTCGAAACCAGGAACATCACAAAGAGGGCTGTCTTCCTTTCCACTTCCATATGCTCTGAATAGAACAAAATCATTCAGTATCAGCACAACAGGCAAAAGGCGTACCCATATTGCATGCTTAAGAGTGCAAAAGGACCTACTTATAGCACATTGGCCGTGGGCATCTTTCATCTTCACATTTGTAAATTTTGGCATTAGCATATCCGAGCTTGATTGTAATGTTCCTTTCCAATTCATTCTTAAACCGAACTGTCTGCACAAGAAATGAAAGGAATCTTGAATTTACGTTCCAGCTGAAACAATTCGACACAGAAAACAAAAACTTGAGACCACACCTGAACACCAGATATTGCCTTTACAACGGTTGACTTCCCATGAGCCACATGACCAATAGTACCTAGCGTCCGCATAAGTATGCAAAATTGCAAATAAATTAGCATGTAATTGAAGTTGAAATTAGCCTAGATGAAAATATATATTCGTTAGTGTAACAAATAACTAAATAAAGTAAAACATAGTTACAAGAATCAATAGCATCTGCAAGAAGAAGATTGATATCACGCAAGACCAAGCAAAACTCTTTAGATTCTGTTTACTTAAAGAGAAAAGTAGGAAAGTAAGAAATGAGAAAATTGGAAAGTCAGTTTCCCAGTTTCCTTATTTACTTTCACTTCCCACTTTATAATACAAAGTAAATAAGAAAACTCAAATCTACTTTCTTACAACTTTTCCATCACTTTACAGCTTACTACTTTCTTCTCACTTTCCACCTTTACTACTTTTTTATTATTTTCATTTCACTTTCCACTCCACTATTCTCTTTCTATTTTGTTTTCACTCTCCTACTTTCCACTCAAATTAAACAGCCTCTTAGCCTAGTGGTTAGATAAGTAACAGAGTCGGAATCCCACACTAAACATATCTCCAAATAATTTAAAAAAAAAAAAGAGATATCTTGTATGACCTACTGAATATTCTTTAATCCTTTTTACTCTGTCAAGGTTGGTACAGGCTGAATTTTGACCTCGTAAATCTTTAACAAAAAAAACTTTTTCTATTTTCTATTTCAAAAGAAAATGCTCTATAATTATCTATACCACAGCAACAGGCTTTTTTCTCCATCTATGCATATAATAAACCAAACATCTCTACCTTTGCAGCATACTTTTCAAATGTCAATCTAGTTAAAGCACTCGGGTTCCATGAACATTGTAATTGGTTTACCTAATTACACATGACAGAGCATCCCAAAACACTGTGGCGCCAAATTAGAATAACTCATTCACGAGATAGGCATATATTCATAGGCTAAACTCTTACCAATATTTATTGTAGCCTGACGCGAAATGACTTCAGGAGATAAAGGGTGCAACTCTTTTACATCAAGCTTGCTCAGGTCCTGCTCCATCAACCCTTTCCGAGACATTTTCGCCAAAAGCAATAAATTCCGACTTCCTGGAAGAGGCAGGGAGAGCAGACATTAAGCGATATGTCCATCAAAAAGTTGCTAGCTAAGACACATTAATGGAAAATTTAAGAAAAAAAAAAATTTTACTGCTAAATAAAGCATCATCTACTTTCATTTCTAGCCTAGATATGCTTAAATCATAGTAAACACACTACCATGCTTGTCAAAAGGCTCATTAAAAAGTCGTTCAAAATGGTATAAAAGGATTCAACAAAACCATATAACTAAACAGGAGAAGTCAAAGACAGAGCCCTCAAGAGTAAAGAGTCAGAGGCGCTCAAGAGTCAATATGCAATAAACTTGAACTTCTAATTCCTGCCCACCCCAGACCCTGCTTGAGCGGTTCCACTGGGTGGTTCTTGTTGTTAAATTAAACATAGAAATCAAACTGGCCACCGAAGAGTAGTAGAATTTACTAATCTACATGAAACCAACTGCTAGCGGTCCAATCATGGCGCACAGAATTTCACACAAAAAATTAGAATAACTAAACAAACAAACAAATCAACTTCGAGTCCCAACACCGGCACTCAAATATGAAATCATGATCACCATAAAATCAAGACCAAGATTTACAGGTGACTCCTAATTTCATGAACAGGAGCATGGTGGATGCAATATATATAGCCAATGGGATCAATTTACGCCATTCAAAAACTGCGAAACGGCGGGGATAGACACCTTGGTCCGTAGAGTGCTTGGAAGCTGTAGTGGTTATCACCGGACGAAGAAATCTCAATCGGCTGGTGACGGCGGCGCGATCACCGGAAAAGAGATGGAATGGAGAGAGGGTGGAGCCGCCGGGTTTGTATACCAGAAAAACGAAACAGCAAGGGCGCTGGTATAATTTTAGGGCTTCTTTGGCATACTCGGACCCTCCTGCTCGTTTTGTATAATATATAAATGTAGGCAAAATATCCATTTAGAACTCAAAATATATATATATATATCTCTTATCAAAATCAGTGCGCTATATATCACTATAACTAGTCTTAAATATGACATGTACCTTTGGTTCTTACTTTAAAAAAAATTAAGTGATATTTATATTAATTAGTCAAAATTTAAAAAATCATATAATTAATTTAAAAATATAAAATATCTAATATTAAAATTAAATAAAATAAAATATATTTTATTTATTTTTATAAAAATAATATATATATTAATATAAAATTAACTAAATTATAGATTAAGTAATAAAAAATTAAGAAATAAAATTTTATCTATTTTTAAGAGAAATTATATAATACAAAATATTATTATCGCTCCACCTCACTTGTATTTACAATCGCTTCACGTCACATATACTTATAAATATATATTATCATCGCTTCACGTCATATTTACTTATAATCGAATTAAAGTTATATAAAAAAATTACTATTTAACGTTATAGTTTATATAAAATTTATAACTAATATCCGTATATCGGACGGGTATATAACTATTACTTATAATTTCCTCTAGGGAGTGTTTAATTGTAATTCTTGGTGTGCAGGCAAAAATTCGTCCGAAACTACTTCAAAAAACTATTTTTTAAGGACATCCGACCAATGTCAGACCTGCTAGTGAGATCCATGAGCCGGTATATTTTAAAATATAGCAGATTAGCGGACATTAAAAATTTAAAATATCAAAATATTTATTAAAAATATTTAAATATTTTAAATATAAAATTTATAAATTATATCGAAGTCTTTTTGTTGTATCAAAAACTTTTCCGAACACGGCACAATAAAACACCTAGCCAGAAAATGTTGAAATAAACTAAGAGCCGAAAAAAAAACCCAATAGGAAGTAAGTTTCATCAACCCATAGTTTATCGATATTCGAAGTTCTTTACTTTTATCAAATGACAAGAAAACGTGTCAACAAATTGATAAATAAAGCGCCGCATGGGTAAAGATCATTTTCACAAAAATATCAGTATAGACCTAATTCAATTGAAAATAAAATAAAATATCAAATATATATAATATTTTAGCATAGCCCGAAAAAATTCGTGATTTTTTTTTTAACTCTATCCCCATCTATATATATATACTATTTTAGCATAGCCTGAAAAAATTCGTGATTTTTTTACTCTATCGCATCTAGAGGGAGGCCTCCAGTATTTCGAACTTCCAATTTGATAATTCAGAGAAAAAAACAGAATATTTTTAATATAGACTGTTTCTCTTCCTACATTTTAACTAGATTTGACTAAATCTAAATAGGTCAAACTTCTACATTTTTAAGAAAACACAATGACCCTTTTCTTTTGCGCTGGAAAAACTAATGATATTCTAGGAAAACAAAAACTATCGATTAAACCAAAATCAAAATTCCAGATACTAGACCTGAAATGTAGTTTGTATAATCGGCTATTTCATAAATCGAGATTTATAACATGTTTCTAAGAAGATTACATATTATCCATCCCATAATTTCTTTGTAGCATTGATTTCATGTAGCTACAGTACGTAGATATTATTTCGAGATACATTATGGTTTAGCTTCTGTATGTTTCTTATTTTCTGTAATTTCAACTTGAATTGATTCGTATCCTCCGATGCAAAACGGCAGTTCTCGAAAAATCCATAACGCCGAACTGATCCCGATACCATGAAGCTTGGTTATACTTCAATTGCGGAACCTTCTAGAGTTGCATCATTGGTGATATCTTTCTCTATCCGATCCAAGAACTGGTATACAGTTAGCAAGCTTTTATCATCTGAAAAAAAAACACGAACAAAAGAGAAGAGTGGTTCAGGAAACAACAACATTTCAGATTAAACTTGCCTTGCTACCGAAAATAAAAGATACTATGAATTTAAAACAAGTCCAGCAGTAATACAGACAAAGTTTCGGATCTGAAAACCCAAAGAGGAAAACAAAACTACTTATATTATGCAAGTACTTCGTCAATTGGTCCATTACAGCAGTTGAGACACAAGCTGGATATGGTGCGATTTAACCTCTCGAGATAGATGTAGAATATGAAGGATGGAGATCGAGGGATGGTGCGATTTAACTGCTCGAGATTTGTGAATTACCATGACAAAAGAAGAAATGATACAGGAAAGAGGAACTAGAGATGAGTACTTACCAAGCCTAGGGACAGTGTGACCATTGGGGTGGCGAACAACGTATGGGTCCACATATGACTCAAGCAGCGTCTCTCCATGCTTCCTCAGGAAGTCCAGCTCACCTGCAAGAGATATAAGGCTTTAACCTTTTTTTAGTGTCAGAAATCGGCTTTAAATTCCAATGGCTCTATGAGTGCCATGACATTTTGTGAAAAGTTCAACCTGGTGGAAACAACCGATGCTATGAATGAAGGAAAATAAAACAGCAACATAGCACTTATAAACCGTACTAGTCGGATTAATCCTACATTTTTGCTTATATTTTCTTTTTTATTACCATACTAGTAGGACTATTACCAGATTCTTCTGTTTATACTTTCTTTTTCGTTTTCCTGTGTTATAGGAAGCAGTTAGAATTACTCGGACCAGTTCCATTCACGTTAGTTTAAGTTTTCCAAGTTTTATTCATTCGTGCAGAATTTTTAGGTTTTGAGAGCATGCAACAATTTTTAAAACAAGGCTAAAATTTGGTACCATCGGCAACCAGTGGAATAGTCTTTAGATAAATATACCTATAAAATGTAAAGAAGGACACTCAATCTTATTGGAATAAGCATTTTCTGCCACTGTCGGCGACTGAAACTTTGCTCCGCCAATTATCACCACATACTTCACCTTCGGCACCTTTGTGAGCGCCAACCCCTGTATCCAATTACCGTCAATTAAAAATAATTTAGCGGTCAAGTGAAAACTTCATTGAAGGCCAACATGGCCGGGGAAGAAAATTTTGGGCAAAAAGATGCGATTATATCAAGCAAATTGAATTCATCAACTAACCTTGGCCTGCAAGCCTGGCAATGCTGCTGCGAGAATCGCCCCCTGATCATTAGCACCAAACAAACAATTAATTCCAGCAAAAGCAGTAAAATACTACTTCTATATCCCAGGATTGAACAAATATTTAATTAAAATACCTGGGAGAATCCCATCAAGCCATCAAATGGCCCCTGTTCAGTCATTAGATTCTCAATATAGGCCAGGCATTCATCAAAGTTCCTATACTCCATGAACCCCTAATTTTGCAATTAGGAAAAAAAAATCAGTGGCGTGCAAATAAGTAACATGCGAAGCATAGCAGTTACATGCAAACTTATGGTAGTAGCTTAGCAAATTAATTCGTGCTCTGATATTTGGAAGGGTGAAAGACAAGACATGTTAGTTTGCCAAAACGCCATACAAATGGATTAGAATTGTTAGTCCAAAATGTTAAGGATGAATCTACCGAAATTGTATGCAATTTATTCTTGGTAGCCCACAAAGCTGAAATGAAGTAATGATTTTTGAAATATCCGGGAAAATCAAGGAGCAAGGCAACCTGTGGCCTGTGGGCTTGCCAACTTACAAAACCCAGGTTGTGCATCCCTTGCTCCCCCTCAACCCCAGCTGCTAATCCACATCGTGGGTGATAGCTTAGAACATTCCACAAACAGCACCAAATTCTCTCCATGACCATAGTGGAATGGGGTTTCAAACAGGAGTCTCTCCCTTGCAAACCAAGAAATCCAACCACTTATAACAGACGATGAAGAATATTATTACTAAAACAGATACCTTTTTAACATAAATTCCTTTTACCTTAGTTTATGGATTTAATTTCAACAAATTTTCTTAATTTTGAGAATAAAGCAACTTGCACTCTAACTAGTACT
This sequence comes from Xerophyta viscosa, assembly GCA_002076135.1. NCBI lineage: Eukaryota > Viridiplantae > Streptophyta > Magnoliopsida > Pandanales > Velloziaceae > Xerophyta > Xerophyta viscosa. Next base: position 377,463 of record MJHO01000114.1, on the reverse strand, counting down.
CTATCCGGCAAGATTCGTTCAACATGGCTGGAACGGGGGAGCAAAGATTAATCGGCCTACTCCAGCACCAGTCGCACGCATACACGTCGTGCGACGATGTACCCTTGAATTGAGCGATGATGTTCTTCTTGAAATCGATCCTATGTACCGGTTCTAAACTCCTGCTCCTAATAGTTGACTCAGACCAAAAAAACATAATAACTAAAACATTAAAAGAAGAAGTAAACTAACAATAGAGCTGCAACGTTTTTCACATCTACCCTTAATGAATATATTATATAATTCCAACCTTATCGAACTGGAACCACTCGTAATACGGCGGATTGAAGATCCCTTCGACATACGGTAATTTTCCCTCCGCGGGGAACGGCGCGTCGGCGAACACAAGATCAAAACGCGCGGTGACATGATCAGGCCACTTCCCCATCACTTGCGTCTTCATAATCTCGCCACTTGTCCGGAACCCGTGCAAGCAGAGAAACCTCGGCCTTCGACGTTGATCGTCGGAACGTTCCTCCGCCATCGCTGCCGACATCGCCGTCGTGGTTTCCTCTGCAAGACTTCCCATTTTTAGAAATAAGAATTGATTTTGTTGCGAACTCCGACAAGCACGGAGCGAGAAGACTAGCGGCCTTTTATAGGACGGAAATTGGGTGGCTGCGGTATGTTATAATCGCGGAGAAGGTTAGAGCTTGTGATTTTTTTAGAAGGGTTTGGAAAGTTCGTGGTTTCTGCCCATTAACGCTCTTTGATTAGAGTCTTAAAGTCCTAATTGTCTAAAAAACACGTGAACCTCATAATACACTTTTTAATGCTTTAATACATGAATCTCAGAATACACATTTATAAACTAAATGAAATTGACAATTTTTTTAATTAAATTATTATTTTATATTTTTTTAAAAAAATACCGATGATGTATCAATACTGTAATAACATGATATAGTAATTTCGGTGAAAATTAATAGAAGACAGTAGCTATTCTATATTGTGTCAATATGATCAATAAAAAATTAAGATCTAGAAAATAAACTGTGTTCGTGTCCGTGCTTCTTAGCTGTTATGTCTAGTTGGATGGAATTTTGCTCTGATCCAAATTCTACATTTATTTGCTGATTTTGGTTAGCTTTAAGCTAACAGTTAAATTATTCCGAAGGAACAAGATACTTCTCCATTGATTCTCACAGTCGCGCTGACTATTTTGAAGGTAAAAGTAAGCACACGCATTCTTGGCTGCTTTCTCCCAACATAGAACACTGAATCTAACGAATAAGCACATACCAAATCAATAAAAAGCAACTGCTACTTTATTGTGAGTCCAAGCGATTGTTTGTTTACATGATGCGCGTTCTAGCCCTCACATCTCAAATGATACTACAGAGAGAAAGTGCAACAGGGGTGTCCGCTTTGTTCTGGAATCTTGGAACAGTTCGGTATTTATAATATATATATATATATATATATATATAAACAAAAATATTTTATATTTTAAATGTTTAGTCCTTTAACGAATTAATTAAAAAATTGTGTTTATATTAAGTTTATTTTTATATATTTTTAAGAAATATTAGTGTAGTAGATAGAATAATTTTTGAAATATGGATGTAAGAATTTGAATTTAATGTTGATTTATAAATATGATGATTCTAATCAGAAATTGGTATGCAAGTTTTTCCAGTTTTTTTTTTCTTTTGTCCTTCGCGATGGATTTCATCAAACACGGCCACGCCATGTGGAGACAAATAATAATGCACTCTTTTTTAAAAAATGTAATAAAATATTAGTTTGTTATATTATTAAACTAATTTGCAGCAGTAATACGAAGTAAGAATTTTTTAGATGATATATAAAATATATAAATATATACAACACAGCAAACCTAGTTAAAAATACAATGATCAAATTAGTTATAGTGGTTTATTAGTAGCTAATAAACAACAATAGTGAAAAGTTAAAAATTGTATAACTAAACATTCCTTGTTTGAACTCTTAAGTATATTATTAAATAAGTGACCGCAGCATGCCCAAAACTAATACTTCATAACACATAAATCCGGAAAAATGATCAAGATTGCCAAGTATTATAGTAGTTTATAAATACATATATAGATTGGGGAATCAGAATATCAATATTAATTAATTAAAATACAAATAAATTACAGACTGTGGCTAGTTCGATCAGATGAAAGTGTCTCAGAAAACGTTACCATCTAGATTCGAGGTCGCATGGAATAAAATTTTTCACAATTCGAAAAATTCTCTGTATTCCGTGACATGAGTCCCGTTTATAAAATACATGTATTCGGCTTTCAAAATGTCGGTCGAGATTGGACGCGAAATTTTTTTAAAAGTTTAAAATTTCTATAAAAATGCGCGCTCGCATTATAGATCACTGTAATTAAAAAAAGGAAAAAATCATTCATCTGGGGCCCCTAACGGCCCTGATACAATCTGGGCCGTCCGAGACCCCTCGGGATGTGTATATACATATCCCGAGGGCATCGGACGGTCCATATTGTATCAGGGCCGTCAGGGGCTCCTGATGAACAACATATCTCTTAAAAAAAAGGATAACATATAAACTTTTAATAAATAAAACTGCATCCAAAGTATATTATAATAAGCTGATAGTACAATATGGCTACCATCACCATAGATTGGGTAGATTTATAATAGACTTCTAAACAGGATCCCATTGTTGAATTTTTTTGCTTATCTAACAAACAATTTTGTAAGGTGCTGTTTCTGTCAAATCACCTTGACTTATATCTATACTGCAAATACAAAATCTATGAGTGCTACAAATAAATTTTAAGACAAATGCGCAATTTTGTGAGGTTGTTGTTCTTTCTTAATTATGTGACAGGGAATTTCCTATATAACTGTACATAGAGATAACTTAACGAAAACTTTTCTAGGGTGGAAGGCAGAAAAATTTTAAGGAATAATTCCATATCAGCCCCCGTTATTTTGATTTTGCCGGATCAGCCCCTGAAAATGCGTTTCCAGGGGCTGATCCGAAACGACTTCGAAAATAGGAGGCTGATATGAAATTATCCGAAAATTTAAAGAGAATTGCTCTGCGTCCTCCTTAACTTTCTAACATTTCACTGTGCCCTCCTATGTTTTGGCTAGGGGTGAGTATTCGGGTCAACCCGAATTAACCCGATTGCTTAGTTTCCGGAGCCCTACACCTTGAATTTATACTTCTAAAATTTCCCTGATACTAATAACTTATCGTTAACTAAGTAATAACCCTTTTTCCTTAAATACATTCTGTACAAGATCAGAGGCCGTCAATTACAACCGAACCCCGACCTGACTACCCCGTAAACGAAAAACATTTCGGGTGTCTGCGTTCTTGAAACGTCAAGGCCGCTTGCGGATTGACACTTGTTATTTAAAAATTCTGTGAAAAAAAAAAAGTAATAGACTAAACAAGAATAAAATTACAGAGGGTATAAATGACCTGATAGCAGTTAATAAAAAATGAAAGAATATTATCTAGACCAATAAGAATAGACTAAGAATTGGGCCGCGGGATCATTCGAGGGTGGATATGTAGTGTAAAAATATAATAAATAATGTAAAGATAAATAGAATTTAAGAAAATTCGGGTGTACCCCCCACCGACCGCGACCCAAATTTTAAGAGTGCCCAATCCGAACCCGAAATGCCTAACCCGGAATTACTTAACATCGCAAACCCGATTCGTGAACCCGAAATTTCACATATTTTCGGGTCGGATCGGTTCGGAAATTCGGGTTGATCCGAGTTATGCTCACCCCTAGTTTTGGCCTTACAACATGCCCCCTATGAAATTTGAGTCTTCATGGCACCCTTTTTTTTTTTTGTTTCGGACGAAAATACCTTTATATATATATCATTATTTCGGAACTCCAAAATATATGTTTAGAAATATGTTTTGAAAAACTTTTAACATGAAACTTTTAAATCTCGACGGGATCTACAATTTTCATGTTGAGCATTTTTTTTTCAAAAAATATTTCTAGATATATATTTTGAGGGACCGAAGTGTTAACAAGTCGACCAGCTAAGCCGCTTGTTGGGATCTACGGCAACTTAAGAGGGGGATGAATTAGGATAATTAAAAATTAAGAGCTAATTAAACAGTGTAGCAATCTAAGCAAGATTTAGCTTTATAGTATTAGCTCTACGCATATAGAGATGTATTCAACTTAAGTCTTATGCAAACAACTATGATGATAAAGTATATAAGAACAACAGATAAGAAATATCGACACTAAAATAATTTTATAGGTTCGATCCGAAGATCTACACCACTCTCTTGTCTCTCTATCCCGAGGGCTTGAAACAAATCCGCTAGTGTGTCGTAAAGCTTGCGGGAGTCTTACCAAGCCTTAAGCCTCGTCTTTGCCGTTGATGCGAATAACCAGTATTTTGCTAGCTCTTGGCGGTGATGCTAGCTACCCGAATCCTTAAGCTTTTTCTTTGTTAACTACCAAACCCCTTTTTACAAGTTCTCAAACAAATCAGAAACCCAAATACAATCTCTCATTATATCTCAATTTAAAGACAAGAGTATTCTAGCGCTGAAATATATAGGATTTACAATTTAAACTCAAATCTATATTCCCAAGTAGGTGTTTGGAACCTTCTCCTAGGGCAGAAATAATATTTTGGCAAATGCAAGAATTGGTTGTGGCCGAAACAATTCATCCCCTATTTTATATATTTCGCTTCCAAACGGCTTATTTCTGCGAATTCCGGTCGATCCGGATCAATAATTGCGGTCGACCGAAGAAATATCAGTTTACATTTCAGCAAAGCCGTCAGAATGACTGGTCGACCGAAAAATTCTGCGTTGACCGGAAATTCTCTCGATTTTGAATAATTTAGAGATTATGTAACTTTTGATTTCGATCTCTAAATCACTCCAAACTTTAAGTTTAAGTCTAAATCTATATTTCTAGAATTAGAGAATACAAAACTCACTCACAAAAATATTAAAAGGTTTTGAAAAGGTGAGTGTTGGAAAAGCACCGTCTTCGTAAAATCCGACTTCAAGCTTTACGCGTCTCCAAAGTGTTTTCCTTGCTCCACACTTGTTCTCTAGGCTTGCTAAACTCATCCAAATTTATTTTAAGTGTTTCGTTGCTTGTTTAACATATTTAGCTCTTTTCGGTCCACAAAATCAACATCTATAATTATCAATTTGAACAAACTTATTAATAACATTTTTGCTAATTATTTTGTTATCATCAAAATCACATTAGGACCAACACCGCTGAAACAGAAAAACTCCCAAAACGCTTATCTAAAAGTATTTTTTGAAAAAAATTTCAACATGAAACTTTTAAATCTCGATAAAATTTATAACTTTCATATTGAGTATCTCTATAATATATGTAAAGCAAAACAAAGGTAATCTCGATTTTGTGCCACGTGGTAATCCGAAATTTCTAATTTTCTGCCATGTGGCAACTATTAATTTTAGGTTATTAATACCTTGAACTAGAAATTCATTATATCATTTAATTCTATGTGCATGGTATTTATGGTGGATTTTTTCTACGTTGTGCTTACAATATGAAAAGTTGAAGATTTTATTATGAACTTGATGTAGACTTATTTTACTGACGACAACTTAAGCCTCTTTCTCTTCTTTGCAATACTCCTTACAAAAAAAACTTATGAAAGCAGTCAAATTCAATAAATGCATTGTAGAACTTTCATGCAGCTGCAAGAGCTGAACGACAAGAATATATTAGCGATGAACGGCTAATTTTGCATGTGCGTAAAAAGTGGAGTGTGAACTTGGCAAAGCATATGGTGAAATCATTTTCCTTAGGAAAACAGCCATTGATCACCGATAGATTTTGATTTTGTTATTTTCTTTCCAAGCTCTTCTGATTTTATATGAGTATGTTACACATATGACGCCTTGCCTTCTCTTTTTATACCAAAATATTTGTAATTTGCCTCTTTATCTTCTGTTTTTAATTTCTTATGCATTGAATGTTATCATCGTCATTTCAATAGGCAATGAAATAAAAGATCCTTTAAAGACTTTATAAAACTGATAACAAATAACACAATAGGGTAATAAACATAGTGCACTTGAAAATTTGTCAAGGTAGATTGCTAGTTGTCACTTTTTATAATTATAATATTTTTTAACAATCACGATATTCCAGTTTTCGAATAGAATCAGTTACTTACTATTGGATTATGTGGACGGTAGATTTTTTATAAATTGTTGTTTGATTAAGTTATTCAAAATAAAATTAGCAATATTTAATGAAGATGAAAATAAGATAATAAATATAAATTCAGTCATATGTCTGTAAAAATATTATTTCAATAATATGAAGTGATATATAAGATTTATATTACTATTCGATAGTAACTTTTAAAATTTTAATATAGATCCGTACTTAGCACAGGTTATACTGTAGTTTTTTTCATAAAATATTGCTAAATAGGTATTTTGGGGTGTGAAGTGTTAACGGGTATAATGATATTTTTGTCCCAAAAATCAAAAATAGTATTTTGGGGTTAAGTTGGTGACAGTGACGCGTGGGTGCACGTTGAAAGAAATTTTTTGCCCGTGGGGCTGAGACGTAATTTTTTCAAAATTTTATTCACTTATTAATAAAGCTGATAAATACGTATATCATAGTCAAGAGCTATCAACTAACTAAAGAAAAATTCTATGATAAAATGTTTACGTACGTTAACATATATTTTTCTCGTATTTAAATAAAAAAAAATAAATTTTTCGAGAAATTTTTAGAAAAACTTTCTAAAAAATATATATGAATTTTGATGAGATCTACAATTTTAATACTCAAAAGTTTATCAAAAAATATTTTTAAATAGATAATTGGAACTCTAAATTTAACTTGATCAATTTTAAAATAATTTTTAAATTCGCTTCAAATCCGTTAAAGCCCAAAACATATTTTAAAAAGAATTGCTCTACACCCCCATAACTTTCTAACATTTCACCGCACCCCCTATGTTTTGGCCTTACAACGCGCCCCCTATGAAATTTGAGTATTCATCGCCCTCTTTTTTCATTTCGGACGGAAATATCCTTCTATATATATCATCATTCGGAGCTCCAAAATATCATTTAGAAGTAATTTTGAAAATTTTTTATATAACTTTTTAGATCTTGATGAGATCTACAACTTTTTATGTTAACCATTTTTTCAAAAAATACTTTTAAATAGGTGTTTATGAGCTCCAAAGTATTAACGGTTTTAATAAATTTTAAAACCAAATTATTAAAGCTCCTGAATACACTATTCTAAAAGTATTTTTTGAAAAAATATTTCAATATAAAACTGTTATAGATCTCTTATCAAAAGTCTTTACAACTCTCATGTTGAATTTTTTGAGTGCTATTTCAAAAAATATTGCTAAATAGGTATTTTAGGGTGCGAAGTGTTAACGAGTACGAAAATATATTTATCTGAAAAATTCAAAAATAATATTCTGGGGGTTGAGTCGATGACAGTGATGCGTGTGGGGTGGGGCGCGTTGAAAGTAATTTTTTGTCCGGGGGCTGATACGTAATCTTCCCAAAATTTTATTCACTTATCAATAAAAGTGAAAATACATATTCATAGTCAAGAGCTATCAACTTAAGTTAAAGAAAAATTTATTAAAATTAATGTTACGCACGGTCAGCATTTATTTTTCTCGTATTTAAATAAAAAATAAATTTTACGAGAATTTTTTGGAATAACTTCTAAATAAAAAAACTTTATAGATTGATTACTTTACAACCTAATGTTTCAAAATTTATCAAAAATATTTCTAAATAGGTATTTGGAACTCACATGATTGATTTTTAAAAATTAATTTTTAACCCGCCTTTCAATCTGTAAAAGCCCAAATCATATTTTTTAGAAATATATTTAGAAAATTGAATAAAAAGTTTGTAGCTTTCGGTAAAAATTTATATTTTTAATATTAAAAATATTTTAGTTTAGGAATTTTTTAGGACACGAAAAGTGACGGTAGTGGTGTAACTCGGTTATACCTTGAGTATCTCTCCTAACTAAAAATTAAGTTGAAAGAAGCCAATAATTGATCACCAGTACTGATTTTGTTGAGAACATTGTTTGATTCTTCTTTTCCACCTCAGACCTTATTTTTAAAAATATATATTATTTAAATTTATTTATTATTAATTACCAACGGCTTAACATGACCAGAAAACAGGACCAGACCATTTAAGTAATTGTGGTACGTCTAATTCGAATCTTAGAAATAAATGATAATGAAGCTTGGGACAAAATTACGTTTGTTCAAGTTGCTTTGGCAGATTACGAGGGTCACTGAGAAAGCAGGTACAATTTTATGTGATTCCCAAATAAATTAAGAAAGAGTTGCGTTGGGGTCAACATTGTAGTTTTATTGCACTTGGAAATCTTGTGCTAAAATTTAATTGCACGTTAAGTTTTTCCGCGAAGGGTATGTTCAAAATTTATCAAGAAGGTGTTAAAAAGTTATCAGAAATGTATCAATGTTGTTTATTTTTTTAATCATGATGGTGTTAAAAATGAACAATGAGGTTGTTAAAAAATTACTAAAAGGCTGTTAAAAATTAAAGGTGGTTTGGATGCATGTCGAGTGTCAAAAAATTATTCGGAAGGTATTTAAAAACTCATCGGAAGGTGTGGCGGGTGTCAAAGTGACTAAATGTGTCAAAAAAAATTTTAGAGAGGATTTAAGGATTTGATACAATTTATGGAGATAAAGGACTCGCCAGAGTTAGCAATTACTCCTGATTAATTACATTTAATTACCATTTACATCAGTGATGTTAACTTACTAATCAATCATAGTGTGGACATTTTGTCAGACCCTTAGAAATTTAGAAAGTGCATATATAAATACAGAAAAATTATATAAAATTAATATATAACATAATAAACTTTTTAAAAGTAGAAAGGAATAATTTATTAAGTATTTGAACAAATAAAATACAACAAATTTAAGAAAAAAGTTTATATATAGTATTATATTTTACGTAATTTAGATAAATTTTAAAGCTAAAAGTCTAATTATTTTAATAAAAATAATAAAAACATGAGGTTCCTGAAATTCAGAATAGTTATTATCGGATTTATTTCGCGCTTGATTGAGAGTTTATTTGATCACTTTGAAAGTTCGAGATCCAATAATGTAAGCGTAGAGTATGTTTTTTGAAGACCGGTGGTTATTTCTGCTTCCCTTACTCCAAGGCAAACTTTCCGGAAATAGAAGTTGAAAACCAGCCAACAGTCTTCCATATTTCAGGCGTCAACCTTAGATTTGTCCGGACGGTGCAGAGTGCTGAGACTGATTACATCTAAAGAATAAGACCGACCACTCCATACCCAAGGTTTATCTCGTAAGTATGCGCCGCTGTAAGTCTGACAATTTTTTGAAATAGGGTCGGGATCCGATTGATATTGGAAGACACCTAATAGGTACTGTGGGAGTGCAAATAGCCATATCACCACGCGTCTCCACGAGCATGCCACATGCCAATTTTCTTTCCCTGGAACATATGTCGTCACCCCATCAAAACCGGTAGTAGCATCTGATAAGAGCAGAAAATTAGAATTTATCAATATATTTTCTTATATATGCTAAGATTTAGGATTTTGTCCCAATTTAAAATTGGGTCATCTTTATTAATAGAATTATCACCTTATAAATAGGGAGGGTGGAGAAGCAAAGAGGGTGCGAACTCCGACCACTGGGAGTAGGCTTAGGGTGGCGGCTTTATGAAATCTAGATCTTCATGCTTTAGAGAAAGGGCTTAGAGGGGTTACAGAGACTCCGTAAAAGGCTCGGCACTTAAGTTAACTGAGAATTATTTTAATCGGTTGTTTCATACGTTTAGTATATATTTATCGGTAGCTATATTAAAATCCGTGGGTTTTACCTTATTAATTTTTTTAGAATTTTTATGTAAAAACTATGTGCCTTTCGTGTGATTGTTTCCATCTTCTCTTAGCCAAATTTTTTACCTTTTATCTTTAATAGAAAATAGAGATCATGCTCCGATTTCCACGATCAAATTGTGAAAAGAGCATATCAGAAATCTCTACCCAATATTTTCCACCGGTTACCTTAAAAATTCGTGGTTTTACCTTATAATTTTTAAGAATTTTTACGTAAAAACTATGTGTCTTTCGTGTGTGTGATTGTTTCCATATTCTCGTAGCCAATTTTTACCTTCACTTTTAATATAAATCGAGATCATGGCTCGATCAGATTTAAAAAAACGTCAGAAATCTCTACAATATTTTTTTCTCTCCAGACAATAGAGTAAGGTTTGGGGTTTTTAGGAGTATGGGCGTGGCCAGCTTCAGGCATCCATAGAGCCCAGCCCATATATACCCGAAGCAACCCCCATCTTGTAACACCTCTCTCTCTTGAGAGTTATCTCGCCCATGATAACCGTTAAGCACACAAAGAAAGGACTGCGTTCGTAGGAGTGATTGATGGAGTGGTAGTTATCATTTTGTCTCATTTCTTATCCCCTTATCCTGATTGATTGATTGAAATCCCCGCGCTTGCTCCAAGCCTCTAGCAACACCGGCAGACGGCAATGGCGGCGGCGACGACATCCAAGCTCTCCTTCCTCCTCCATTTCCCTTGCCAGGTTCTCTATCTCCCTCTTCTTCTTCTTCTTCTTCTGGCAAGTGTTAATCTATAAAATCCTGAAGCAATTAATCTGAGTAAACCCAAGCATCACTATGCATCAGATGTTTGTTTTGATTTGCAAGGCCATTTCGGAAACTTCTATGTATTAATTCGTCCCAAATGTTGACTCTGACAATCGTTTTATTTACGATGACAGAGTGCTAACCATTATTCATCTGTATGTTATTTCTTATTATTCGTTCTAAATCCTCACTTTAAATCACTAAAAGCAAGATTTAGAACGACAAAACCATTCAAGCAGAAGCATGACAAAATGATATCATGATATCATCTTTGATCTCACAAGAGATTGTATAAAACTTTTCTGGATCTGGAAATTGAAAACAATAAGTCACAGTAAATATGCCAAGAAACAAAGATGTCTGAAGAGAAAAATTGTTGAAACATGACAAAATGTTTCTTCCCCTAGCGTAAGAAACAAAGATGTCTGGAGAGTTAAGGTGAAGTTCCCTAGCATATTTTGAATTTGCAGGCAGTAGAAGGTATTTTTTGTTTACTGGCTAACTGGTTTTATTTCATAAACTTCTGCTCTTTAGTTTGTGGCACTTGTTGCGTTTACAAATTTGTTAGGCTAGCTGCATAGAGAGACATAATTGTGAAGAGTGGCAATATGCAATCTTATAACCTTGTTAATCATTGTCAATCTAGTCTTTCTTCCTGTTTAGCCTGTTTCTTGCTGTTTGGTCTTCACTTGGGGCTTATAGTAATTGTGAAGCATATGTAGACACTCGAAAAAGGGTTGGCCTTTACTATGTTTGTCAAAGGCGTAGGACACACCGAGGCGCCAATGGAGTCCTAGAGCTTAAGCGCAAGGCGCAAGGCGTGTAGTAGCAATAACATGACATGCATTGGTATCCGTTTAAATTGATTCAACAATTGCCGATTGTTAACTCAATGTAGTAAGAATCTTTATTGATAAGTTAACATAAACTCATAATATACTATTGTACTACTGTTTGAAAAGCTAAAGTTTAAAAATATGACAGTTTGATGTACGTTATATCTGTGCGCTAGCATGGATGTCTCTAATGCTTAGTTTGTGACAGTGTAAGTTTGTGCTCACATATAAGCGCAACAGGTTATAAGTATAGTGAATGCTATTATTTAGTAACCTGAGGAATTAAAAGGAGTGGGCAGCATCGTGGTACCAAAAGCTCTCTCTGTTTCTGTCTTCTCACTCTCTCACTTCTAGGCAGATACGTTGTCTTTTTTTTTTCCCTAGTCGGATTACAATAGACTGAAGGTGGCACTGGAGCAATAGTTGAGGGTTCATGCGAACCGCTTTTCTCTTGTTTTCTTGGGTTGTGGCTCGCTTAGGTTTAAAAGGCGTGCATGGGTGCACAAATAACAACTTTGGGCCTGAATGCTAGCATGGGAAGATAACATACTAAACAGAGTACTATTGGTCTTTGTTTAGTTGGAAATAGACTGTAGTCTGCTAGATTCATGTTGATGAGTAATCACTTGTTCTTCCTTGTCTAGGTAAGTTGACATGCTGCGTCATTTCTTGCAACTTTCTTGATTTGAAATTAGAAGAGTGGGAAGCTAAACAATGATACTCAATGGCAACAATGTATTTGTTTTTTTTTTTTTTTCATCTGAATTATGAACATTTACTTTATAAGAAATTACACTGGAATATGGATTCAGATGTATGATAAAAAAACCACTACATGGTAACCATACATTTGGTTTCAGGAAATGCAGCCAGTTAAAATCCTTAACTCTGTAATATACTCTCAATGGCTGTTCTCAGAAGTCAGAAATTTGAAAGATACATCATTGTTAGAAAATTAAATCAATAACGTTACTTTTTACATGGAAGACTCACGAATTATCCTCAAATTAGTGGTGTACCTATTATTTATTCAATCTTTTAGCTATCAGTTATTTCAGCGTAAGATTTTAAATGAGCTTTTGTTTCTGCAATACATCATACATAGAATTTGACTTGTTTCAGCAGGTTCGTGGAGACCTCAGAAGTGCTAAGCTTCAACGCACTTCGGTCGCCATGGGTGCCCGTTGCCTAATTAGTTCAATGCCACCTTCAACTAGTTATATTATAAAGAACATATTTTGTGCTTCATCTTCTTCTATACGATGCAATGCCATTTCAAGTTCTACACTGGATTCGTCGATGTTCGTTGCAGACATTGACCCTGCAACAGCAAAGATGGCTATTGGATTCATGGGACCCGCCCTTTCTGCATTCGGTTTTCTGTTCATCATCAGGATTGTCATGTCCTGGTACCCGAAGCTTCCTGTGGATAAGTTCCCGTACGTTCTCGCCTATGCCCCAACTGAACCATTTCTGAAGGCAACAAGGAAAGTGATTCCTCCCCTCGCCGGAGTTGATGTAACTCCCGTAGTCTGGTTTGGGCTTGTGAGTTTCTTGAGTGAAATACTCGTAGGACCGCAAGGCCTATTAGTCCTACTCTCGCAGCAGACGTAGAACTGTAATTTTAAGCTACCAAATTCTGTCCAAAATTAACCGACTTTACGGACATATCATCGTTCATCTTCAGCAAGGAAGTTGAATTCTTGCGTGATTAGCAGCACAAATTTCTGAAAGAATTATGGGAACCATATGGTTGAGCATAGAAGTTGCATCGCAAATTGAAGAGAATTCTCCATTTCTTAGTATATAATCACATGTATATTTTGTAAAATTATTAGAAAAATTGTGCACATGCCAGGTTTCTTGGAATCATGTTGATGGGTGTGTCCTAATCGATTCATTTTTTTTGAGAAGACTGTGGCTGGTTAACTGTTCTAACAGATCATACATTGCATATTTGATGTAGCATAGATAAAAACAGCCAATTATCAAAATTGTAATGTTTCGGAAATCATTCGTTGTTGATGTATTTAAAAATCAATTACTGCAAATTGTGTGTATCAACTTGGATGTCATTCGTTGTTGATACTGTTATTACATTAAAAGAAATGGTTAATATTGTCGTGATCATCATTATTACTGTTATTACTATAGCAGCTATTATCTATTATCTATTATATTATATTATATTTAAGCGCAAGGGATAGCTGCTACAGTGCAGCCCCCCCTGCTATATATATATATATATATATATATATATATATGTTATATTTAAGCGTAAGGGAGGGGGCTGCACTGTCTATTATATCTAATATATTATATTGTATATATAATATATATACAGTGCAGCCCCCCCTCCTCTTGCGCTATATATATATATAATAATAAAAATAATATATATTTAAAATATATATATTATTTAAATATATATATTATTTAAATATATATATATATATATATATATATATAATTATTTTCAAAATAATCTAATATTTTAAATATATTTTTTTAATTTAAAAAAATTTTCAATATTTTTTTTTTCACCCGCATCGTGGGTGATGTTTCCGCTAGTGATTATAAAGGTACAAAGGGAGTTTAAATTTTTCTTGCTACTAATATGCATTTTGTGTATATACAGGAGAAACATTATTCATACACTATCAGCATCATTGAACTTCAGCGAAAGAACAAAAGGATAATTGCATATCAGTCTTCCTTAAAGCAATAGTCGTGCGTTTCAGCCCTTGGAAACAAGTCGCGTGCCGTCATTTTACGCGTTTTTGTATTTCCGGAAATTGAAATATGAGATGTAAATTTTGAAGGACTGATATGCAATTATTCCAAAAATAAACTTCTTAGATATTCTTTGGATCGAGGGAACTATTAATACATCCTCTGACGAAAATAACATACGTCGTACATTTATTTTCTTCGGAAGTTGCCACGGTGAGATTTTACACATGAATCAGCATCATACATCAATCCTAGGTCGCTAAATCAGGGTTTCTTGGACAGAAATCATCTGCCTCCGTCCTCTGTTCATCTTATGTTCCAATATCTCAAAAAATATCTATATGTATTTGATGAAAAAAATTTCAATTCAAAAATTATATAATTTATAATTTTTATATTAAAAATATTTCAAAGCTGATATTTTGAATTTCCATATTTTTAACAGGTTTAAAATTAATTTTTAAAATCCTTTAAAACGTTAAAACTTTAGACCACATAATACATATTTCGAAATATTTTTTAGAAAATAAAATTGTAATATAAAAATTATAATCTCAATAAAATATGTAATTTTAATATTAGTTTTTTTAAAAAAAAATTTATATAGATATATTTTTTTGAAATATTGAGACAGAAAATCGTGGCAAAAAACGGATGCGGAGGATGTGAGTTCATTAGTAGGGAACCTAACTGAGTGGAGTGATATTGTTGCAACGTTGGAGTCCGGAGGAGGAATTTGTTTTATTAGCGTTGCCGTCTTTTGCTATGTATTTTATTATTATCCATTGCGACACATACAAACAAGCGAGCGAGCAAACCGTACCGATTTTTTTTTTTTTTTTTTTTTAAATATAGGATAATTGCATATCAATTCTTCAAAATTTACGTTTTACATCTCAGCCTTCGAAAATACGTTTTTCCGCTGACATGTAACGATCGTGCATTTTTATATTTTCGGAGACTAAAATGTACGATTGTCACTTTTAGAGAGACTGATATGCAATTATCCTAAAAATATATTGTCTAGATTTGGGAACATAAGTCTGTCCTTTGCCGTGTGGATAAGGTAATGCAAAATATCAAAATGTCGATGGCAGACAAGATTTGTGGTCCAGCTCGTCATGAAAACCAAAGAAAAGGCAAACGTAAGTGTGTGTATATATATATATATATATATATATATATATATATATGATATATAAAGACTATTCTCAACTCGAAGCTGAGAATAGTTTTAATAAGTTAACATCTCAGCCGTTGATTTGATTTAACGGCTAAGATTTAATTTTTATATTTAACAGAAATAACTGATCACGCCGTTAAGTATTTAGCGGACGGCCCGGTTAAATGTAGAAATTAAATCCTGCCGTTAGATCAAAAAATTCAACGACTGAGATATTAGCTTATTAAGGCTATTTTCAAGTCGAGCTGAGAATAGCATATATAGATAATATATACTATATATATAATATATATATATATAATATATATATCTAATATGTTATATATATATATGTTATCTGTGTGTGTGTTTTTTTTTCTTTAATAATTGTAAAAGGGAAGTACATAGAAGAGAGAACCAACCAACGTTAATGCTGGTGTGTTGATGCAATGGTTAGGCGATACTAATGTGCAACGTCCGATGCGGGTTAGAAGTCCTCCCATCTTGCAAGTTTTTTTTTTCTTCTTTTCTTTCTCTCCTAATCTTGCCCGACAGTGGCGGAGCCACATTTTGGTTGGGGGGGGACCATCGCCCCCCCCTCCCCTGCCAATTTTTGTAGGAAAAGCAAAACACTCTTATTAGTATTTGGTCTTATGGTTTGAATGGTTGTGATGTTAGATTTGGAATTGAGTTACCGAGTTCAAATTCACTTTTATCTTTCTTTTAAAAAAAATAGTTATTTAAAAAGTATTTTTGAAAAAATTTTACATAAAAGTTATAAACTTTATTGAGATTTATAACTTTTAAATTTAAAATTGTTTCAAAAAGTATTTTCAAATATGTGTTATGAAGCTTCAAAATTTAATGGATTAACAAGTCAATTTAAAATCTGCTAAAATTTTTAAGTCTTCAAATATCTATTTAGAAATATTTTTAAAAAAATTTTCAACATAAAAAATTAAGATCTCATAAAAATATTTAACTTTGATAATAAAATTTTTTCCAAAAATTCTTATACAGTAGTCAAATTGGCTTTTATCCCTCCCCGTCCGATCAGGCAGACGACAGTCGCAATCCACGCTAGCCGGCCGCCGCAGTCTGCACACCTTTCCACCAGGCCCACCACCGCCCCTGCCGGACGTCGGGTCTGCCACTGTAGCCTGTAGGTATGATTATTTCTGAATTTAATTGGTTACCTTATAAATTACCATCTCTTTTTGCTACCTTGTTAGCAAATGGAATGACTGTTGTATTTCTAAAATAGATGATTAATTGATTCGAGGATAAAAAATAGAAGATGATATGTATTTATCTATAAAGTTAAAATAAGGTAACTGCTTGGTTTATTTATAAAGTTAATTCAAATATGCTAAGGTATTGACGTACTTGCAAAAGATATTGTTTTCGTACCAGAAACTTTTCAATTTTAATATATCTTTCTGTAATAAATATATATATATATATATATATATATATTGACTTTTACTGTTCGTGACGATATAAATTTGACGTGACAACTGTCACTGTAGGGGGTTTTGTTAGGGCGTGTGCAAAGGCAAAACTCGGCTCGGTCAGCTCCTATATCTTCATCTCTTCCATTTAGATTCTCTTTTTTTTTAAATTATACCGTACTATTTTGACCACTTTATTATTTTTTAAAAAATAATATAATAGTTATAAATTTGATAAGATTTATGATTTTTATATTTAATATTTTTTAAAAATTATTTCTATATAGATATTTTAAAGTTTTAAAATTTCAGCAGATTAAAGAGTTAGATCTAAAATCCGTTAATATTTCGAAGCTTTAAAACACTTATCTATAAGTATTTTTTAGAGCAATTTTAAAATAAAAGTTATAGATTTTATAAAATCTAAAATTTTTATATTAATTTTTTTTTAAAAAAATATTAATGTAGCGGTAAAAACGACGTGGTACGATTTTCAATGAGGGGCCAAAAACAAAAACAACTGGAGGTTGAATGAGTGAAGGTCTAGAAAGGAAGTGCTGAATGCAAATTATCCCTTTTTGTTATTCATCTCCATTTGATTTCGGCGAAAATCAATGGTCAATTATGAATATTTAGTAAGAAATATTTATGAGAATAAAAAAATTAATAACAATATAAACATATGGTTATTTATAGTAGCTACATAAAATTGTACCCTACATAACTCCTAACTTATTATAATATCAATGTTTTTTTTTTCCCTTTTTTTTAAGAAAAAATATATTTCTTTTCCTTTTTTTAATATAAATTAGCTAAAGTAGATGGACTAGTTTTTTTTTTTTATTATTATTTAGTTCAAAGCACGTCTTACCCTCAATATATTTGTCTAACTTAACATCTGTAAATGAGAGTGTCAATCGCATATTTCAAATCATGTCATGATCAGAGTTTCAAACATGTTATTGACATAATTCTAGATCACTTATAGATATCAAGCTATATTTATATACATTCCTAACGCAAACTTAGTTATCAAAAATATTATTTGACCAAAAATAAACACAGATATTAACCTTGAATGCATTAATTGAGCTATCGACCAAAATATTAAACTATATCCAAACTTAAATTTCAGATTAATTACTTGTTGTAGCATAAATTCCTAACTCAAAATCTTTAAGGATTGCATGTCTGTCCACCCCGTTCCGCGGAATTTAATTTCGTTGTCTGCGAAAAATCCAAACACCATGAGATACGCTCAATTTCCTGCCGATCTATGATTTGTGTTGTGCGCGAAGGTCTAATGTGGAAGTAGGGTTAGCGTCATCCGAAGTGAGCCAGTTACGGGTATAATTCTATCGTAAATCTCAAACAAAATGAAAGAAAGAAAAAAGCATGACTATCACCCCACTAACATAACATGGAAAAATACATCTTTCCATGTTCTCCCCCAAGTTGTGCTCCACCATTACACTTTTACATATTTTATTATGATATTTATATTATTATAAATAGTTACATACATACTATAAATATCCAAAATCCTTCAGTTGCTCTATCAAATTCAAATATATTCTCCTACAGGAAAACATAACCTCTCAACTCTCAACTACCACTTCCTTTAATCGCCTAACTCCCTTCAACTACTTTCTCTCTCTTCCTTCTTCTCCTTCAACTTCTTCTTCTTGAGCTTCATTTTTTTTATAAACATACTGAGAATTTACTCAAATCTACCATTATGGGTCTCTTTTCATGCCATAAGAAATCATCAATATTAGTCACAGATTTTGAGACCAGTATTTCAGAGCCCAGACTGTTCACAAACGAAGAGCTCGCCGCCGCCGCCTCCGACTTCTCTCCTACCTCTTTCTTAGGCCGCGGCAGCCACTGCTCCGTCTTTCGTGCAACCCTCGACGGCGGTGCTCTCCTCGCAGCCGTCAAACTCCCTACCCCTTCCGACGACGGCTCCCTCAATCACCACACGAACAACGAGATCTTCATTCTCTCTTCTGTTCCATATAATAATCTGCTGGTCAACCTCTGCGGCTGCACGCCGCCGAGCTTAACAAACCCTAGTGCTGCTGTCGTCGAGCTCATGACCGGCGGCTCGCTGCACGACCTCCTCCACCACCCGTTTAAGCCTCTCCCAGCCTGGTCCCAGCGGCTCCGGCTCGTACGCCGCGCAGCCGAAGCGGTGGCGTATTTGCACTCTCTTAATCCGCCTGTTGTCCACCGTGATATAAAGACTTCTAACATACTCATCGATAGCAGCGGAAATTCGAGGCTCGGCGACTTCGGTCTCGCCGTCAAACTTCCTTCTGCTGCCAAGCCTGCCGGAACTATTGGTTATATTGATCCAAATTATATTTCTGCAAATGACATAAGTTATAAGGTAGATGTGTATAGCTTTGGGGTGGTACTGTTGGAGGTTGTCAGCGGGAGAAGAGCTATTGATGTTGAACACAGTCCGCCGGCTGTCGTGGAGTGGGCTGCACCGCTGGTATCGGCGGGAAGAGCAGAGGAGGTGGTGGTTGGAAGGATGAGTCAAGGAGATGTTGAAGGGGCGAAGATGGTGGCGGAGCTGGCGATGAAGTGCGTGGCAGCGGTGGCAGAAGATAGACCGTCCATGTCGGAGGTGGCGGCACGGTTGCGCGCCGTCGAGAAAAATGCGAGCTCGGCGCGTGCCAAGTGGCGGCGGCTAGTGCGCCGCGCTGCTGCATCGTCAAGGGAACGCCGTCGTGTCGAGGTGTCTCGTGTCTGACGCCTCGGTGGTGTAGGCGCTAGCTGGGGCATGTAACGTCGGTGGGAATGGAGGTGGCGCCGCCGCCAGTTATTGTGGGTTGAAGGAAATTGAGCGGCAGTCTGGGAAATAGTCAACGTAGGTTCACCAACAGAATGATACCTGTGCTTGGTATTAGATAGTGTGCAATGAATTTATGTGGGGAAAGTTTTCTGATTTTTTTTTTTTTTTTTTTTGATATTATTTGCAACAACCTATTCTTTTAAAATTGATGAGGCTATTCTTTTAAAATTGCATATGTACTACATGTAAATATAGTCCTTCGTCCGGAGGATGGTGCAGATTTTTTCATCCGTTCAAATCGAAAGATTAAATTTTGTGATTTGTCAGTTAATACAATAGCATTAAAATGAATAGATTATTAACAGAATTTTTCACAACATCACAATAGAGTTTCGCCACGGTAAGATCTAAGAAAAATAAATGTACCACCCATATTTTGAAGAAAGTTATTTTCTTAGAACTATTGGCCAAAAAAAGTAAATTCAAGTTACGCGGACAGATAAGCTCATGAATTCACAGGACAGCAATCACACTGAGTATATACAACACAAAACGTACCATGCACGTATAATAAAATAGTAAAAAAAAAAAATATATAGATGCAAAATAACTAAAATAAGTAGAATATAATTAATTATGGGAAGCAAAAAAAAATTAAAAGAGGATAATTTTTTAAGATAATATCAAAAAAATCCTTATTTGAAAAGTTAAATAAGATAAACTAAATCCTACATTTCTCTTTTTTTTTAAGAGCCGTTGGATAGGGCAATAAGGATCAAATAAGGAGCTTATTCCACCAAACAGTTGCCAAACGCTCGATTCAGCTACTTTTACAGGACTAATTCCAAAAAAACAAAATTTAAACTATCTTCATTGTCTTATATGAAAATCTAATTCTATAGGTGGGCTATAAAATTTTTATATTTAATATTTTTAAATAGATACTTTAAAACTCTAAAATTTCTATATTAGTAAAAATTAATCCATAGTCTTAAAAATCTATTTGAAGTGTTTTTTAAACAAATACAATATAAAAAATTATAAAGTACCAAAAACTTTTTTTGTATTTAATTTTGTAAAAAAATCATTTATACATTTATGCTCTGAATTTATTTAGTAGGTACTAGAAAAAAAAGGAGTAACAATGAAAAAACAATAACAGATATATCATTATTCCTTCTTTTTTAACAGTTGAACTGCCATTTTTAGGGCGCGGCTCCCCTGATTCGGCCGATCCGTAAAATACGTCTCGAGATTTCGTATAAAATTTTCGTCGACTTATTTGACCTACTTTTAAGTATTTTTAAAAAAACTTTGAACTACAAAATTATAGATTTTGATGAGATCTACAACTTTATAGTTGAAACTTTTTCAAAACAATGCCAAAATATATACCGAAACGATAGTTAATATTTTAATTATCATTTCGGTATATATTTTGGCATTTTTTCGAAACAATTTTAACTACAAAGTTGTAGATCTCATCAAAATCTATAACTTTGTAGTTTAAAGTTTTTTTCAAAAATACTTAAAAATAGGTCAAATATGTCAACAAAAATTTTATACGAAAGTTCGAGATCCGTAACGGCGGATCTCGGCCGTCCGTTTTTCTGCACCCTGATGCTGAGCATCAGGGGAGCCGCGCCCCCATTTTTAGTCATTAAATCGGCTAAAAGAACAACGGCCCAGACCTGGTTAAACCAGCCCGTCAAGTCTGCTTTTAAAACCGTGATCAAAACAAGCGAAATTCTGCAGTACACCATTCATATTACCTTTAATTTAATATATTAAATTCCCATATCAATCCCAATAGCTGATTACATAACAGTCTATCAAACGATAATTTTCGTAATTACATATGTAACATTTATAATTAAAAATTACTAAATTGTTAATGCTTTCTACTTACCAGTCCCGTATAACCAAATTTATAATTAAAAAAAATTAGAAGAAATAAATACAGTAATTACTATAAGTTTTTTTTTAAAAAAAAAATAAATAAATTCTATCCCTGTATACGATAGAAGTTTCCAATCTCTTTAATGTGGTTGACCTACCAAGTGATACTGTACACTGTTCAAGTAGAAAAGAAATAAATATGAACGATCTTAGATGCATTTGGATGCACCTGAGATGCAATTAATATAGGAAGGATTATAACGTAACCACAGCCATTATATAGAGGAATAATGTTAAAAAACAAAAAATTCCTTTTAAACAATACCTAGCCGAATGCATCTAGATATTTTGGACGAGTAAATATGATGTTGGATGGAACAAACCCAATATTTTCAGCTTATATAACGATATTTCGGACGAACAAACACGATATTTCGGACAGACAAATAAGATGTTAAACTGTACAAATATGATGTTCCGGAATAATAAATAGAGCGTTGAAACGAATAAATAAGACGGTGGATTTGAGAGATTAAAGTTTTGCAAAGCGCGGGTTTTCTTATCAAAGTCCCTTATATATACAACTAGATTTACAAAATTGTATGTTGATGGAGTCTTTGAACAAAAATAGCAGTAAAGGTATTTTTATGAAATTAAAGATCAACAAGAAGTCAGTAGACATATAGCAAAAAATTATACTGTTAAACATAAAAATGAGAAAATGCTTATCAGGACTTGACCGCCGGTCGTTGGTGATTTGATCATCTCCGGCCAGTTGTGAGTCGGTCGTTTCCGTCCGGCTACCTTTCCGATGATCGATCGCTACATCAATTTTCAATCCTATTAGAAGCAATGCAGTCCTGCATGCA
This sequence comes from Xerophyta viscosa, assembly GCA_002076135.1. Lineage (NCBI taxonomy): Eukaryota > Viridiplantae > Streptophyta > Magnoliopsida > Pandanales > Velloziaceae > Xerophyta > Xerophyta viscosa. Next base: position 354,992 of record MJHO01000114.1, on the reverse strand, counting down.
AATAATGTGCCTCCCAAATAATGTGGTCAGCAAGCTGAGCTCAACGGTTTCCTAACCATCTTCATTTGGTCAGTAAGCTGAGCTCAACGGTTGAGAAGCCTCCTTAAGATCAGAGATTCGAGCCCGCAACAAAACACATACAGTAGGAAAAGTAACCGTAATCGCTCCACTCTCCAAATAAGATTAGTTTTATTGGTAGAAGGAGAATTGTAGATCAAATACCTCAAGACGATTACAATCACACAAAAAATCGAGAAGAATATAAAACACAAAATAGAACACCAGAATTTTATATAGTTTGAAGATAAAACTCCTACGTCCATGAGCGAGGAAGAGAGAAGATATATTATCGATCGTAGAGAATAGGGACGGCGGTGAACACAACAGGGCAAAATCCTAACCGTCGAAATTATAAAGCCCTCTACTCAGAAAAGACATTACAACCACCTTTTATATCAAATCGAAATCCTAATGGGCTAATGGGTCTATATCGTGCACTCCTAATGGGCTAATGGGTCTATATCGTGCACCCCCGAAGAGTTCGGTGGTAGCAGAGAGACCGGACCATTAGTCAGGCTAACCATAGAATATAAGTAGAGCTGCAACAAAATTCGAGGCATATTGCAACGAACACTCATCCCTTGTAGGGATGAGAACAGTCATGGGAAACCAAAGAAAAAAAAATTCCCATGCACTATTTTATGAACCAGCACAGATTGAACACGAGAGCCATGCTTTCATGTTACCCTCAATGCAATACAACTGTTGTGGCTTCTAGGTAGATTGGATCTTAGCAAATACTTAATTCTTTATCTGAATGTAATATATGCAAAATTAAATAATTTAAATTTTAAGAAGGGAAACCCAAGAAAAGCAAGTGAAGAAATTCCCAATTTTCTATTTCTAAGTTACTGACAAATACCTAAATCTCAAGTAGAAACTGAAACTTCCAAGGGAAGGTCCCCAACAACTCCACCTTATATGTATGTTGAGATTCTCCCACCTGCTTGCCATTGGCTTGCCTATGTATTCTTTATGTTGCTTTCCCAAGATATCTGCAGCTATGGGCTCTTCTTTTATATCAAAGTGGAAGCAAAATCCAAAGTCTATGGAGACATCTAGTCAAACAAAAGCAAGCACAGATAAATTTAATACTCAAACAGAGTATTATATAGATAATGTCTATACTAAACTATATTTCTTTTAAAAAAAAAACCCACTCATTTCAGTACTGTCTCTTTCTGTACTTTTTTTTTTTTCTTTTCCTTTTTCTTTTTGTTGGACACTTTTAGATCCACAAAGAATTTTCCCTTTTTCACTTTTTTTTTTCTGCATAGAAAAGAAAGAAATTAAAAAAAAAAACAACAAAATTTTGGTTCATCCACCTCTCCTCCACCCTCCGCTCCAATGTTTCAGTATGGTCTTTGAATAAGTTTGGTTGTTTCTGGCATGCTAAAGCAGCTGTTGGCTTCTTCACCTCACACTTAAAAGCATGACCTTCAACTTACATTTTGGTTATTTTCACTTTCCTTTTTGTCAATTTCCACTGACCATCATTTCCTGTTTGTTTCTTTGTCAATTTCTCCAACAAATAGCTGTTAAAAACAATAAAGACTCCCCATTTATCATGAAACCAGTGGTCTTTGTAACTTCCTTTTCTTACTAGGTGGTGAAGTTTGAACAGAATTTGCATCTGAGTTGACTGTAATTTTATCACTCTTGTAGCTCATGCAAGCAGCATCCAGCTCACCAATTGGACTACGTGGTATTGAAGAAATTGGATTTGCAACCTTAGTAATCCTGGTATTCCTCATCAATATCATTTCATTAATCAAAACGCAGCATTTCAATACCCTCTCCTGAAACAAGAATAACCATTAAAAAACATAAACTGCATCAATGGACTAAAAAAAGATAGGATTTTTTTTTCTTTAAAGCTTTAGAGAATTTTACTAATACCAACCTTTTTCACATATTTACAGCTAGTCAAAGCTTTGTCAACATCTACAACTTGTGATTCGCCTAGCACAGATCTAGCCGCAGCTGCAGCAATTTCAGAAGGTCTAAATGCTAAGAATTCTATACCTGCATATTTATATTCAAGCAAATTATATTTCAGTCAATCTAATTACATATTTAATGTCAAATTAATCACCATTAAATATTCAACTGTCTCACTGACCTCTAATGGTGCTCGATATGAGTTCCACGGCTCTAGCTAAGATTGAGTTTGGCTGGGAATTATCTCCAGTGAATTTGTGAAGGAAGTAATCTATGAAAGAGAATGGAGTTACTGCTTGCATTCTCCATTTGAGGGTACTAAGTACAAGAAGCTCCATTCTCTGTATAGTCCTAGCTTCGAAGACATAGTTTGCCCCAGCTATCTGATAAATGATTGGAAAATAAGTAAAAATCTAAATTTTAATGATGTGATACATGAGAAAAATTCAGGCTTGATGTAAAACTACCTGCAGATCAAGAGACAAAGGAACCTCAGTCTCCTCAACTTTTGCGCCTAAGGATAAGCAGGCGACAGACAACAGCTGAGTCATCCAACCCTTACCTTGCTACAATAGAAACAACAGGAAAGATCAGATTTTTCTTGAATCAGAATAATGAAAACGATACATTAAAATTTGTATTTGCGGAACAAAATGTTAAATCCTATATTCTAAATCCATCAAAATTTGAGCTTTGCAACCCAAGATAGAAGGGAAAATAATGGTTCTTACAGGGAGCTCATAGGCTGAAAGGAATCTATCCAAGTAATTCACAGATAGATACGCACTCAGAGGTCCAAAGCCACAACGTCCATGTACCTGTATTACAGAAGCAGCATGGTAAAACAAAGCAGCCTTGTTAGAAATAAGCAGTGAAAATTAAATTAAAAAAATTTACAACCTCACAAAATAGAATGCAAATAAGATATTAAAATAGATATATTTTTAATCACTTCCCTTGTTCAATCACAACAAAAGGATACCAATTAGTAATTCACAATTTCATATATATTGACATATCATTACATTGTAGCAAACAGCAACAGAAGCAAAAATAACCACAAATCAAAAATATTTGACTAAGTATGCATCATCATAAGCATATCCTCCATTGATCGTCAACAACACCAACAACAACTCCTATCACTATAAAACCATCATCCTACGGACATAAGGAAAGAAACCACTCAACAAATGCAAAAGAGAAAAGTAAAATCTCAACAAGGAAAAGCACATTTATCAAGGATCACGGCTAACAAAAGTACCAAAAATATTGTGAGATAGAAAAATAAAAATGCTAACTTTTGTGTTTGGGATAATGAGGAAAAAACCCCGCCCAAAACAGACCATTTGGACAGTAGAAAAAATCATAATTTTCACAACAAAAGGTTGAACATTTTCCAACCTTGCCAATCCAATCAATGGCATCTCTTCTGATGGAGAGGTCGAGAGCGCCGGTGAGCAACCGACTTGAATAATCATCAGATGGCAGGTGCTCAACTTCTTTCTGAATTAAAATCTCCAAACAATCATCTGAAAGTGCAGGAAAAACACCCAAAAAGTCCCCCAAAATCCCATTAAAATTTCTTTTTTGACCAACGTTATTCTCCCCAACATTACACACTTCTCCCATTTCATCTTCTTCATCATCATCAAAGCGTAGAACACTGGTATTATCTTCAGCACAGAGAAGGATGGATGCACAATCATAGCTCACACCCATACCTTGAGAGATACTAAAGGATGAGCTTTTTATGGTCTTTTGGAAGACTTTTTGATGATCTAGTGAATGATTTTCGGTTTTCTCCCCCCTCCCCATCAATTATTTGCACTCATGGATGAGACAAAGCGAAAAAATGAGTGTTTTTTGGGGCGTGCTGGGCAGCGAGCTGAGAGAAAGGGGGAGGGGGGCGGGGGCGGAGGAACTGCTTCGTAGAGAGGTTGGTTTTGTAGGGTACGTCCAGGGTAAAGTTGGAAAGTTGATTCGATGGCGAAAGCTATCGTGTTTGACATGGATTAATTACCAAATCGGCCCTTAAAACTAGAAAAAATGAGCCTTTAATACTTAAGATAATTACACATCAGCCCTTAAAATCAATAGTAGTACGTTTCAGTCTCCAAAAATACGAAAACGCGCGACATAACGGCACACGAGCTCGCCACCTTAGCACATAAATATATTTTCGGAAGCTGAAATATAAAAATAAAACTTTAGAAGGCTTATATACAGTTATTCCTTAAAACTTAAGTCCCATCCCATATCACTAAATCAGCTATAATTTTATTGAGGACAATGTTGGATATTACGGAGGATTTGGCATGAAAGTATCACGCAACCGTATGAAATGCATTTTTCGGAAGCATGAAATATATTTTTCACATCGGATATACATTATTCATACGGTTGCGTGATGCTTCGGTGCCAAATTATCCGTGATTTGTAGTACCGTCCTTTCATTGATGTGGCATTTTTTGGTCGGAGAAACATATTTTACGCGGTTGTGTAATGCTTCCGTACTAAATTATCCGTGATATGTAGCACCGCTCTTCTGTTGATGTGGCGTTTGACGTCACTTCTAGAGGCTGATTTGAGAATATGAGTTAATTTGTCATAAAACTTCTTTAACAGATTAATTTTTGAGGGTGAAATTTGCAAATTTGATATAGGGTAACATTGAAAACTTGATTTGACAAATCAATTTTTTGAGGAAAAACTTGACCAATGTATTTGATTTGAAGATAAAATTAGAGATGGTGATATCAATTGAGCTAGTCAGAAATGCAGACTCTAATTGACCAAATTCTATTTTCTCTGTTGAATTGACCAATTTAACCGAAAATAGAAATAGCTGATTTGATTGAATCTTGGATAGAAGTTTACATATATATTGGACGATAACTATAGGCCCTATTGTGGTCCAATATAATCTTCATACATATTCTTGCAGTGGGATTTTAATGTGAATAAATCCAATGATTTTAGCTGGACATCTGAGTGCGGTTGGATCATGTGTAGTACTATTGACTATTGACTGTCCATCACCAGGACCACTACTTTTAATTGCACTTGAGCTAACATATATATATATATATATATATATATAATATATATATATATATATATATATTTCCATTTATTTGCAAGCTATATACTTCTACAGTCAAAGAGCTGGTTTGCCAGTCAAATAAAGATGAGTATATCGTCATACGTCGACTGGACTTCGCCAGGAGTAGGGTGGGTTAAAATCAACTCCGATGGTGCATGCAAGTCTGATGGGATAGCCTCGGCTAAGAGTGTCGTTCGCAACGTGGCAGGAGACTGGGTTGGAGGTTTCAGGTTCAACTCGCAGTCTTCTTATGCGATAGAAGCTGAGTTTGGGGAAGAGTGATGTATGAGTCCGACCCGTTGCAACTAATCCAATATTTAGAGGCCGACATCCTTCCCGAATGACCTCATTGAAATTTTCTTCCATGATGATTGGGAAATTATTCCGAAAAGTCAACAGTCTAGCCAACCGTCTGTCTATCGGATCTTTTAACAGAAAAAGCTTTTTCTCTACCATTTGCTTTCCACTTCTTTGTATCTTCTGGTGAGGTTACTAGCTTACTCCAACTCGATGTACTTCGTATTAACACGCCGAGATTAATAAAGACCTAAGCGTAGGACGTCGTCCCTCCCTTCTTGACACAAAAAAAGGGTAAAAAATGAGCAAGTTGATTAGAGGGAAATAAATTTTTTTTTTTCTTAAGGGAGCACATTAGGTCTCTCACAATCCAGTTTCTTCCTCTCATTCCCACTTCCATCAATTCAAATCAACTGGCAATGGAAGTCAATTTCGTAAGTTACTCACGGAACTCACTTGCCTCTTGAGTTTCGAGAATACAATTCTCAGATTCACAATGGACCAAATTCTATTGAATCATACTTGTTCTACCAACTGATTCACAAAAAATTATTAATTTATATAGTTAAAAAAATTTAGAAATATTTTTTGAAAAAATTTCAAACATAAAAATTGTAAATCACAAAAATCTATAATTTTTATATTGAAAGATTTTCTAAAAAAAATTTTTAAATAGATTTTTTGAAACTCTAAAATTTATTTAAAGTGAGTTTCAAATTTTTTTAAAATTCGCTTAAAATCTATTAAATCTTGAACTCCAAAATATCTTTTTAGAAGTATTTTTAAACAATTTCAATATAAAAGTTATTTCAAAATCTATTTCAAAGCCGTTAAATTTTAGAGCCACAACTATCTATTTAGAAATATTTGTTATAAAAAATTTTAAAATTAAAATTGTAAATCTTATTAATGTTAGAATTCTAAAAATAGATTTTTTTTTTTTTTTAATTATACAAATTAATAATTTTTTTTTGGTGATCATTACCCAATTTTGTTTGACCTCAAAAGAGCAAACATTTATGAACAAAAATTTTGATAGGTGAGGTCCTCATCATCATTCCCCTTTGCTACCTCTGTTTTGCTTATTTCACCTTCTAACTTTGAGGATGATTTTTGCAGCGGGTTTGCAGCTGTGAATACGGATGTTCATGCTCTAATTTGAAAATTATTACATAAGAAACCGAATGTAAGTGCAACTTCAAATTCAAATTCTCGACTTTCGCCCCCTATTAAGCATCTTTGAATAAGAAAGCAGATTTAATAAATGACATGGTACACATAAAAAATCCACGGATAAAAAATCGTTTTGAGTGCAGAAGGCTCGAATTCGCCGTGGTGCATTCAATCTTCAAAAACGGAATGCAACGAAAACTTGTTGATGAGATTCCGCAACTCATTTAGGTCTGTTTTTATTATAAAAAAAAAAAGAAAGAAAAAAAAAAGGTCTGTTTTGGCTATACTTATTAAAAGAATTTAATTTCCAAGGAATATGTAGGATTTTTTTTAACAATTATTTTAATTAAAAATTATAAAAATAAAATTAAAATCAAAATTTTACAAAACTAATACTTGGTCGCATGTTTAACAGACGACCATATGCCAGCACGGCACCACGTGGCCGCATGGTGCTACGCTGGCACATTGTCGCCTGTTTAACATGTGACATTGTGGTTGTATGTGTAAACACAAACGTTGTCGCATGTTAAAGATGCGACATTAGTATCGCCTGTGTAACAGACGACATGCGCTCGGGTTTACCCCTTCCCTCCATTTTTTTTCTCCATCTCATTCTCTTCTCCACCGCCAACCCCTCTTTCATTTCTCCCATTTCTACCTAAAACATTCATATTTTTGCGAGATTTACCAGATTTACGCTAGTATTAGCTAGATCTACCAATATTAAACATATACATATACATCACATTTTCTGCTTTTCTTTTACTCATTGTACAACTTATAACACAACATCCGTCAAATGTGACATTAACAAATATAAACGCTCTTCGATAATATCAATTTGTGCAAAAACAAATTTACACACAAAATAAGTATACTATTAAACATCACATTTTTTGCTTGTTTTCGCCCATTATACAACATAAAACATAAATATATTCTAAAAGATCACATTAAGATGTATAAATTTTTACTCCAACAATATCAAATAACTATACTTTAATAACAAGTTCAAGTACAAAATAATTAAATATAAATATATTTACGTCTTGCAAACAGATACTAGAGATCTTCTATTTCATTTTGACCTCCTGAATGGTAACCCTAAAAAGTGATGAGCACGATATGTTGTTCTGACTGTTGTGACGCTTCGGGAGTCTGAGTATCTTACTATTGTGGTATTTTCTAAATTAAATCGCTAGGATCAGTTGTGGAAGGTGGCTCGTGATATGAGGGACCTGAGACGTCATCGTCAAAGTATGACGTTGATGAACCCTGCGCGTACATTTGTTGATATGTTGCAGAAGGATCATATCTCTGATATGCAGCAGGTTATTTAATGCGCGGGCTCCTCAACTGCATCTTCATGTTGGACTCCACTGGCATTTATTCATCTGCGCTGCACAGCGTGGTCTGCAAATAGAGGTGCAACCATTGGAATAATTTTTTCGTGTGTTTTGGAAGCATAATCATGGTAGTGCCGAAATATAGAGCTCATATACCCTGAATATATAAGCCATGTGTGTAACCTGGACATGCATGCTTTCCGACAACATTATAAATTTGTTGCATACTTTCTAACTGTTGTTTACACAAACAATCAAAATTATAAATGTACATAAATTCTATATAAATGCATATGTTGCGATTTAAAAAAGTAAATATAGAATCTTACCATATACTCTTTTATAAAATATTTGTGGGTGATAAACTTTCGAGTAATTTGTCTGTACCAGTCCATATAAATATGAATGTCATTCCATAGCTCAATATAGCGCAAAAATTTTACCTCTTAATTGGTTCGGAAATCAAAACTGTTGCAAATTGTTGTAAGTATTGACGGCATCCGATATATCATGCAAGAGTTTGAACTGACGCAACGTCCAGGCCAGTGCATGCCATTCAATGACACTAAAAAAGAAAATCAGAGTCACCTCAACTCGCCAAATATTTCTGCCTCTTGAGTAATATGCAGGTAGGCGAGCCACAATATCCGCACATCGACTCCATATCATTTACAAATCAAAAGTAACATATTATACATTATTAGCAGTAAGATGCAGTTTTTTTTAAAAAAAAAAAAGTAAAAAAGGAACATACATGCTTGTCGATCATGGAGTCCAGCTCAAAACAAAAGATCTTTAGAACATGCGAGCTATTTTCTAACCGTTGCAGCTTACATCAGGACCACCTATATATAAATAATTGTATATGGCATCAGAAATAATAACAATCAAACAATAATATTAAAATAAATACTAAGCATTAAATGATACCTGCATGTAAGAAGTACTATATGCCAATCATCGTGTGGCGGGATGGTTCTAATCGTCGGTACAGTGAAAAACATATGCTCGTACGTCCAGTACTGCAGCATGATCGTACAGCCATAAATCTGTATCTAGTCTTTGTAACTGGACTTGCACAAGTGCTTATACAGTCAGGTTACTGCAGCGCCTCCCCAACTATATGTTGATATCGCATCAATTTCCTCCAACGTGGCAAAATAGCAATATACGAGAGCATATATTTTGATGCTGCTTAGTGGCTCTCTATTTACTGATACATCTGGTGCATTATTATACCTTTCTATTTAGCCACTGTTGGAGAACTTTGATGCGATATCAACGTATAGTTGGGGAGGCGCTGCAGTAACCTGACTGTATAAGTACTTGTGCAAGTCCAGTTACAATGACTCGATGCAAATTTTTGGCTGTACGATCCTACTGCAGTACTGGACGTACGAGCATATGTTGTTCACTGTACCGACGATTAGAACCATCCCGCCACACGATGCATATAGTACTTCTTGCATGCAGATATCATTTAATGCTTAGTATTTATTTTAATATTATTGTTTGCTTGTTATTGTTTCCGATGTCATATACAATTCTTTATATATATAGGTGGTCCCAAGATGAGCTGCAACGGTCGGAAAATAGCTCACATGTCTTGAAGATCTTTCGTTTTGAGCCAGACTCCATGACCGATGAGCACGTATGTTTTTTTTTTCTTATTTTAAAACTTCACCTTACTGCTAATATAGTATAATATATGTTATCTTCTTATATTACTTTTGTATTGCAGATGATATAGAGTATATATACGGATATCTTGGCTCGCCTACCCGGATATTGCTCAAGGAAAAGAAATTTTTGTTGGGCTAAGGTGATTCTGATTTTTTTCAGGGTCATTTAATGGCATGCACTTGACCGGACGTTGCATCAGTTCAGACTCTTGCATGATATACCTGATGCCATCAATACAGACAACAATTTGCACTAGAGCAGTTTTGATTTCCAAACCAATTGGGAGTTAAAATTTCGACAATATATTGAAATCTGGAATGACAGTGCAAACCAGATTGTACAAGGGGTGGAGATGATATTTATATTTATATGGACTGGTATAGGCATATTATCCGTACGTTTATCACCCGCAAATATCCTATGAATGAGTATAAAATAAGATTATATGTTTCCTTTTTAAAATCGCAACATATGCATTAATATATCATTTATATCCATTTACAATTTTGATTTTTTGTTAAACCAACAGTTCGAGAGCATGTAACAAATTTCTAATGTTGTCGGAGAGCATGCGTGTCCAGACTATAAACATGGCTCACATATTCAGAGTATATGTAGCTCTATGTTCCGGCACTACCACGACTATGCTCTCGAAACACGCAAAAAAAATTCTTCTAATAGTTGCACTCCCGTTTGCACATTGACGCTGACGCAGCGCAGATTAATGAGGATGCCGGTGGGGTCCAACAGGAAGATACAGTTGAGGAGCCTGCGCATCAAATTTAGGACACTACATGGTAGCCGAGTTGGGATCCTGTTGCATATAAGAAGTATGATCATTTTGCACAATATCAACAAACATAAGCGTAGACCATCAACGTCACACTTTGACAATGATGGCCAAGGTCCCCTACAGTATCATGAGCCACCTTCCATAGCTGATCCTACCGATTAATTTCAGAAAATGTCCCAAAATATCTACTTAGAAGTATTTTTGAAAAAAAAGTTTTGAATATAAAAGTTGTAGATATCATCAATATCTATAATTTTCATGTTGGAAGTTTTCTGAGAAAATACTCTTAAGTATTTATTTTTATAAAAAACTTATTTATCCTTACAAAGTTAAAAAAAAATACTAAAAATAATAATTAAAAATTGTCAAGTCAGCAAATTAACGGTCATAAGCGGAAAAGCTGACGGCAAAATTATCGCGGATGTTTTTTTAAAGTATATGGTTATCTTGGACCCGAAATGAAGATCAGGGTTATAGAGGCACATTTTAGTAAAGTTCAAGGGACTAAAAATGTATTTGGCCTAAGTTATACAATAAGTAAAAGAAAAATAGGAATTGTGATGTATACATATGTGATGTTAGTAGAAAGTGGAACTTACATATAACCTTTAAGAAAATAAAACACAATTGGACAGTGTGCCTATGTTTTAACAAGTAAACATACCTCAACCTAGGTTTAAGGTCCGTCTCGTATTGCGTCTCGGTAAATTACAAGCTCCAAACATTCTGAGCGTGTCAATAATACCGTCATGATTTATATTTAGTTATTATTTTTAAAAATAGAAAAAAATTAAAGATTAAAAATTGATTACAAAATTTAAATATAAACAACTCTAAATTTTCAATAGTTACAAATAAATTACCTTTCTCATATGCTAGGGGCCCAAGGTTTCAATAGACAGTTAAGATTACACCAAACATACGGCTATGATTAAGGGTATGGAGTATTCCTACTTGTGCCTTAAACAACTAAATTTTTTTCTTAAATATTTCCCTATATGGACTTGGCCTTGCCTTCGTCAAGGCCCAGGCAGCTCCAAAGACATGGAATTTGGCAAATGCCTAAATTTGTGACATTCTCTCTCACCTATTTGTATGATGCCCTCATTGAGCCCCTTGGTTTTCCCTTCCCTTCTCAATCGCATCTTGGTCGCCCATTCCAACAAGCATTTCAATGGTCCTCTTGAGCACGCTTAACACAAGTAAGGTTGCTAGCATTGCTAAGAGAACATTACCAGTGCCCATCTCTACTAGCAGTTTGAGTGGTTGCCCTACAGCTGACTTTATCCTTGGCCGTTTAGACACCAAGTTGCACTTGTCCCTCATGCTCCTCTGCATCTTGAAATAGTAAATGCGGTTAAGTCCCGTACAAGTAGGGCACTCCGGGCATCGTGTGTAGTCCGTCACACAGGAAGCATGCTATGGCTTTCGAGACCTGATTCTCCCATGCCTTTGATCTCCTCTTCGTGCTTCTTCCTCATGGTGGTGTCCTCTCCTCGCCATTGGCCGCTCCAAGCAATTGCATAGCGTTCACGCACACATAGAATGACTAGCCGCCATCAGCTTCCGAGACCCTAGCTCTCATATGGTTTTGATCTTCTTTGCGGGTTCCCTACTTCTGGTGATGTCTTCTCCCTTACCATTGGCTGCCCCAAGCAGGCGCACAGCAATCACGCACGCAACTGACCTCCTCCTTGGCATTGCTCATGCCAAGCAGCCGTATTACCCATATGTTCACATGCCGCTCCACCCTTGATGCGTGATGACTTTGGCACCCTCATATCCTTTATGCCCCTTACTAGCAGCCAACCTGTAGCTCAGCATTACTCTGTGCTCACTCCAATCCGAGTCGCAAGTGCAACTCTACATTTTTCTTGTGCATAGCCTCCGCGTGACCCTCCGCATCTTCTCCATGTCCTTACATAGCACAGAACGAAGCGTCGAGTGCCCCTTATACTTGCGCCTCATGCTCATCCTCTAGATCCTTGCTTAAACTGGCATCTATCCTCAGATCCTCAAGTGTATCCATGAGCTCTCTTATAGCACTTTCACATTGAAAACTCCTTGTTTGAGTAAGAGTTGTAGTTTTCTCTATTTATAGGGAAGTAAGGTCCTAATGAATGGTTAAGATTACACCAAATTTACTGCTACGATTAAGGCTCTAGAATATTCCTACTTGTGCCGTAAACATTTTCCTAGGTGGGCTCCAAGGGCACAGGCCAGCTTTGGCCAATTGCCTAGGCCCGTAACATTCTCTCCCACATGTTCCCACGATGCCCTCGTCGTGCACCTTAGTTATCGCTGCTCCACCACATCCGTCGGCCCTTCCAACAAACATCATGTTTGTTAACGTGTCCATCTGCATGATGTTTAACAGTTCTCTCGAGCTCCCTTAACACACACAAGTTTGCTAGCCTTACGCCAATGCACCTTAGTTTTCACCGTATTTGGCTCTACTAAGGGCACGAGTTTAGCCTTGGCCAAATGCCTAGACCCGTGACATTCTCCCCCACCTGTTCCCACGACGCCCTCATCGTGCACCTTAGTTGCAACTCCATCGCGTCTCAGTCGCCCCTTACAACAAAGATCGTGTTTGTTAAGGTGCCCATCCGCATGATGTCAATGGTCATCTCGAGCTACCTCTACACCTGTACGATTGTTAGCCTTACTAACAAAATATCACCAGTACCCATGTCTATTAGCACTCTGAGTGGCTGCCCTTACGTGTACTCCTTACTTGTCGCTCTGGCTTCTTTATCCCTTGTCGTAACAATACGGTAAGTCTCGTACAAGCAGGGCACTGCCCCACCATGTGTAATCCTTCACACCGAAAACATGCCATCAGATTCCGAGACCTTGACTCTCTTATGGCTTTGATCTCCTTCTGCGGGTTTCTTACCCCTGGTGGTGTCTTCTCCCCGACCATTGGCCCATCCAAGTAGCCGTATAGTATTCACGCACCCATAGAATGGCTGGCCCTTGCGACTGACCTCCTCCTTGGCATTACTTTTGCCAAGTAGCCGGATTGTTCCTATTTCGCATGCCGCTCCGCCCTCGTCAGTACGGCTTCGACACCCCATGCATTTGTTCTCTGTTGAAAGGCCTAGCTTCAGCGGCCTCCGTACGCCCTGCTAGTTGCCCACGCCACTCCCTGAGCTACGATAGCTCGCACACTTCATGCCTTCCAAATGTCGTGTATGGTCACTCCCATCGAGTCTTGCTGCAGCTCCCCATTGTCCTTGCGCAAGTCCAACGCGACCCTCCAAGTCTCCCCATACCTTACGGATAAAGATTCACCCAAATCCTTGAGCGATTTTACCTCTATGCCTCTAATCCTTAAGTGTATCTATGAAAACTCCCTTACGGCACTTACACCTTGAAAACTTGGTTATCAAGTGAAAGCCATAGTTGTCCTTCAAGTTATCCCTTTCTCTTCTCAGGCAGACCAGACAGTGACATTGCTTTCGTCGGCTTTCTCGAAACTATGCTATTACTTGTCACAAGGCTATGTTTAATTCCCTAGCACCTTATGCGGCAAGTTAAAAACTTTCCATTGTGGAAATACCGCTCGTTACTTAAGAATCAAGTCTCTCTAGGAATAAATCCTAATACTGCTCAGAGGAATAGAAGAAGGACACCAAATAGTAAAGAACAAGCCTATAGCCCACTCCTACAACACTTACTCAGAAATTGAAGTTCCTAAGGTCACAAACGAAGGTTTCTTACTCACACTCGAAGTTCCCAATAGCTACAAATTAAAGACCTTTTCCCTATTAATAAGAAGCCAAGGTCCCAATGAACAGTTAAGATCACACTAAACCTACATCTATAACTAAGGCTATTGAGTATTCCTACTTACCATAAGCAACAAGCATTCAAAGAAATTCTAGATAATTCTTCTAGGTGGTCTTGGCCTTGTCTTGGTCAAGGCCCAAGGCGAACTCCCAAGGGCACGGCTTAACCTTAAGCCAAATGCGCGCCTAGGCCCGTGACACCGGAGACTAAGCACCCTTAACACTTGACCTTACACATAGAGACTAACTGGTTGAACCTACAGAGGTGTTGGGGCTCGAGATGGCGATTGGGCGCTCATAGTACGAGCACCTGGGCACCCCGCCATCTGTAGTAGGAACATGAAAGTGCATTTGATGTTTCTTGACTTCAAATTCAAACAGTAACGTCACCATTTCCGACTACATCATTACTATTTAAATTCACTATGCAACAAACAAATAATGTTGAGGTAATGGCAACCAAGTTTTATACACAGTGAACACATACACAGAAAATCAGCTTCAATTAAGGACAATTTGCCAGATAGATAACACATACCGCGAATACACTGCAACTTCTGTTGCAACTGCAAGCCCTCGGTCGCGACATCGACACCCTCTATAATGTTAGATTAAAGGGGAGCTTGATTTGATGGTGTGGCTACCATCTTGTTTCTAATAGAAAGAGAGCCGGTTCGGATTTTGCAGTACGGGTGTGTTTGGTTTGCTGCGTTTGCGTTCGGACTGCAGCAGTTCGGAATCCGCAGTTGCAACTCCGGTGTTTGGTTCACCGCAGTCAGTGGGGCGCGCGCGAGGCGCTGCAGTTGCGACGCGAGCCGCAGCAGTTGTAACTGCGATCGGCGTGGCCGCGGTTGGAACTCCCGTGCGCGGAGCGGCGAGTTGGTAACCCTAGCTGCAGTTGAAACTGCAAATCTCTGCCCTTCGCGTGCGATTGTCGTCCTTCGCTCACGATCTCCTCCTTCTCTCGATCAATCTTGCCCTTTGATCTGTGATTCCACTAGGAGATTGCTCTGATCGCCGAGTCCTCGCGAATCTGTGGCCTTCGCTTGCGATTCGTGCTCTTATCCCCGTGCTCCCCCCCTCGATCGATTTTGCCCTTCAACGCATTATTATGCGACGGCCTTCCTTGGAGGTTGCGGCAATTGCTGAGTTCGTTTGATCCGCACTTGTATTTTGTCCCTGTGCTCCCTTTCCTCTAGTTCTGTGTGATTGCCGTGCTCGGGTGGCTGTCGCTCTCCGATCTTGCGGTGACGCTTGTGTACAGTTAGAACCGATCTCTGCTCTCCGGTTAGTTCAGTTAGGTTTTTTATGATATTTCATTTCATGTTGCTGATCATTTCGTTTTTTAATAGGTGTTGATATAAGCGATCTTGGATCACAGTCGGGTGGTTGCACAAACGTGTTTGTCGATCCCTCTACGTCGTTGTCCTTCCTCGCCGATCTCACGCTTGCATAAAGGTCCGCAACTATAAACTTTAAATTCCTCTCAAATTCCTATTCTTATTATTTACACTTTTCAGATCTGTAATAGTTCATTGTTATTCAAGTTCGGTGTATTTATATGTTAAAAATAGAAATTTATTGTATATTTATATTTAAGCGGTGAATTGTATGTTTACATCTGGAACAATGGATGAGATGGACGTCAAAAAAGGAATCGGAGAAAGGCCATTGGCTTTCACAGTGTTTTTAATGATACGAGTCTTTGTTAATGATGATGTTAAGGCACAGAGCTAGACGCATCGTACGTGCACCGTATAATCTCCTATTGAGAACAAGTCAAAGGAATGAGATGTTGAATCGCCTTTATAAATGCGATGACAATTATTGTTTGCACATGCTAAGGATGAAGAAAGAACCCTTTTTTCGATTATCTAATTTATTAAGAAGTCGAAAGTTGATGTGGGATACGATCCATCTTACCGTAGAGGAGCAGTTGGCAATGTTTTTGCATACTGTTGGCCACCACCAACGAAATAGAACTATAGGGTTTACATTTATCCGTTCTGGGGAGACGGTTAGTAGATATTTCAAACATGTCATTTGGGCTCTCGGCAAGCTCCGTCCCGATTTCGTGAAGCCACCTAATACCAACATCCATCAAATGATAAGTTCAAGTTCTAGGTACATGCCATACTTCAAGGTGTGTTATTCATTCTTTCCACAAGCTTTCATACCCCAATTTAAAATAAATATATTAACTCCACTAATAGTGTCGTAATTATGTCTATAGGATTGTATTGGAGCCATTGACGGTACCCATATTCCTGTCAACGTGCCTTAAACGATTGTTGCACGATTTCGCCAGTCGTAAGGGTTTTTACCCTACTAGAAATGTTTAGCAGCCGTAGATTTTGATTTGAGATTCAACTTATGTCTAGCTGGATGGAGGGGCTCTGCCCATGATTGCTTGGTCCTACGGGATGCATTGGGAGAGAGAGAATGGACTTAGGGTACCTGAAGGTATACGCTTACAATGACCGAATTTAACTTTAAGAATTTTCCAATTGAGCCTATACTTATATTACAATATTGCGGCTAGGTAAGTACTATCTGGTTGATGCTGGGTACACAACGCGATTGGGTTTCATCGCCCCATATCGAGGCGTGAGATACCACTTGAAGGAGTGGTCCGATCGATCCCCTCAAATGCCCAGGAGTTGTTCAATCACACAGGCAATCCATCTTAAGAAGCACAGTCCGAGCGTTGCCTTTGGAGCTTTAAAAAATAGATTTAAAATGTTGATTTCAAGGCCATATCATCCATTCAAAACCCAAGTTGATGTTGTGGTTGCTTGCTGCGTGCTTCACAACTACATAATTAGTACGGTGGCGATTCTTGTCCCAACTATGGAAGAATGGGAAGCTACAGAAGACATCCACGCACTCGGTTGGGATGCAAGGGATGAGGCAAGGGGTGGGTCGCTTTACGTGATCGAATTGCGACTGATATGTGGGCTAATAGAGGATGACTTTATTTGCAAGCAGCTATACAACATGTCTATGACATTCTTGAAAATTTGTATTGATGTACGAAACAGTTGTATGACGTTCTTGAACATATGCTAGTAGGTTTTGTAATGTAATCGTGAATTCTTTATATGCAATTTTAACATTAAGCACTTTATTCCAATTCGTATTTGCTTCTATACAATTTATTCTTCATTGATATTGTTATTTTAAGATGGATGGAGCCAACGCACAAACATCAAGGCAAGGAACCAAGAGCCTTAGGTGGACGAGCCAATGAGCACTTTTTTCATTCCAGTTTTTATGGTTGAACAGGTTGCTCAAGGGCCAAAGGTTGACAAGGGATTCAAGCATAGTGGCGTATACGGCATGTGCTAGGGCAGTTAATGAGAAATTTGCAAATGTCCACGTCGAACCCGCGAATGTGATCAATCACTTACGGACGTTAAGAGCTCGTTGGATAGTGATTAAGAAACTAAGGGAGTTGAGCGGAGCTGGATGGGATGAGGAAAGGAAAATGATTATCCTTGGAGATCAGGAATACCAAGCATATATTCAGGTATACAAAGTAGACACTTTTAGGAGTGTTGTTACTTGTCAAACATGATGGATACTTATGATAATGTGTATATTTTCAGGCTAACCCAAAGGACGAGCCATTCCTAAACAAGCCCATGAGTATTATATTGATGAGTTGGGTATTATATGTGGGAAATGACAACCTACGGGCGTCTTTGCGTGTAATTGAAATGACTTCAACCCATGGAACATTGGTCATGAGTAAATGCGAAACCCGGCCACCGTATGTAATTTGGACAAGGACATCGGAGCTCAACGATGCCCACTTCCAATCAACTGCGAATCATTTTTTTGCAATTACTTTCGATTGTCCCAGGCAAGCCCAAGTGAAATACTCAACCCGCCTCTTCAAGTCAGAGTGGCTGGACGCCAAACATGGCCGTGAGAGGATGACCCTGCTTGCTGAGGCCTCGCAGTGTTTACGCTCAACAAATCGCACTCAGTGTGGTGTCGACGCCTCTCGTCAACGACAATGCACCACGCATCTCTGGAGCATAAACTCTTGCGTCGGTAATGGAGTTTAAGGAAGTATATGTTTGCGTGACTTGATTCGTGCTTAGATCTCATGATGGAAAACACCGTCACTGCAAAATCATTCCTCTCAAAAGATAGAGAATGTAGGGAGATATGGCTCGAGGATTTCTTTGCTGGACATTAAGTAGGCACTTTATATATTATCTACGTCTTGAGGACTCGTATCTATATTATGTAAACCATAACAAAATTCAAACACGTGATGTTGTGCTTGTTTACAATGTCGTATATCATGGTAGTTGAAGTTTATTGCTAAACTTGTTATATGATGCTATCAGGTTTGAGATGCCTGTCTATGTGTATCGTGGACGAAGCCGGGAATTTTAATGACCATGGCATGCAATGTCAATGAGCAAGTCTTTTTGTTTTTTTTCATGTGTTGTTTCAAGAAATTTGAACAAGGGAAGAAGCGGCTGACACATTTTTGTCCTATATAGCTTCAACCAAGCACGAGGAGTTGGATGAAGAGGTGCAAGTTTATAAGGATCAAATCAAGCGCCTTAAAATATATCTTGTTATATCCGTAATTATCATTTGTATTGTACTGTTTGTTGCATATCGACAACATGTAGTTAATGACTTTCTACTTATGACTCATTGACATCGTCGGTGTTTGCAGGGTTATGAATTATAAAATGCTCTATGATGAAAGTCCAAACTGCAGCTTGAGAAAGTACTTATGTCGATGCATATTGGTTGCCTTAATTATGTTATGGTATTTTTATGTGGCTTGGGATGGTATGGATAGTGGGATATGATGAGGGCTGTGTCTTTGCTGGTTTGCTTGGTTCATAATGCTGCATGTTTCTGTGCTGTAGTGCTGATGTGTTCTGGTCTGCTGGTCTGCGTTGAATACTGCAGGCTGTATGTGATGCAGTGGGTTAGCAGTTGTATGCATAGCACTGTGTAGTGCTGATCTGTTCTAGTTGTTGCTTGACTGCTGGTGCCAAGGTTGTGAGGTCCCAGAACTGCTGCTGTGTACTGTGACAGTCCCAGAATAGCTTGTGCAGTCCCAGAATAGCTGCTATTGCTTTACTGCAATGTGGGTATATTTTTGAGTAGTGATATGGGGTTCAGTTTTGCAGTTTTGCAGGGTGGTGCTACAGGAGATATATTGTGTAGTTGTGCTTGGTGCATTCTACTCCTGGAACTGCTACATGTGTTAATATAATGTGTTATGTACTGGGATTTTGCCAGGCTGGAGGCTGGCTTTACTGTGTATATATTTGGTGTTGTTATGTGGGGTATATGTTGCTCGACTGCTCTGTGCAGTCATGTGGAACTGTTGTATGTCTTGTGGTTAAAATGAGACTGCAGTTGTGGTTATTCTGGGACTGCAGTTGTGGTTATTAAGCTGGGAAATTTACATGCTGGGACTGCAGTTGTGGTTATTATGCTAGGACTGCAGTTGTGGTTATATGCTGGGACTGCTACTTATATATGGGACTGCAGTGATTGTGTATTCAGTTTCAGATAATTTGCAGCAATTCTGGGACTGCTGCAGTGCTGGAAATGTGCAATTATTTGGGATTTATATGTGCTGTGGCTGCAATGTTTAATAATGTATGAAGATGGAGGTGGTTTGTGTAGTTATGTTCAGCTTGGAATTGTAACTGCCGCCACTGCTTCATGTGCAGCTGTATTGTTTATAACAGTGGGTACTGTGTTTGAGGTGTATGTGCTGCTAAAGGTTGAACAAGTGTTGTGCAGTGGAACCAAGTAAACCAACAAGTGCAAGCCTGTTTTTGTGCATGTTGAGATCTGTTCGCAAAGTCTGTTTTTGATATCGGACTGCATATTCCTGGCATGAACTGTTACTACACTTTCTTTTAGTGTTTTATTTTTAGATATCTTCGTATTATGCTAGTACTGTGACAGTAACCGTGTCGTCTATTCATCGGACATGGGTCAATTCCATAATTGGATTCGGTGCTGTCTGATAGATAGATTGGTTTCTGGTGACGCTACAGACTAGGTGCAATACCCGTAAGATACCTAAAATTAACCACATGCAAGTGACACTAGTACTTTCGATGATAATTACTGTGAGACTTCTTATATTTTTGGACAACTGAGAGCAAAAGATGGCAACATTTCAAAGTAGGGGGCGCTTGCGGAATGCCAGATGAGGCAACACAGATTTGCAACATAGCCGAATGGAAAAGCCAATTATATATAGGAAGTAATCTTATGTATATTTATCATTTACGAATTTATTTGTAAATATTTTATAAGTCGTATATTTTTTTTAAATACATGTATAATATTAATGATATTGAAATAACAGTGTAAATGATATTGTTTTCAATATTATTTGTTCAAGTATTTTTTTTTTTGCAAATTTTACATATATTATATTTACATTTTATGATATTATATATACATCTTATTATATTTTATAATATATATATATTATATATATATAATATATATTATATATATAATATAATATTATATATATTTTTTATAAGAGTTTACCAAATATTACATAAACCAACTCAAATCCACAAAAATAAAAAAAAATAAATAAATCAAATAAAAAGAAATAAAGGTTAACTAGTATTGGAATTTTTATTAAATACATCATTTTACATTTTATAACATTATATATAATAATTAATTAAAAAAAAAATCATTCTTGGAGTAACTATACATAACAGAGTTACCATATCCGCTCAACTGCATCAAACCAAACACCAGATTTGGAACTGCAGGACTCAACTGCATCAAACCAAACAGCAACGTTCCAACTGCAGTAGTTTGAACTGCGCCTAACCAAACACACATGCTGCATTACGAAATCAGAAAATTACAACTTCCAGCACTTCTAACTGCTGCATTTCAAACTGCATCTCTCAACTGCATCAAACCAAACAGCCCCTACATGCAAACTTAAATGTGCTGTATTTCCTGTGAACTCCAGTAAGCTTTCCAACAGCTGCATTTCTGTGGAACTCTACCATCATCCTGGAGCATTCTCTGCATCAAAATAGTTTGCCCAAAAAAAAAAAAAGTGAAAGAAAAAGGTTAAGAAGAGGGACTTGGTTCAAGATGTTTTATGTATTAACATATACTCAAGTATAATCGACGGGCTTGAATACAGACACTCACAGGAGCTCATGTTCTGAAAAATTAGTTGTTGGATTTCCCACTAGTACTTGTCCAGTTTGTGGTATCCTGTCAGCGTAACATTGTGCGGTGTAGATTCAGCAGCTGCTAGCAAGGATGGACGGAACTGAGCATATTGGTACCCACAAGGCACAACTCAATCATTAAAAAGACAAGCAGCTCCAGCTACATTTTATATGCAATTTAAAATGTAGTCAATATCACTTATTTAATGCTAATATAATAATACCTTTTTGTCAGAGTTTGCTGCTTTGAGAAACCTTCTCATGAACACATAAGGTGTTGGTACAGTCATGTTGAACTTTAAGGTGTTGACCATTAATCTTTCCTGCTCACATTAGCCAACTTAGAAAGTTAAACACAAGGCTCATGTATAATATCAAGAGCTTTGCTATTTATCGGGGCCATCGGGACTCCTGGTATAATTAGAAACATACACTTATTTCGGAATATATGTGGTACGCTTTCTAAACGCAGCATGCGGTTCTAATTGCATATGGGCCACAGGGGTCCTTGAAGAATCATATTTCCATATTATGAAGTCTATTTTCTTATTGTTGTGAAGTTAAATCATTTTATAATATGATATGTTATGAGAATCATGTTATATCGGGCTATAGACCCAATTGCTATGATGATGATTGCTATGAGATCCTGCTAAATATGCTAGCTATGTGAATGTGCCTGTGATGTGGGTACTCTGTGTAGTTGGATCTCCGTCGAGTTTCGATTGAGTCAGCCCGAGGTGATGATCCGGGGGACAATATATCGGGGGCGGAGGGTTCTAACTAGAGTACCTACGGAGCTTTTGTGATGCTTTTATGATGCTAAATATGCATGTTGTGAGGATGAACGCCATGTTATGTACAGATGTGATAGTTTATATCATAAACTTTGATTGGTTGCTCTATAACTATTCTATCCATGCTGATATTAATGTTATTGAGCATGCACGAGATGTGGAGTGAAATAGCTCTAGGGACACTCGTGATGTTTGTGCCTTAATAAAAAAATGTGGGTACTCCGCGTAGTTAGTTCCCCGTCAAGTTTCGATTGAGTCAGCCCGATGAGATGATTCCGGGGGACATATATATCGGGGCGGATGATTCTAACTGGGGTACCTAAGGCGGTGAGTTTGCCTCTACGGAGGACGGTAGGCGTAGTACCTTGCGTCAGCCGTTGGCCAGGCGATTGCTACGTTGTGCGAGGCTCGGTTGCATAAGGCGTAAAGAGTCCGAGTAGCCCCCATTTTGCGCTGTGGGGTCGCCCCTACCGTGAGTTATTGTTGTGTTGCGGCGGATGACCTGGCGACAGCGGGCGACAGCCTTGGTATGAGTGCAAGTGTCCGGGACTGCCCTAGTCTAGGATGGGGTATAGATGCCCTAGATTTGGGAGTTCGGCTGGATCCGCCTTACCAGAACAAACATGAGAGAGAGGACTAACTATGGGTTAGATCACACTGACATAAGAAAGATAACAGCATAACCTATTGGGTTGGTGTGTGATTATCTTTATGTGGTGTTATGTTGCTTCTTATTGTTTATTGTGATATTATCTGGATTTTTATGGCTGATCATTGTTCATGTTTGACAACATATCGCGTATGGTTATGTAAATAGAGATGCGTATTGTTATGTGGTTATTTTGTGTAAGTCCACTATTGGTAGCAATACTTGTTTGTCGTGACGTGCATGACAATGATTGCTATGATATGAAAGCATGTTGTAACATTTTATTTTGCATGCTAAATTATGGATTTGTGTAATCATGCTTGTAGTGAGCTGTCTACTCTAGCATGTTGTGATAACTTGTTGTATGTTCGTCTATTCTTAGAAGATGATTAGAATACAACACGTGTGCCTGGATATGTGTTACGCATGCATATTGTATTAGCATATAGAAGTTTAATATGCAGGACTTCTATCACAGGAAGTGCTGACCAGACTATGGAACGTTCAGACTGGAGCGCAGCTATACACCTTTAATTTTGACTCTCCAGCTAGGGCGGTTGATTTTGCAGTGGGTGATAAGCTTGCTGTCATCACTACAGACCCATTTATGGGCCATCAATCGTCAATTCAAGTTAAAAGAATCGCCAGAGATCCAAGTGACCGTATGGCTTTTTTACTTTGTATTCTATATCTTTTTTTTTTTTTTTTTTCATATTTATCACCTTATGTTAAACCTTTGTGCTTTAAGATGATGCTCAGTTTATTGAAGCTGAAACTTGCAATTGATAAAATCACAAAATGCTAAAACTTTGGAGTTGAAGTCATACGCTTATCGATATAATAGCAAAGCATACAGAATTAAAGATGAAGCTTACCGTTTGAAGTCGAATACCTTAGTTAAAACCGAGTGTAGGAACCTTTTACCATAAATTTGTATTCAACACATTGACGTGTGTTCTAAGGTCATAGCAAAGAAGTTTCCAAATACAGAATTCTTGTCAAGTGTTATAACAAGTTGTGAATTCAAATAATTTATGGCTCTGAATTAGGTTAATTTTTGTGCTGGTGTGTGCTTTCTTCTTTGCAGCCAATTTCATTTGTGGTTTGACATAATTTTTTTTGTAACATGCTTATTGTTGGCCCGTTTATTGCGTATACTGCAGAAACCAGTGAATCAGTCTTGACAATTAGAGGTCCTCAAGGGAGAATCAATAGAGCTGTCTGGGGGCCTTTGAACAAGACTATAATAAGTGGTGGGGAAGATGCCGTAATATGTATATGGGACGCTGAGGTGATTGAGATTATCCTGTACATTTCATCTTGAATTGACCTGATATAGGTTTACGTGGCTGTTTTATCTACTAGATTCATTTGAGTCCTCCTTTGTATGTGTTGGTTTTGAATTGTGTTGTCAAAGGTCCGCCTAGGTGTGCACATGCTCTCCTCGAGTCTAGGCGAGACTTCTTTTATAAGGCAAGCACGTAGGCATGCCTAGCTGCACTTTATAAAGATAGAGTCCCAATCGAAAAGAAAAAAAGAGAAGGAAATCATCCCCTTCACCCGCTCTCTATTCAGAAGTAGCATGACCTAATAGATTGTTATTCTGCTTATTGTTTTTTCATTTTGTTGTTATTGCTACTAGCTGTTACTTTAGCTATTTCTTTAGGGTACCTTGCGCCTTGCTTTTATTAGGCACGCGCCTTGTCTTGTGTCTAGGCTACAGCAAACACTTTGCGCCTCACTGCCTCTTGTGCCTTTGGTAACTTCGATTATAATGCCTTTGATTAATCTTCAACATGCTTGTATCTGCATGGCAACTACAGTTAATTCATTAATGCATGTTAGCCTCTTCTTCCATCTCTTTTGGTTACTTAATTAATACATACACTTTCCGTTAGTGGCTTTTGTAGTACTTCACAAGTAGTTTGTCACTAGTGTTTCTAACAAAGTTTGAGTGAACCCTCTCCTATGCACCAAACGCGGTCCTTAGGCAACACCTTCCTCTTCTAGACCCTATTTAGACCCGCTCAAGGCGGAATTTTTTAATACTGTTTGCTGTTTGTCCCTCCTCCTTTGCACCACCACAATCAATCCTTGTGATCTCCTTTGCAGAAAACAGGGTAACTACTGATGAATCTGATAAAGAATCCGGCCACCAGAAGGCCATCACCTCATTGTCAAAGTCTGCAGATGGGTCTCATTTCCTCACCGGCTCCTTGGATAAATCTGCTAAGGTATCTCTTGCACCTTCCATTTGTTGGATTAGTTATTATTTAAGCATGTTAATAATGATCTTTTTGTTCTCTGGCTTGTAGCTTTGGGATATTAGAAAACTTACTCTTCTCAAGACGTATGTTACAGGGAGTCCAGTTAATGCCTGTGCAATATCTCCACTTCTTGATCATGTGAGTAGCTTAATTGCTTTTTCCCTCTTCTTTATCAACTACTGTAACTATTTGGGTCTCTTGGGATTTCTTCATATGTTTTGCGCATATAATGCTTTTTTTTAAGCATGGTTCTCTGTAGGAAGCGGGAATCTAAAGCTTAACTATTGTACAGGAACTAGGAAACCAAGGAAGGTTTTACAACAAACCCATGCGATGTGTTTGAAGAATTGATAGTATTACTTTGTTGAAGTGACAAATGCATGTGTTTTATGGAATAGATGTTTTGACTATTTATCGAGTGGTAGGAATGATGAACGTCATCTAGTGTTCTGACTTTCTAAAACTAGTAACAGCAATCTTTCTTCTCTGTTTGATTTGCCTAATTGAGAAGTTTTTAGAAACAAGGCATTGTCTATATATTTGTACTGATTTTGGGGATCTGTCAAAGTTTTGACGTCAATCATTATCTTCAGAGGGCCATAGTTCGTTTCTTCCTTAAAAGTTCCCTTATTATCTTCCCTTTACTACTCATTTTTTGCTTCATGCCTGCGATTTTCCAGTAATATCTGTTTCACACAAATTAACCATTGCAATGGATGTCTACATTACTGGCTCGTAAAACATGCTTTTCTAGGATGTCAGATATCTGGATTTGAGCATGAGTGGTGGTTTTACTGTTAGTGTTCTCTTTATTTATTTTATAAACTCAGAATATACTTTAAATTTGTTTAAAAAGTTCAAAATTATGAACGTAGGCTGGTTAGAAAATCAGAATTAGAGCTGCTGCGGTGACTCGGTCTAGAGCTCTCCCTCCACTCTTCATCTCCTAGCGGCTAGCACAACTGCTGAGGAGCGACCCGAGGAGTGACTGGAGGAGTGGTAAATAAGTTGCTTGTTCTTCCATGTATATCACGCGCACACAATGCGGACGCCCCCGGAAAATTACCAATCTTTGCTGCTTGCTCACAAAGCTTTAGCTCTACTTTCCCACAATCTCACCCCGTCTCACCCTCGCTCCAGATTTACTGCCTTCAGCTTTCTCCGATCGCTCTCAATATCCTCTTCCCCGCCGCTGCCTCTTCCTCTCTCTGCTACGCTGGTCACTTCCTCTTACCAATGCCCCCAACCTGTTCGACAAAATGCGCCAGCGAAATATCTCCTCTTTGAAAGATACCAACAGAGTAATCGATTTGTTTCATGGTATACTATGTTCCGGAAGCTCGATAGATTCAGCTACTTATGAATCCCTAGTTTGTTTCTACTGCAAAGTAAATCGAAGAAACGATGCTCTGAACGTGTTCGAAACTATTAGATTGGTTGAGCTCGAGCTTAACAACTCGAAGTGTGACACCAAGCGATCTCTGGTCTGTTCTTTACGGTCGCGCCGCTCATTGAACAAAACAAAACTCGATCGAACTAAATCCGATCGACAAAAATTAACAAAAATCGAAGGGAAAAGAAGGAAAAAAACAATAAGAAGAGAAGTGAATCAATCAATGGATGCTAGAGGTAGAGGAAAGCGCCCGCTCGACGACGATGACGAAGACGCTCAGCCTCCATCTTCGTAACTCGCTTAAACCCTAATCCATTTCATTGTAGTTTCAAATTACAGAGTGCTTGATTGGTTCATTGATTGAGTGATTGATTGGCTGATTAATTGATTGATTTATTGAATAGGGAGAGGAGAGTGAGGTTTCCCAAAGGGAAAAAAACGAAGAGGGGTTCTGATGGGGGATTTGGTGGTGATGGTGAAGATGATGAGGGTAATTTTGGGAGCTGGATGGACCCAAGGCTCGCCGCCAAGGAACGAGCCCGCCGTCGAAGTGAGTCCAGGGAGGCTGACGTCCTCGGCAGTGCCGTCGCCGCTGATATCGCAGCAGCTGAAGTCCAGTACGAGGTAGTTCACTTGCTAATGCTTTTCGCTCTTGTGTCTCTTAACAGACATAGAAATGTTTTAAAACAAATTGTGAGGACGAATGAAGTCTATTGTTAGGTTTATTTTCATATAAGAAGTATTGTTGCGGCTGAACTTAATACATGTATGCGTGTGTATGGTGTATGTATGTGTGTTAGTATATGTATTTGTGTATGTAGGTAGGTATGTGTGTATGTAAGAATTTCGGTGTACCATGTTTATGTGTATAGGTATGGGTTAGCTCCCAAGTGCATGGGTTCTGATGGAACCAAAAGGCCCAAGTACTCATGCACCGAATCAACAACCTTATAAATTCAAAATTTTGGAGGATTCAATTGCTTAGCTTAGGTCTCTGACCCATGGAGCTTGGTAGTTCTAACTTTGAGGGGGTATTAGAAAAAACCTGAAATATATATTTTTTGTTGGTTGTATTTCTTAATTCAGATGTGCCTTTTCTCTTACTATTACACTATTCTTTGTTTCTTTTACTACAGGAACTGTGTCAAAATAGTTGTTCATCATTGCAGTGGAAAAGGAATAGCTAATGGCAATCACTTTTGACAGGATGATGCTAACTTGGAGGATGATGGCATTCGTATAGAACCATTTAATCTAAAGCAGGAAAGGGAAGAGGGTTATTTTGATGAAAGTAGAAATTTTGTTGAATACACAACCAAGAATGAACTTAAGGTGCTATACCGCATCACTCTATTTTGTTGTCTTGTCATTTCTTCCGTTTGACCCTCTGTTTGAGCAGGATGCATGGCTGGATAGTGTGGAGGTTGATACAAAATATGTAGGTAAAGTTCAAGAGAACGTCAAGGAAGTGGAGTACGAAGAACTTTCTTCTGAGGAAATAGCTAAACTTAAAAGGAATATTGCCAATGTACTTCAACCAGGAGAAACGGTAAACATTTAGGTTGTATTTCAGTATCTCTGCTTCTCTCTAATGGTCCACCTAAACGACTAGAATGTATTGGTTAATTCTCATACTCTCAACTTGGGGGGTCTTTTTTTTTTTTTTTAAATGTTAACCGAATCTCCTCCGTCATATTCATAACGATTTCAGTTTTATGAAGTTACTTTGTTCTTGATATCACAAAAATGTGCCACTATGGATGTTTGACAAACTGCCGAGGCAAAAGAAGTTTTTGGAGGAAGATCACTGGAATTACAATTTGTTTATAATATTTAAATAGTTATAGACTTTTTGATTCTGAGATATGGGTTTTGCAAAAGCTTTTCAAGGTTATGTTTTTTTTTTAGCCTTAAATATGCATTTTGGTGCTAATTAAAGTGACATCTCATTGGCTTTAGGTTTTGGTGATCTTTTACTAAATCGTTTAAGTTGTTCATTGTCTCAGATTATGCAAGCTTTAAGAAGACTGAAAGGCTCTTCTAGCGACAAAAAGGGTAAGATGCCTGAAGGCACAAAACGCATTTTCGATCAGCTTACTGAAGACGCAATGAAGCTGATGGAGAATGGTGACTACAGTTAAGTCCAATCCTCTGCTTTTTCTTTTCTAAGTTATTCAAGATTAATAATATCGTAAAACTATGACTTAAACATTGTATTTCTCGTTAGTTAAATTGCAATGGATTCATTATGCTCGTCAGTTTTTAACCAACTCTTAGATTTGCGAAAGACTGAAAGGCGAAATGTGTAGCGTTTACTGTTAACCCTATCTGACCGCTTTTGGGGCGGTGAATGCATTCAATGGTTGAACAGACAAAAGATACCTTCAAATTGTAGCAAGCCACCCAAAGATTTTTTTTGGTAGTGTTAGGATGAAGGAAGCACACAAAGATAACATGAACTTCTATTCAATTTAATGTTTCTCCTTTCTTTTCAGACTTCTTTTGAAATTTCGCTCTTTATATGTGTTCTAATCCATTATTTTGGTT
The DNA here is from genome assembly GCA_002076135.1 of Xerophyta viscosa. NCBI lineage: Eukaryota > Viridiplantae > Streptophyta > Magnoliopsida > Pandanales > Velloziaceae > Xerophyta > Xerophyta viscosa. Next base: position 325,926 of record MJHO01000114.1, on the reverse strand, counting down.
TATAGATGTCTACCATGAGGAACGTGAGACTTTTGATCGTGAAGCTGGTTAGTATGTCATATTTTCTATTTTTTATTTTCACCCTGCAACTTAACAGGAGAAAAGCTGTAGGCTGGATATACCTATGCTACGTATATTTCATGTTCTGAAGTTATGTTTAACATCTTTCTTTTCAGTTGTTTATTATGGAATACTTTGTGTTTTAACCCCTGCCGCCGGATCTGATGATATGCGTATATTTTCTGTAGTATCCCTATGAAAATTGGAAGCTCTTTCAGGGAAGTAATTGGATGTAATTTAGATGCCAATCTCCTGTCAGTCTGTTCTTTGTAGGTTTGTTGTTTATCACCTTATGGTTTTAGAAACCTCTCCGTGATCCTCCCATTTTCTTGATGCATCCCCCATCCGCCATGTATGTATGTAGCTGTTAAACTAAGTATTCAACTTTTCTTGATACACTAATTTGCTGATTATAGAAACTCTGGCTCTGGAAATACAGCATAATATTTGCCGATTGAAATGCTCTAAGCTGAAGAACAGGTAATCTCTTTTTTTTTTTTATTTAAAAAAAATATAAGCTTGTATTTTCTTTTTGCATGTAGTCCTTAGTCTCCATTCTATCAAAAGGAAGAGTGATTTTTTCATTATAAATTTTACTGGTGAGGGACACAAAACAGCCCCACCCACACAGGTAAAAGCTTTCAACTCCAATAATTTATCAATTTTGAGGCACATAGACCTGAAATTCACTATGCAGCCCTCCCTTAGGCATGCCTTATTCATAGGACACCCGAAATCATTTTAAAGTTCTACTATATTATAATGGCAATAGATTTTAGATTTTATGGAATTCTTGTAGATACGGAGCTAAGAAAGCGCAGAAAAAACACTATTATTAGCTCAATCTCTTCATGAGAAATTGGACAAGCGAAAGCTGCTGTTGGCTGAACATTTATTTTAAGGCTTGAATTTACTCATAATTTGTCCCTTACCCTTTGTCTTAACTTGTCTTCCTAGGACGACCAATTATAATGTTTTCATCACCCACTTTCCGCTATTCTAGTATTCTTGTTCAACAGGAGTACAACTTTCCTAAACTCATAGAGCATTTCAATTTTCAGTTACTGCAAACAATTGTTTCTCCCGTGCTCTTTTTTTTTTTTTTTTTCTTTTAATTAGAGGGATATGAGCGGCTGGTTCGTGCAAGGGAGGGTGATTTTGGAATTGCTGATAAATATGAATCCACTACCCTGCCTGGAAAAGATCTATTTTCTAATGGAATTGGACAAGGAGAAGGTGTTTCATCAACACTGAATGGGGGACCACTTCCATCAGCAGCAAATATTACTGGGCCACAGGATCCATCTGGTGATGATGCGGATGGTTTTGACATGTTTGGGGATGATGATGAAGCTCCTAATGAAAATCCACAAGCAGATGGAAGCACTATGAGCACATCCGAAAGCTTGGAATCTTCGAAGCATTCAGATACTGGAGGTATAATTTTTAATACATGAGTTAACTTTTCTGTTACATGACCTACTTTTCGCAGTAAGGCTTTACCTTGATTAATTTATATATACTTTGTGCTAAAGCTGCAAGCGCCAACGTTGGATCAGACTATGTATATGATGAATTGACAGGGTAAGCCTCTGTGCCATATGCATTTTGAATATATTGTTTTGCATAAACGTTGCAATTTGGATTAATAGTATACTAAGTGCTCAGTTAGGACAAACAATTTGACTAGCTTGAAAATATTTCTCTTAACTAATGCTTGGTAACTAATGCCAGCTGGATGAAACCATGAATTTATGTTAATAAGTCATTTTTTTCCGTAAATGAAAATGTCTAAACAGGTTTGTAACTGATGTTACTGAAACCTCATCTTTGTCCTGGTAATGGATTTCTTTTTTGTTTTCTGTATTCGATATTTTCAAAGTAGTATGCTAAGGAATTGCATTGTATGCCAGCTTTCCAATAGATTTTTTTTTTCTTTTATGTTTTCGAGCGTTCAAGGTAATATGTAAAGGAATTGCAGTGTATGCCAGTTTAAATCATGTAACTCTATGGTGGCATTCTTTTTAACAATTGCATTTCTTTTCAACAAAACCAAATCTGGAGAGTCGAGGGACTGCATCTGAACAAAGTAAAATGATGAAATGAACATTCGGCTAAATCTCAAAACTATTAGCTCACTTTTTAGTCTTCCGTTGACTTCGACAGGTACTACTATAGTAGCAGCTTGGGATATTATTACGACCCCACATCCGGATTTTATTGCTGTGCTTCATCAGGGAAATGGTAACCGATTGAATTAATTTCTTGAGGAGTCTTTCTAGTCATCCATACTGCACATTTAAGTCTACTTTAGATTAAGCCGAGAGCCATCCATACTCTTATTAACTATATCTTTATGGCACTGTACAGTAACCCTATATCAATTCATCGCAAGATTTAATTTACCAAAACCATTTAATGGCATTGCATATCAAGTACTTCACTTTCGAGCAGAACATAGTTCCGTTCATGCATAATTATAAGTTTTAGTAGCTCTTAGCAGTTTGATACATGAAATAAGGGTTGATTGTTTGATAAACATGTACTCCCTTGCATTTATCCAGGTACTCCTTCGATGAGCAAAGTGGTACGTATGTTGAGCTACAGAATGCTAGACCTATGGAAGCAGGAGCTGCCCAAACAGTTTGAGGAGTTGTTCTGCAGGGCCTTTGTGGCTTGTGTTGAAAGAAAAATATTGGGTCATTTTGTGCTTTCACCGACTGTATATTTTTGAAAATCTTAGCTTTATGTTTGAGATTTATTTGTACCATGAACATCAAAATATCATTGGTCATCGTATTTGCATTTTCTCTTCATCCTAGTGAGCTGTCGTGATATGTTATTACATAGTAGCTAGGAGGGTGTATCATATGAAATCATTCATCATTCATACAATATATGATTATTTCTACCTTGCTAATATTTTGAGTAATTTTATTTATCAGAGCTATCCAGGTCATCTCTTGGTTCGATCCAGCTATCTCCTTGAAATGTTCTAGCAATTAACTGAATGGATTTAGGAAGGTGACGATGATTCTTGCTGAGAATCGACATCACTGCGCTCTAATCTTTCTACCACAAGTTATCAATTCCAATTATAGCTAATGCAGTTTCTTTCTTTATGTTGAATCCCCTCAAGTCCTCCTTGTACTTGCTTCATCAAAGCGTGATGGTGGGAAACCACCTCGGCTTTATCGAAATACAAACAGCCATGATATCTAAAATGGATGATTGAAATTTTCACCTCGTAAAGTTTAGTCATTAACTAAATTTTGTAACCAAGACTTTCAAATGAGATTTTGGAATTTACAAAGTCTCATGATTGCCTCAGTTTTTATTTCGTTGATGACAGTATCCTATGGATAGTATAGACCCTTGTGGGTCTTATTATTTACAATTACTTTATTTACATAATAATGTATGTTACTATATAGTTTATAAATTATTAATCGACGACGCATCTATAAACATGTATTATATAATTAGAGATTATTTTTAAATTTCATAATTAATAAAATTTGTAATTTGTTAATTTACTAAAAGTATTTTTATTTTTTTAAAATTATACTGATATATTATATATCATATTTATTCTAAAAAGAATAAAAATATATTTTAAAAAAAATAAAAGATACGAATTTATAAATAATAAATAAAATTATTTTATATAAAAAATAAAACAATTTTATAACTTTCTATATAATATAAAATTACATAATATTTATAAAAACAATCATTTATAATTTAAATTTAATTTAATTATTAATAGTTATATTAAAATATACGATATTATCAAATTTATCTCTTATATCTTTATATATATTTATATATATTATTATATATATATATATATTTATATATTTATAATATATAATTATTAGCTATCGTTATATAGTGGGAGAGACTCAAAATGTAGTGAAAATAACTTTTTATATGTATCTCTAAATGTAGTGAAAATAGAACCATTAGAAAGAGGACTCAAATATCTTTCAAATGGGACTAATTTCATCTCATTTGGAGTTCTATACAAAAAGTTATGTAGAAAAGTGTTCCCAAGTGTTCGCAGGTGTTCGCAGGTGTTCGCGGGTGTTCGCGGTATTCGCAGGTGTTTGCCGATATGTCCTAGTGGTAATTTTATACTTGTTAGAAAGTTATTTGAGTCCTCTTTCAAATGGGACTAGTTTCACCTCATTTAGAGCTTTCTACTGAAAGTTATACCAACAACACCGAGATGTTGTCAAATACCGTAGCAGCTCGATATTGGTTCGGTATTTTTTATGTAATTTCTCATATAAAACTCTAAATTCAGTGAAACCAGTCCCATCTTAAAGATTATTCAAATATCTTTCCAACAGAACCGATTTCAGCTCATTTGGAGTATTATACAAAAAGTTATACGAAAAAGTGTTCGTAAGTGCTCGCGGGTGTTCGCGGGTGTTTGCAGGTGTTCACCGATATGTTCTAGTGCTAATTTTATACTTTTTGGAAAGTTATTTGAGTCCTCTTTCAAATTGGACTAGTTTTATCTCATTTGGAGCTCTCTACTGAAAGTTATACAAAAAATACCGAGATGTTGTCAAATACCATAGCAGCTTGACATTGGTTCGGTATTTTTTATATAACTTCTCATACAAAACTCTAATTCAGTGAAACCAGTCCCATTTTACAGATTATTCAAACATCTTTCCAACAGAACCGATTTTAGCTCATTTGGAGTGCTATACAAAAAGTTATACGAAAAAGTGTTCGTAAGTGTTCGCAGGTGTTCGCGGGTGTTCGCGGTGTTCGCAGGTATTTGTAGGTGTTTGTCGATATGTCATAGTGTTAATTTTATACTTTTTGGAAAGCTATTTGAGTTCTCTTTCAAATGGGACTAGTTTCATCTTATTTGGAGCTCTCTACTAAAAGTTATACCAAAAATACCGAGATGCTATCAAATACCGTAGCAGCTTGACATTAGTTCGGTATTTTTTATATAACTTCTCGTACAAAGTTCTAAATTCAGTGAAACTAGTCCCATTGTAAAGATAATTCAAATATCTGTCCAAAAAAACTGATTTTAACTCATTTGGAGCACTATACAAAATGTTATATGAAAAAGAGTTCGCAAGTGTTCGCAGGTGTTCGTCAACATGTCATAGTGTTCATTTTATACTTGTTAGAAATCTGTTTGAGTCCTCTTTTAAATGGGACTGATTTCATCTCATTTGGAGCTCCCTACTAAAAGTTATACAAAAAATACCGAGATGCTGTCAAATATCGTAGCAGGTTAACATAGATTCGGTATTTTTGACATAACTTTCGTACGTATCTCCAAATGCTGTGATACTAGTCCCATTGAAAAGAGAACTTAAATATCTTTCAAACGAGACTAATTTCATCTAATTTGGAGTTCTCTACAAAAAAATTTATGTAGAAAAGCTTTCGCAAGTGTTCGCAGGTGTTCGCGGGTGTTCGCAGGCCTTCACCGGAATGTCCTAGGATTCATTTTATGCTTGTTGGAAATTTATTTGAGTTCTCTTTCAAATTGGAACAGTTTCATCTCATTCGGAGCTGTCTACGAAAAGTTATACTAAAAATACCGAAACGCCGTCAAATACCCGCTAGCCAGCTTGACGCTGATTCGGTATTTTTGACATAACTTTTTATATGTATCTTCACATGCTGTGAAACTAGTACCATTGGAAATATAATTCAAATATCTTTCCAACGGGACCGATTTTATCTCATTTGGAGTACTATAAGAAAAGTTATGTAGAAAAGCGTTTGCAAGTGTTCGCGGGTGTTTTCCAACGTAAAGGGGCGCGATTTGGCCAAATAGGGGGGCGATGTTCGCCAATAACCAATTAAGGGGGGCCTAATTCGCCAAAAATGCCTATTCGGATCGGTTTGGGTCTAAATTACTTCAATATGGGTTGGCTTTCAAAAATTTGAGTCGAGTCAGTTTGATTCGGATTGATCCGAATGCTCAATTCTAAAATTGCTGTTATCATTTAAGAAAAAAATAAATATAATTTTATTGTTTTACAAAATCAAATGATATAAAAGGATCATTTTGAATTGATGAATATATTTTGATAATTTTAAATTATTAAGTCATAATATATTTTAGCTAATACGTCATGAAACATTCAATCGGAACAATCCCCTAATTTTGAAGTTTTTAATACCAATAATGTTTAAAAAGTTTAGAAAAAGTAAACTTTGTTAAAAAAATATAGCAAAGCCAAAGAAATTGAATTTCGGTTCCATTATGAAATTGGACCTTTGTGATAGAACAAATTACATCGTCTGCCATTCCGTCTTTGGGTTCGGACATCTTTACACTGTTTAATTCGTTCTCCCTATTTATTCTTCTGCATCCATTGACCCTATCTCCCTCACCGCCGCCGCCGTCGCTGCTGCTCGCCGGAGAAGAAGAAGAAAAAAGAAGCAAGATGAGACCCATACTGATGAAGGGCCACGAGCGTCCATTGACGTTTCTCAAGTACAACAGGGACGGTGATCTACTCTTCTCCTGCGCGAAGGATCACAATCCCACCGTTTGGTTTGCCGACAACCGCGAGCGTCTCGGCACCTACAAGGGCCATAACGGTGCTGTTTGGTGCTGCGACGTCTCCCTATAAGCTCCTCTTTTGTGTTGTTTAATTTGTTTCCAGATTGAAATTAGGGTTCTGCAGTGAGCAATTGAGTCATTAGTTTGCTACCTGATTAAGTTGTTTGTTGCAAAAGTACCTACACTCAAGAGTAAGCTCATTATTTGTTTGTTTGTGCGATCGATCGATTAAATTAGGGTTTTGATGGGAGAAATAATTTGTAGGAATATTTATTGCTAAAGATTTTTTTTTCTTAGTTTTCTTGGAAATTGAAGAGAAACTCGCCTCGTAATATATCCCTCGTCCTTGTAGAATAGATAAAATCCTTAGATATCCCTGCCTTAGCTCCACCATCATAGACAGCTTCTGATGCATATCATATGTGCCGCCTTGCCATGGGTGCAAATGGAATAATGCAACACATGGGTATTGAACCCAACCGGTCCCAACTACTGGGCCACCTTGGCTGTGGCTTCCTAAGGATTATATTTTGTTTATGAAGATTGCTCAATCGTCAATGGTTGTTGTTTGCATTGAACCGATAGGAATTGGTTTTTTTCGTATTGGTATAGTATTATTTGAAAAATGTGTAAGTTGCGCCTATCCGGTATGGAGTTCTGGAGCATAGTTGTAAGGCAAAGGCATGAGTCTGAGCGATGTGACACATCATCTTCAAAAATTACCATAGATTCATGACCTATGAATTCTTTATCAAGAAACATGTCAAATACTAATCAAGATACCACACTTGACACCACTATATTTTTCCTTTGAATTAGAAAATTTTTTATTGAACTACAAAATGCTTAAAAAAAAAAAGATGAAAGATGCAATTCTTTAAAGATTGATCATCCTTCCCCTTCTGTAGCAAAGCACAACCGCCCCCTGACTTTTTGAACCTTATCATCCTCTTCCTATTTTTTCTTGTTTGTCTTTGCGCCTTCTTTTGCCTTCCTGGTTTTGAATTTAAAATCGCTTCACACACCGAACGGGGACGTGTGGTCGCATTACAGATTTCATCACGATAATATCAAAAAAATACATAATGGTGAAAACGAAGGCGCGAACTCATTTAAGCTCCATTCCAGCTCGAGTCGAGTTTAAGCACTGATTTGAGCTCGAGTAATTAAACGAGCCAAGTTCGAGTATCATATTAGCCTGTTAGTTAGGCTTGCGAGCTTAAACAGCCATCCCATTTATTCAAAAGAAAAAAAAAAAATCTAAAAACATTACTTAAATAGTTCGACCTCGATCTCCGCCAAATTGATGCAATCGACATGAGCCGAACTAGAGATTTTGCAAGCCAAGTTCGAGTTCATCTGTAAAACTTGTCGAACTCGAGTTAGGGCTAAACCAATTCAACTCAGTTTGAGCTTAGTGATGCTTAGCTCGAACACAGCTCATTTTCACTCCTAGTTATTCTGAATCAACGATGGTAATTTCTTGGGATTTTGTTGATAATTTTTTGTTTTACAACATTCTATCAAATAAGCTCATTGTCCAACCCAAATTTTTGCTATTTAAAGGTCTTAGATTTATGTCTACGTTGAAATCAATTGAATGAGTTTTTTGGCTTAACCATTATGATTGCCAAGAAATGTACCAAACACAAACTCTTTTTTTTTTCTTTTAATCTCGACCGTCGAGTTTGATTTTTTCCTTTAGCAAAATATTGTATTACCTTTTTTATATATGGAAACAATACATAGACTTATTTTATATTATTTGGTGGTTATTAATAAAATATGCAAAGGTCACAAAAATAACAATAAAATAATTCTAATCATCAGTCCATCGGAAAATGATCATAGGATGATAAGATATACGCAACTAAAAAAATGCCACAGAAAAAACTTGTTGTACATGGCATCAATGTAAGCTAATGTTTACGTCACTTAATAAAAACTATTAGTATATTTATAAGTTAATACCTCAAATATCTTCGACCAAAAAAACTTTAAACCTTAAATTGTGTAAAAGAAAGTAAAAACAAAAAAACAAAAGGCATTCTTGTTAATAGCATTTTTTTTAAAGAAAAGAGGAAGAATATGAGTAGCATTACATATAAAAAGATTAAGGCAGTGGCAAATAATAAACACTAACATAGGTTTTGTTGATATTTCATACCCAATATACATATATGAATGCACAATGTCGATAAAGTTCTCTAATATCAAAAAATAATATTGTGTAGAATTCAACAATCAATCTACACTACTATATTAGCGACGACGCCTTGGATCGATGGTGAGACTCTCACCTCCTTGAAGTGAAGGTCTAATATTAAAATTCCGTAAATATTATCCATAAAAATTTAAAACATTATTCTTTTTATGTTTTGTAAAGATAGACACCAATCTTAGAACCCGCTTAAAAAAAAACTAAAATCTTTTCAATGATAAATAGAAATAACTATTATTTATTATAAAAGCACAACCATAAAAAAAAAAAAAAAGAAAAAATTACTGTTCAATCCCCTCATTTTCCATTTCTTACTATTCAGCTCCAGAAACGTCACGTGGCGGCACGCGCGCACCGCCACGTCGGCAGAAAAACTGATTTTAAAAGGCTGATCCGAAACACTTTTAAAATAGGAGGGCTGAACAGTAGTTTTCTTTAAAAAAATATCACATTGCCATCACCCAACTGAATAATGGGTTCCACTTATTTTTGGCAATCTGGGAACGATCGATGTTTTCATTTCCCTTTCAGACACAACAAAGAAATAGAATAAGCTCTTCTCCTCAAATCTTCTGCAATTGTTCGCCTCCGCTTTCCTATCAAATTTTCTAGAATTTGTGCATTACTTTTTATGATCTTCATGATCTCTTTTTTTCCAAGATAATATTACAGTTATTAGCTTAATTATATAGAGATAAAACGTAATCGGGGAAGAGAGGGAGCTTACAGTCCTCCGGCGGCGGAGCCGACGAGGAGTACGACTTCGGCGGCTGCTCCGTCACCAGCATCGCCGTTGATTCCTTCAACTCTCTACTGCACTCCGTCAGCTCCCCTGCCGACTCCGCTGCAGCTTCTACTTTAATCTTCGACACTCTTTCCTACCTCCACAACTTCTCTCAGTCGCCACCACTACCACCATCGCAACCATCACCAGCTTATATACATCGCGGCCCGTGCTGCTGCCTGCTGCTGTTGAGATACTTTGATAATCAATTTAAAATGTTGATAATCAATTTTTATTTGAGTTGTTGAATTATGTATTAGTTAGTTTTTGTTTCTATTTGCTATGTCTTTCCTTTTAAACAAAAAATAAAAATAAAAATAAAAAATAAAAAAACTAGTGCTAATATTTGGTTCAACTTGACTGACCCAAATCCGAATTATTTTTTAAACAATACTTGTTGTGTTGTTATTTGGATCTATCCGAACTGATCTAACCGATCCGAATTTTAGTTGATTCGGGTCTAAATTAATTCGATTTGGGTTGGCCTTCAAAAGTTCAGGTCGGGTCGATTTGGTTCTGATTGACCCGAATGTTCAGCTCTAAAGTTAGCTGTTATCATTTTAAGAAAAATATAAATATAATTTTGTTGTTTTACAAAATCAAATGGTATAAAAGATCATTTTGAATTGGAGAATATATTTTGACAATTTTAAATTATCATGTCGTATTATATTTTAGCTAATACATCATGAAACATTCAATTGGAATAATCCCCTAATTGAAGTTTTTAATACAAAAAAGGCCAAATTTCTTTTTTATCCTTTAAATTTTATCAAAATGTGCCATTATAATCCTAAACTTCATTTCGTGTTCACGATAATTCTATAGTTTAAAAAAATATCCGCAATAATCTTGTCATCAGCTTTTTCGTTTGCAGTCTTTAGTTTGTTGACGTGGCAATTTTTAATTATTTTTATTTTATTTTATTTTTTTATCTTTGTAAGGAAAAATAAGTATTTTATAAAAATAAATATCTAAGAGTATTTTTTCAGAAAACTTCCAACATGAAAATTTTAGATTTTGATGAGATTTACAATTTTTATGTTCAAATTTTTTTCAAAAATACTTCTAAATAAATATTTTGGAACTCCAAAATTTTAATAATTTTACCGACTATTTTTAAACAACTTTTTAGAAATATATTTTTTGAAAAAAATTTAAACATGAAAATTATAAATCTCAACGAAATATATAATTTTTATGTTGAAAGTTTTTCAAAAATAATCCCTAATTATGGTTAAAAGATATATTTATTCCCAAAAATTAAAAAAAAACAAATAATAATATAATTAATAATAAAAAGTTAACATGTCAGCAAGTTAACGACCGCAAACGAAAAATCTGACGACAAAATTATTGCAGATATTTTTTTTTAAGTACAAAATTATTACGGACACAAAATAAAATTTAGAATTATAAAGATATATTTTAATAAAGTTTAAAAAAGTAAAAAGAAATTTAGCCTACCATGGTTTAGAAAGTTCAAGTAACTTTCGTTAAAAGAATATAGCAAAAAATTGAATTTTGTTTCCCTTATGAATGTGACCTTGTTTATTGAATTAATTACATCTCTGCCATTCTTCGCTTCGGACATCTATACCCTGTAATTTGCGTTCTTCTTATTTATTCGCGTTCTTCCTATTTATTCTCCACATCCATTAACCCTATCTCCCTCACCGCCGCCGCCGTCGCCGTCGCTGCTGCTCGCCGGAGAAGAAGAAGAAAAAAGAAGCAAGATGAGACCCATACTGATGAAGGGCCACGAGCGTCCATTGACGTTCCTCAAGTACAACAGGGACGGTGATCTACTCTTCTCCTGCGCGAAGGATCACAATCCCACCGTTTGGTTTGCCGACAACGGCGAGCGTCTTGGCACCTACAAGGGCCATAACGGTGCTGTTTGGTGCTGCGACGTCTCCCGTAAGCTCCTCTTTTGTGTTGTTTAATTTGTTTCCAGATTGAAATTAGGGTTCTGCAGTGAGCAATTGAGTCATTAGATTGATTAAGTTGTTTGTTGCAAAAGTGGCTACACTCAAGAGTAAGCTCATTATTTGTTTGTTTGTGCGGGATCGATTAAATTAGGGTTTTGATGGGAGAAATAATTTGTAGGAATATTTATTCCTAAAGATTGTTGATGCATATCATATGTGCTGCCTTGCCATGGGTGCAAATGGAATAATGCAACACATGGGTATTGAACCCAGCCGGTCCCAACTACTGGGCCACCTTGACTGTGGCTTCCTAAGGATTATATTTTGTTTATGAAGATTGCTCAATCGTCAATGGTTGTTGTTTGCATTGAACTGATAGGAATTGGTTTTTTTCGTATTGGTAAAGTATTATTTGAAAAATGTGTAAGGTGCGCCAATCCAGTAGGGAGTTCTGGAGCGTAGTTGTAAGGCAAAGGCATGATCCTGAGCGATGTGACCCATAATCTTTATAAATTACCACAGATTCATGACCTATTAATTCTTTATCAAGAAACATGTCAAATACTAATCAACACGCACTTACATCATATATTTTCTTGAAATTAGCAATTTTTATGAAAGTACAAAATGCAAAAAAAAAAAAAAGAAAGAAAGATGAAAGGATGCAATCTTCAAAGATGATCATCCTGCCCCTTCTGTAGCAAAGCAGCAACTCCCCCTGACTTGAAACGTTATCATCCTCTTCCTATTTTTCTTGTTGTCTTGTGCCTTCTGTGCCTTAATGCTTTTAATTAAACTTGCGTCACACGCCGAACCCCCCTATTGGGGCTCAGGCACGCTTTTTAAACACAATTGTAAATCATGCTATTCAGTGACACATATCAAGTAATGATAATAGATAATTAAGATTTAATTTCTGATTTGATTTGAGGGGTTTTTGTGATTAGGAATTGGCTTAATGAGTAGATATCACCATATATTATGTGTATGATGGTACTTATCTTTAATTATGTGGTCGATGCTGCTTGGTTATAGGCTCTCAACTAGATGTGCTTCAAGCTTTGTTATTAATTAAAGTTATCAGTAGCGCATCTTTTTTACTGTGTGGAGCATGGTTTGCAAAACCGGTGGATACTGTTATGTAACGGCCAAGTTATGGGCCCTGCCGATATCTATTCAGTAATGGTATGGTGTCTAACCCAGTCCCACGAATTCAATTGGCTGGGTCCCTATTGTTTTCATATGCTGATACTGATTTTTTGAACCTGGGTATGAAGGAGTATTCCCTCCTATTGCTTATCTGAATGTATTTTCATATGTTGTTTATTGTGGACTTGGAATATCCATTGGTCCATTTTTAAACTCCTATCCTTTTTTTTTTTTTCGCTAGATGAAGTTTTGTATGCACCTCCAGGATGCTATTATATGTTTTCTTGTGCAACCTTACTGTTTGATCGCTACCAGCATGTTTTCTTAAAGCGTGTAAATTTTCTGATTTGTGTAGGAGATTCAAGACTCCTTATCACAGGAAGTGCTGACCAGACTGTGAAGCTATGGAACGTTCAGACTGGAGCGCAGCTATACACCTTTAATTTTGACTCTCCAGCTAGGGCGTTGATTTTGCGGTGGGTGATAAGATTGCTGTCATCACTACGGACCCATTTATGGGTCATCAATCGTCAATTCAAGTTAAAAGAATCGCCAGAGATCCAAGTGACCGTATGGCTTTTTTACTTTGTATTCTATATCTTTTTCTTTTTTTTTTCATATTTATACCTTATGTTTAAACCTTTTGTGCTTTAAGATGATGCTCAGGTTTATTGAAGCCTTGAAACTTGCATGAATAAAATCAGCAGAAATGCTAAAACTTGGGAGTGAAGTCAATCACTTATCGATTGCTTTAAGATGATGCTCAGTTTATTGAAGCTGAAACTTGCATGAATAAAATCAGCAGAAATGCTAAAACTTGGGAGTGAAGTCAATCGCTTATCGATATAATAGCAAAAGCATAACAGAATTAAAGATAAAGCTTACCGTTGAAGTCGAATACCTTAGTTAACCGAGTGTAGGAACATACATAAATTGTATCAACACATTGACGTGTGTTCTAAGGATCATAGCAAAAGAGTTTCCGAAATACAAATTCTTGTCAGTGTTATTAACAAGTTGTGAATTCAAATAATTTATGGCTCTGAATTAGGTTAATTTTTGTGCTGGTGTGTGCTTTCTTCTTTGCAGCCAATTTCGTTTGTGGTTTGACATAATTTTTTTTGTAACATGCTTATTGTTGCCCCGTTTATTGCGTATACTGCAGAAACCAGTGAATCAGTCTTGACAATTAGAGGTCTCCTCAAAGGACGAGAATCACATCAGAGCTGTCTGGGGGCCTTTTGAACCAAGACTATAATAAGTGGTGGGGAAGATTGCCGTAATACGTATATGGGACGCTGAGGTGATTGAGCTATCCATGGTACATTTCATCTTGATTGAACCTGATTATAGGGTTTACGTGGCTGTTTTTATCTACTAGATTCATGTTGAGTCTCCTTTGTATATGTTGGTTTTGAATCAGTGTTGTCAAAAGGGTCTGCCTAGGTGTGCACATGCTCTTCCTCGAGTCTAGGCGAGACTTCTTTTATAAGGCAAGCACGTAGGGCATGGCCTAGCTGCACTTTATAAAGATAGTGAGTCCCAATTCGAAAAGAAAAAAAGAGAAGGGAAATCATCCCCTTCACCCGCTCTCTATTTCAGGAAGTAGCATGATCCTAAAGATGTTATCTGCCTATTGTTTTTCATTGTTATTGCTACTAGCTGTTACTTTAACTATTTCTTTAGGGTACCTTGCGCCTTGCCTTTATTAGGCACGCCGCCTTGTCTTGTGTCTAGGCTACAGCAAACACTTTGCGCCTCACTTGGCCTCTTGTGCCTTTTGGTAAATTCGATTATAATGCCTTTGATTTAATCTTCAACATGTTGGTATCTTGCATGGCAACTACAGTTTTCAATTTAATGGCATGTTTAAGCCTCTCTTCCATCTCTTTTTTGGTTTTTACTTAATTAATACATACACTTTCCGTTAGTGGCTTTTGTAGTACTTCACAAGTAGTTTGTCACTAGTGTTTCTAACAAAGTTTTGAGTGAACCCCTCTCCTATGCACCAACGCGGTCCTTAGGAAACACCTTCCTCATTCTACCCTATTTAGACACCGCTCAGGCGGAATTTTTTACTGGTATTTGCTTGTTGTCCTCTCCTTTGCACCACCACATCATCCTTGTGATCTCCTTTGCAGACGGATAAACTACTGATGGAATCTGATAAAGAATCCGGCCACCAGAAGGCCATCACCTCATTGTCAAAGTCTGCAGATGGGTCTCATTTCCTCACCGGCTCCTTGGATAAATCTGCTAAGGTATCTCTTGCACCTTCCATTTGTTGGATTAGTTATTATTTAAGCATGTTAATTATTGATCTTTTTGTTCTCTGGCTTGTAGCTTGGGATATTAGGAAAACTTACTCTTCTCAAAGACGCTATGTTACAGGGAGTCCAGTTAATGCCTGTGCAATATCTCCACTTTCTGATCATGTGAGTAGCTTAATTGCTTTTTCCCTCTTCTTTTATTCAAAACTACTGTAACTATTTGGGTCTCTTGGATTTCTTCATTATGTTTTGCGGCATATAATGCTTTTTTTTTAAGATGGTTCTCTGTAGGAAGCGGGAATCTAAAAGCTTTAACTTATTGTACAGGAATTAGGAAACCAAGGAAGGTTTTACAACAAACCATGCGGATGTGTTTGAAGAATTGATAGTATTACTTTGGAAGTGACAAATGCATGTGTCTTTATGGAATAGATGTTTTGGACTATTTATCGAGTGGTAGGAATGATGAACGTCATCTAGTTGTTTCTGAAACATTTCATAAAATAAGGTAACAGCAATCTTTCTTCTTCTGTTTGCATTTGCCTTAATTGAGGAGTTTTTAGAAACAAAGCATTGTTATATATTTGTACTGATTTTTGGGGATCTGTCAAAGTTTTGAGTTTCAAATCATTATCTTCAGAGGGCCACTAGTTCGCTTCTTAACCTATAAAAGTTCCCTTATTATCTTCCCTTTACTACTCATTTTTTTGCTTTATGCCTGCCAATTTTCCAGTATATCTTGTTTCACACAAATTAACCATTGGCAATGGATTGTCTACATTACTGGCTCGTAAAACATGCTTTTCTAGGATGTCAGATATCTGGATTTGAGCATGAGTGGTGGTTTTACTGTTAGTGTTCTCTTTCTATACTATATCTTCTCTGCTCTATAATTGATCTCCATGAGACTTCTCGCTTTACGTTGCATATAATGCTTGTTCAGTTTGATGTTTTAGAATTTTGAACTTGGTAAGAAGATTATGCACACTACCCAACTCTTTGTTTGTGCAGACTCTTTTTTTTTCAGGAAGTTCTTGGCGAGGATCCTTAGGTTTCTACTTTATGATTCTGACACTTAGCTTTATCTTTAGGTTGCGATAGGTGGTGGGCAGGATGCATCATTAGTGACAACTACTGATCGCCGTGCAGGGAAGTTTGAAGCCAAATTTTTCCATAAGGTGCAGAACTGTTTGATTATTTTTCAATACCGATGAGAAAGATTTTCGATAGTGTTCTGATTTTGATTTATTACTTGTGCAGATCCTTGAGCAGGAAATTGGAGGTGTGAAAGGGCATTTCGGACCAATTAATGCTCTGGCATTTAATCCTGATGGAAGAAGGTTCTTCTCCATCTCCTTCGAAATTACAATGTTAAGATAAGTTGTATAACTGACATATAATCCTTATCTACAGAAATCAATAGCCTCTTATTTGATTATCAGTAGTTATTGACACATGTTTCTGCAAAAATATAGTAATCTAACCATTCTATATATAATAAGTAGCATATATAACTATGTAGGCAGCATGCCAAAGAAAAGGAACTTTTTTGTGTCTTTTAGTTGTCGTGATATTTATCTGTGCACACTTCCCTGTCAAGAAGATACTTCTAGCTCTTCCCCGTTTTTCTTTCGATCTAGTTGAAGGAAAAATATAGATCCTTGATTCAGAGTTCATTATGCCTCAAGCATATGTGGTTGTTTGTTAAGATTGTTATTTGGATATAAGAGATACTAATTTAATTGTATAACTCAGCAACGTCTTTTTTTGGTTTTGTTTTGTTCGTTTGGTTGTTGCTGAAGGTATGATCTAGTGCAATCTACTCATCAATCTACACCTTTCAACTTAGTCCGGAGGTTTAGCGATGTAGCAACATATCCATGAAGTGGCCTTTACCCCTTGTAGCCTCATGGTTTGTCGTGTTATGGCTTCAGTATTTTTCGACCAGCGTTCTCTGTTGGCACTAAATATTATTCATTCAATTGTGGCTTGAGCTATCGTTCTCTCCCATTTATACAACTTTAGGACGGGAAGTAAATGAATTTTCGATCAGCATCTTTCTCTGTTATTAATAAATGAAATCACCTTCTGCAATTTAGTTTGCTTTTTAAGTTGCTCATTTCGGTGTATTATCACTTAACATCAGGTAAGTATTTTTGTTAATACAAGTTTAGGTTTTGAACTTTTGTTTTTGCAACGATTGCAGTATTATATCCTTTCAACTCTTTGTTGTCATCATGGCTTGTGCAGCTTCTCGAGCGGTGGAGAAGACGGCTACGTTCGACTACACCATTTTGACCCGGACTACTTCAATATCAAGATGTAATTGGTTGAAGAATGATAAATTTTCACCTGAACTACTTCAGTAAGGTGCAGTTTTTTGAGATCGATGAGGATCATATATTTGTTTCAGTGTAGCTAGAACAATTGTTGGTTGAATTGCAGATGTAGTTGGGCGTCCAGTTAGTTACTGTATGAATGCAATGAAATTCTTATTTTTCCTGCCACGAGTATTAAATAGTGCCTCTAGAAATATTTTATTTCCAGAAGTTAATTCGGAAGGGAAATGGGAAAATGCTACCCGCGCGTGCACGGAAAACCATCACGGATGGGAGGAAACGCTATTGCCCCCTTTCGGCGCATTTTTTTTATCTAGTGAATTGCTTTGTTTACTTCCGTGATGGATTTTCTGTTAGCATTGCCATTTGGAAGTTCTTGCAGTTTGTAAAAAGTGAATTTTGGCCAAAAACAATTGAAACATGGACCAACGGGTTGTTTCTTTTTCCATTTATTATAGTTTGCATGAATTTGTGACGGCTTTTAATCTTTAAAAGAAAATTATGACAAACTTTTCTTCGTGGATTCAGCCTCTCACGTGAGCCTTTTTGGCTCTGCTCAGGCTGCTGGTGGTGGAACACTCTTTTATAAGAACCAATGTTTTAAAGCCGGGCACGTGCGTAGCCGTCAGACTTTGGCACCGTCCATCCTCTCTCTCTCTCTCTCTATATCTCCCCTTCCTTTCTCTCACTCTCGAATTTATTTATTTATTTTTTACCATTTTTTCTCCTCATGATTCGCGAAAATGATGGTTGTCCACACGCGACCCTTATCCTTTTCTTTAAATGCGCAGACGTGCGATTGGCAGCTACTGATTGCGTGCCTATACGTAACACGCCTGCGAAGGGTGTTATCTGTTGCGTGCCTACACATCACACGCCTGCGAAGGCTTATCACCTTTTTTTTTAAATAAAAAAAAGTTAAAAAAATTAAAAAAATATAAAAAATAATATTTTATTATCAGTATGGTACGGTCGGTAATTTATCAAAATCCAGCACGAAACGGTACTTAAAATATTGATAAGAATTAGTATGTGTCTCGCTATACTCTCATGTGAAAATTATATATGTGACCCAAAAATAAGAACGTATTTTCCTTCTAGTAAATATAATAAAGATTACCGTTGTATTACGCAAAAGTTTTTAAAGTCGTACATTAACACCAATCTGGAAGCTATTGCATGCATCGTGTACAGGATGTTTGCAAATAAGTTTGGAGGTTAACTTGCTCACAACTTTTGTGTACAAACATTTTCGACAAACTTAATAATTTTTTTTTTATCCTACAATATTTTCGGTAAGCTTAATAATTCATGTCAATGAAGTTGGACCAACTCATGAGCAATTCTATAGTAATATCATACAGTCCCATTTCAAACATCTGTATGCAACTGTTTTTTTAAAAAAAATATTAAATATAAAGTATTATACTTTATTTATTTTATAAACTCAGAATATACTTTAAATTTGTTTAAAAAGTTCAAAATTATGAACGTAGAGCTGCTGCGGTGACTCGGTCTAGAGCTCTCCCTACACTCTTCATCTCCTAGCGGCTAGCACAACTGCTGAGGAGCGACCCGAGGAGTGACTGGAGGAGTGGTAAATAAGTTGCTTGTTCTTCCATGTATATCACGCGCACACAATGCGGACGCCCCCGGAAAATTACCAATCTTTGCTGCTTGCTCACAAAGCTTTAGCTCTACTTTCCCACAATCTCACCCCGTCTCACCTCGCCCAGCATTTCACTCCTTCAGCTTTCTCCGTCGCTCTCAATATCTCTCTTCCCCGCCGCTGCCTCTTCCTCTCTCTGCTACGCTGGTCACTTCCTCTTACCAATGCCCCCAACCTGTTCGACAAAATGCGCCAGCGAAATATCTCCTCTTTGAAAGATACCAACAGAGTAATCGATTTGTTTCATGGTATACTATGTTCCGGAAGCTCGATAGATTCAGCTACTTATGAATCCCTAGTTTGTTTCTACTGCAAAGTAAATCGAAGAAACGATGCTCTGAACGTGTTCGAAACTGTGAGAATGAGAAAAATTCGACCGAGTTTGATTACTTATAACAACGTTATCGATTCCGCTTTCCGGTCCGGCCCGAGCTACCGGCCTAGAAGAGCTGTGTCGTGATATGCTATTATCTGGGTTGTCTCTGAATGTTTTCTCGTATAATATTCTTATTCGCGGTTTCTGTTCTTGGGGAGATATAAATAGAAGTTTGGAGCTGTTTGATAGCATGCAAAGTTCTGGTTGTTCTCCAAATTCTGTCACTTATAACACTTTCGTAGACTCTTTCTGCAAGAATGGGGATGTAGATGATGCGTTGAAGTTGTTGAATGAAATGTGTTCAAGAGGAGTTCCACCTAACTTGGTCACTTTTAATGCAACTGTTAATGGACTTTGTCGACAGAAGCGGGTTGAGGAGACTAGAAAAGTTGTTGATGAGATTTTAAGTTCGGGAATCGTGCCAGATAAAATCACTTATAACACACTTGTTAAATGTTACTGCAAGGTTGGGAATTTGCATCAAGCGCTTGTTCTTTTTGAGGAGATGGCACAGAGAGGTATGGCTCCTAATGTTGTCACATATACTTCGATTGTCGATGGGATGTGTAAAGCTGGCAACTTGAGAAAAGCTCTTGACTTTGTAGGTCGTATGAGAGAGCGAGATGTTAAGCTGAATGAGATAACATACACGACCTTAATAGATGGGTTCTCAAAAAGAGGTTTTCTGGATGATGCAAAGTTAATCATGAAAGAGATGGTCGAAAGCGGGATTTTGCCATCGGTAGTGTCTTATAATGCGTTGATTAATGGGTATTGTGGTTTGGAAAGATTGGATGAAGCTTTGGAAATTGTTACAGAAATGGATGGGAAAGGGGTTAGTGCCAGACGTTGTAACCTATAGCACGCTACTTGGAGCTTACTGCAGAACAGGGGATCTAGAAAAGGCGTTTCAGTTGAACGAGGAGATGGCTACAAAGAATGTATCACCAGATGTTGTTACATATTCTTCACTTATTAGAGGGCTATGTGATGTGGGAAGATTGAGTGATGCCTTAGATTTATTTAGGAAAATGCTAAGTTTAGGACTGCGTCCTGACCAATTTACTTATCAGAAAAATCATTCATCAGGGGCCCCTGACGGCCCTGATACAATCGGCGCCGTCCGCAGGCCCCTCGGGATATGTTTATACACAACAGCAGCCCTCTTTACTTATACGGCACTAATTGATGGTTATTGTAAAGACAGAGAGACAAATAAAGCGTTTTCTCTCCACGATGAAATGATAAAGAAGGGAATCCTTCCGGATGTTGTGACATACAGTGTTCTTATAAATGGCCTTCAGAAAGTAGCTCGAACAAAGGAAGCAAAGAAGCTGCTTTTTAGGCTGCATTTTCAGGACAGCATTCCTGATAACGTGGTGTACGATTCGTTGACAGAGTGTTGTAGCAAAACAAAGTTTAGAAATGTGGTTTCACTTTTGAAGGGTCTTTGTATGAAAGACCTGATTGATGAAGCTGATAAGGTATTTCTCTCAATGCTGGAAAAGAACGTGAAACCTGATGAGGCAGCATATAATGTGATCATTCATGGTCACTGCAGAGGAGGGAATGTCCTCAAGGCATTTAATTTTTACAAGGAAATGATAAATAATGGATTTGCTCCGAGCGCACTGAGCGTCATATCACTCATTCGAAGACTTTCTAATATGGGGATGATTGAGGAAGTAAACCAAGTAGTTGGAGAGTTGCTGAGATGTTGTACGCTAACGGATGCTGAAATTTCAAAAGCTCTAGTAGAAGCAAGCCACAGGGAAGAACATTGAAGAATGTGCTCATCAGTTGCTTATCAAATGGCAGAAGATGGGCTCCTTCCGCTGCGGTATCAAACACTAACATTTTAAGGTTTACAGGTTTACTCCATTCAGACAGATAAATATTTATTATGATTTTGAAGAGTTCCGACAAGAAGTTTATTAGAAACATTGACGTTGTGCAAGGAAATTGAAGCCTAGTTTCTCACAAGGTTTAGACGCTTTTTGAATCAATTTCAAGTATAGATGGAAAGAATTTTTGATTATGATCTTGATTTCCATTTTCTGTGCAGACTCTTGCGACTGGAGATTTTAAAGGACACTGGCACCAATAATTGCTCCGGCATTTAATCCAGATAGAAAGAAGTTACTTTCCACCATCTTCTTTTAAAGCTCGATTTTACCATGAAAAACAGAAGTTGTACAACTAACATACAACTATGATCTACATAATATGTAGCCTCTTATTTCTCTTGTTATATAGTGATCCACGCTTTCTTTTTTTTTGAATGAAGTACTCGTCCATAAACTTTATACACGATTTGTTAGCATTCATGCATATATTACTTACACATGGTATCATGGCAAAGTATAATTTTTCTGCGTTTTCATTATTTATTTATTTATTTGATTAGCCTGCATGCTTGCCAAAACCCAGCATCGAACGGAAAAAAAAGCCACCGGCATGGAAGTGTCTAGGGCAAAAAAAAATATTTATAAATTTTGAATATTTTATTGATATGATTATTTTTAGGGTAAGATACAAATCCTATTTCTCAAGTCAGTTATTAGTAAAAATTAAACTCCCCAAAATTTGTTTGCAAATTGAGCCCCCCATAAAAAGAATATCTTTACACATAACTACCTCCAAAATAGTGATTTTGCCAGAATTTACCTTTTGTAAAAAACGTTTGTGCCACCTGCATGTTGTTTTGAAGCTTTACAGAAAGTGTGGTGTAATATATTGACATGTTTTGCAATGTTGATCAGTTCGCAAATTCCTTTAGAACTCCTCGCCTTTTTCTATATATTTCAAGGAAAAAACTACTCACCGCATAACACTTTTCAGGATGTTTATAATAAAAGTTGACATTCTTCACTCAAATTCATATATATATATATTTTTTTTTTCTAAATTTGAGTACGTATTGTCAAACTGACATGTTACATACTATGGAGATATACAATATATGGGAAGGATTTAACTTTAACATATTTTGTTTCCGGTCGATATGTGGAATAAATGGAACTCGACGATCACAAATAAAAGAAAATATATTATGGAGGTTATTACTTGTAATAAAGTTATATACTATGTGACCAAATTGTGTAAGGGGAAACATATGTGGTTGTTTATAGGTGTTATGAGTATTACTAATGAATATTTGTATTGTTGTAGGGTTTAGTTAAAGCTGAGAGCTGCGGCATTGATAGCATAGGAGGTTGGTAATGTCAAAGGCCACATTTGTGTGTGGAGCATGCAAAAAGAAGGAAAGATGAAGCTGAACATAAGAAAGTAAGAAAAGAAAAAAAAAAGAAAAGAAAAACTGAGAATACAATAGTAAGTAGTTTTGAAGTTTCACAGTTTGAATCCTAACAAATACTGGTTTGAAGGAATTAGTGTTCTATTTATTTTTAGAAAATGCGTCACGTGGCGGCGCAAAATACGTTTTGCTGTGCTGATATGCAAACAGTTTAAATCGGAGGACTGATATGTAGTTATCCCTTCATTTTTTTTATTTAAACTCAGCGGTCACAAATTCCAAAAAAAAACAAAGTGATTTAGAAACCGAATAAATTATTGGAGGGTAATTTTGTCATGCTATAGATTGCCGGTCCTGTTATGCTAACTTAAAATAAAAGCGTCTACTTCTGAGTTCTGGCGATAAAGTATAAAACATGGAGGGGTCTATTTTCAAATTGCCTTAATTTTAAAATATAGAGTTGCGTGATGGCCCTATTTTTGCAACAGAAATAGCAGTAACGGTTATTATCCAAAAAAAATAAAAAAGAAATAGCAGTAACGGAGATTGGTAAGGATAACAGAGATTCTTTTTGCGTGTATAAATAGCAGTAACGGAGATTCTTACCCCCTACGACGTCTATAAATATCAAATGAGGAGCTCTGCTTTTCATCGTGCTCTTCCCGATTCATCTTTCGCTCGCTCTCTCTTCCTTCGCCCTCTCTCTCTCTCTCTCTCTCTCTCTCTGTGATAAATCCTCTGAAACTCTTTTTGTCTCCAAGATCATGGACCAATACATCGCCGATGATTTAGAATACGCTGTTGACGACTACCTTGACATGGTTGAGTATGACAATCCATTCGAAGATGATACTTACGACATCGTTGATCATGATCAACGGCGAGAGCTAGACGAGATTGGTTTCGACGATGACTTTGAGGTTCTAAATTGTTTGAACAGCGTGATTTTTCTCTATGTTTAGGGTTAATTTGATTCCAACTATTTTTTGTTCTGGTTGTTTGCAGGACAAGCAGAAGAGTGATACATCAGCATCCGAGGCGCGCAAGGGGAAATATATCCAAGGAATTCCATGGGAGAGGTTGAATTTCACAAGGGATAAGTATCGCGAAATGAGGCTCAAGCGGTACAAGAACTACCTAAGTCTCCAGCGCTCCCGCGAGGAACCCGAAAAGGTGACGATGACTTTATTTCTGCATTATGTGCAACACGGAAAAATTCTTGATTTTTATATTTTATTATTTATTATTTTTGAAATAGCTTGTCATTTAGGAATTACGAACACGGACACGCGGATACAATATATAATAATTTTTTACTACAGAAAATTTTAATACGATAATAAAAAATATAAATAATAAAAATTTATAATATTTAAAATTAAAAAAACATATATATAACATAATTTTTTATATTATTGAAATAAATTTAAATAGTAACAGTAATTATATTAATAAAATAAAAAAATATAATAGATATTATTGTATTATATTATATATTGTGATGTAAGTTTAGTATTATATTAATAATTTATTTTTAAAAAAAATAATATAATTATGGACATGTGTGTAGGACACAGTATGATGTGTCTGACAAGCGTATCTGAAATTTTTTTTTTTTTGTTTTATCTTTTGGTTATTTTTCTAGTGTGTCCTATACATGTTCTGACATGTCTGCGGAGTATCAGTATCGAACAATCATAAATATTATACAGGATAAATTTTTATATGTCCGTGCTTTCTAGATTATCATTCAAGATTTTTATCGAAAAATTCAATACTTTATAAAACTGCTTCAAATAAATATTTTTAATAACTTATAGTTTGTCTTAAAATTTACATTTATAAATATTTTCTAAAAAAATTTGAATATTATAAATGATTAATTTGATATGCTTTATAATTTCTAAATTATTTTTTAAACAGATATTTTTATGCTATCATAGGTCAGAAACTTAAAACATTTCTTTCAAAATATTTTTTTTAAAAAAAAATTTACTACAAAATTTATCATTCATATTAAATTTTTTATGTATTTCAATTTTATTTAGAAATTATCAGAAAAAATAAAAATTTATTAGATAATACGGTACAAAAATAAGTACAGATATGTAATTATTCCTTGTCATTTGTATTTGTTTAATGGATAACATGATTGTTGACATTTTTCTTTCCTGCCTTGCTGTATAGGAATGGAAACAAGTGGAGAAGGGAAGCAACTTCTATGATTTTAGATTCAACACAAGGCTTGTCAAGTCAACCATAGTTCATTTTCAGGTGCTTGGTCTTGTTCAACTTTCCATCCTTTTGTTTATTGTTCCTTGCAATGTTTTATCAAGGAGGTCAAACTTTTATCTTGGTTTATTGATTCTTATGGGGCAATGTTATCTCTTTGTTGTACTATGGTCATGTTTAATGCTCATACATTCATCACATGTTTTTCTTTTCCTTATTTTAAGCGGTTTAGCACATAGAAAGTATTTGGCTGTGTTGGTGGCTAGTTTATTTCTGGATGCCTCCATCGAGCATCCTGCATTTCCTTAGACTAATTTTATTTGTAGATGTTAAATTATGATTTAATCTTGCATATTATTTTGACTAGCGGAAACATCACCCGCAATGCGTGTGAAAAATTTTTTTTTTTTTTTTTAAAAATTTAAAATATTATATATATAAAATTAATTATTATTAATTAAAATATATATATTTAAAATATATATTATTTTAATTATATATATATAATATATATATATATATATTAAAATATTTAATATATATATATTGGGGGGCATGCACTGTAGCAATCCCTCTCTCCCGCTTAAATATTATAGATAAGGCAACTGTTAAAATTTATTTGGCCATTCAAAGTCTACTAATGCTTTTTGCTTGAGGTTGTTAATAGAAGTAAGTGTACTTTTCTTCGTTGCATGCATCATCTTGCGTACTTTACAATAGTTTCCTCGGTAAATTGTGGAACTGTGGCTGCATTCTTTAATTCATGTTTGAGGTTTAGAAGTTTTGCAGGTTAGAATAAAAATTTGTTATATAATGGATATGTTACTTTCTATGATCACTTTCATTATAGGCAAGAAGAAAGGTAAGAATTTAGCTTTCTCTATGTTCGTAGTTTGTATAGAATGATTCTACTTTCTGTTGATTTGCCGTATTATATCCACTGATTAATGAATGAATAAAAAAAGATTTGCTGAGCACCATCATTGATCAATCAAGATTACTATACTATTCAAGATGTCCTCTAATTTGATGTTTTTGTTAGTTAGGCTCCATTGGATACACTCAGAGAAGAAGTGGATGAACCTATATACATGATTTTTTTTTAATAAATATTTTATTTGTCGTGAATTTCTCATAAGAATCTCTAATATTTTCTTGTGCACTTGGCGAACCAGTTTCAAAGAAACTCTTCAATTCCCTGCAAATTTATTTTCTCCGTCGTTATCTCCTCTTTAGTCATATTTTATTTTATCCGGTGTTTGCCTTCTTTCCTCATCGTAGTTTGGAAAATATGTTCTGCAATTTTGTTTTCTCAATTTTGGGTTCTTACCTTCTTGACTTTGGAAGATCCGTTCTTCAATTTTGTGTAATTTTAAAAAATGCTTACTGATTATTGAAAGCTGGTCTCTTTTGTGGAATTTTCTTACATGTTTACTGATCTTAGAAAGATCGTCCTGCTTCTCAGGAGTGTGCTTAGGTTCTCTTTTCTTTCTTGTGTGTATGGGTGCTTGTTCAACCATGTAGTATATGGTCTTTGATAAACTACGGTTAACCACATCTTAGGACTGCAAGGCTTGACATTAAGGAAAATCAATGAGATAGAATAGCATTGTATTATTTGCATATTCGTTTACTTTCAATTGTAACTAATTTGCTTACTTGTTGTTAACTATATTGTGCTTCTTACCCAATTCAAAATCTATTCTCTAGGACTATATTGCCTTTTATTATACGCTTGACAGCATTAAAAAGCAGGCCTTTTATTATACCCTTGACAGCATTAAAAGACATGGTGGAGTTCTTCTGAGCAGCTGGCGTGCTAATGGAACATTTATCATATGGTACGATAGAAGAAGCATTATGTATTGCACTAAAATCATGGCAGATATGTTTAGGCCTTTTACGGACATAGGTCCAAACTAATCTTTTTGCAATGTTATGCTAAACCATTATTTAGTGCATACTTAAGTAGGTTCATATTGTTGAAATTTTCTCGTTATGATTTTCATGTATTATCTACCATCAATGTTCCAATATATATCCATGGTATTGCTATAGATTCTTAATGCTTTGTTTCTACTGCTTAGAACTTGCTTATGGTGTTTCATGCATTACTTTGTAATGTATGCATATTTATAGCGCATAAGAGAACATAACTGACTAGATGTTGAGGTTCCTGTGCATTCTTCAGTTACCTTGCTGCTTTAGATAATCAATTTTTTAAAATGACTCAGTAAATATGCTTGTGCAGACAACATTCTGACAGCACTTGGAGGGAGTCGGTAACCGAAGGATTCATCTTTAGTTTCTGGACGTTCAAAACATTTCTTAGGTTTCTGGGAGTTCAATACATTTTACGGCGTTAATTTCGGCTAGAGTTCTATTTCTGGTTTCTGGGGTCTTAAAGGAATTAATGACATTCACATGTTGAAATGGTTCATTGCGATTTAAGATGTTTGTGTACATTTTATACTAAATTAGTAGCAGATTGAGTGCATAAGCTCATTATTTGATTTGAAGTCATTTTGTGGATGTCTCCTTAAAAGTTGCATTGTTGTTTTCACCCTTTCTGTTTGGATATGATGTTTCGAAGCAGCTCTGATATTCACTGTCTGTGCAGCTAAGGAACTTGGTATGGGCAACTTCAAAGCATGATGTTTACATGATGCAAAATTACTCTGTCATGCACTGGTCTGCAATGCGTCGCAGGAGCGAGGAAGTGCTCAACGTAGCTGGACAGATAATACCCACACTGGTAAATTCTAAAACATACTGCCAATTCTCTATAGAATCCAGTGTTATTTTGCTATTTGTTTTGACGACATCGATTTACTTAAATAGAAACCACGTGGGTCGTCACCACAACCTGTATCAGGGTTTGGCATAATTTAGTACCATGGCTGTGATAAGAAACTTTATGGTGGCTGGTGGGTTTGATGGGGAGCTTATTCTGCATAGGTTATTATGACATTGCACATAAGGAGACTTTGTTTTTGTCTTTTTAAAACTTGTTTCCTTATTTCTAAAATCATTACTATATCAGTCTGGTTGCAGTAATCTCAATCAACATGGAGTTTTGCTTTCTCGTACCAGAAGAAT
Organism: Xerophyta viscosa; assembly: GCA_002076135.1. Classification (NCBI taxonomy): domain Eukaryota; kingdom Viridiplantae; phylum Streptophyta; class Magnoliopsida; order Pandanales; family Velloziaceae; genus Xerophyta; species Xerophyta viscosa. Next base: position 297,984 of record MJHO01000114.1, on the reverse strand, counting down.
CATAGTGATGTAGCAATTCCATAACAATGCTGTGGATCTTTAATAGAGTTCTATGTAAGAATTCTCTTGTTGGTATGCTTTTGTTTATCTTTTGTAATCTCTTTTTCTGGTTTGTTTTCCGCATGGTGGGACTCGTGTGATTGACGGTCTATACAAGAACTGTTAACGTTGAGATGGTTCTTGATACTGATAATTTCTCAAGTGCTCAATCTTTTTCCCTCCTGGTCTGTGATATGTGAGTATGCTGCAACCTCCTCTTCTACTTTTCTCACTCAATGAGTAAATGTTGAGGCTCTCAATTTCACCTATTAATTCAATTAAGCCCCCTTTTGAACATCAGTTAGTCCACTTTTGAGTTGTAATGATTTCATAGGGGAAGCTTTCGATCAATTTGGTACATCTGCATTTTTCGATCACTTGATAACTACAGCATTGATTTTCTTAACCTTTGACAGAATACTTCTGGAGTCCCGATGGTAAGTACTTTGCAGTGTCTAGGTGGTAGCCTAGACTGCATTTTAGCTGATTCTCACTCAGGAAAAGTAAGTTCATTTTCCAATGCTAAAATTGACATATAATTTTTTCTTAATGAAGGCACTGTCTGTTATTAAAGAAAAAAGGGAAAAAAAATCTTCCAATGTTCTTCCTTTACTGACATATTTGGTTGTGTACACAATATATAGGTCATTGGAACTAAAGGCCGAACTTGGACTACTCATTTTCTCCTGCGTGGCATCCAAATTGCAACATTCTAGCCACCGGTAACCAAGATACAACCTGCAAGCTTTGGGACATTAGAAACACGTCGGAATCCTTGGCCGTCCTCAAAGGAAGAATGGGTGCGATAAGGGGAATCAAATTCTCATCGGACGGGCGCTTCATGGCCATGGCAGAACCTGCCGATTTTGTTTACATTTTTGACGTAGAGTCGGTCTTCCATAAGGCTCAAGAGATCGATCTATTCGGTGAGATTGCTGGTTTGTCGTTCAGTCCAGAAACCGAAGTTTTGTTTGTTGGTATTGCGGACCGTACCTACGGCAACCTTTTGGAATTCAGCCGAAGGCAGTGCTACGGATATCTAGATTCAATATACTAAGCGCTAAGTGAATGTATAGTTGAATATGCTTGGTTAGAAAATCATATGTGCATATGTCGAAACAAAGAGCATGTAGAGTATTTTCGCTCTTTTCGTTCCTTTCTTTTGTTGTGGATAGTTTTTAAGTTGTGTGTTAATAGACGGCAGCATTGGAAATATGTAAGAATGTATTTTTTGATATATTGCAATACGGAGAATAAGTGAAGCTTATTGTTTTTCTTCGCATTGATTTTCTTTTTCAGTGGACTGAAATTTTTTGGGATATGTTATGTGAGATTAAGAGGGGAAAAAAATGTTAAACTTGACTCGGCATGAGCAAGTGTAAATAGAGGTCCGGGTGACTATGCTCCTAACATGTCAATATGATTTCTAGAATATATGTGTTGGTATGTGCGGTACAAGCTGTAAGATTTAGATATGGTTGTCCCTCCGGAGACCCATTTTTTGATCAACGACCATCCTTTTTTTATAAAATAAAAACCTGTTTAGTTAGTGTTTAGTTTGAATTTAGCTCTTAATGTCAGAATTGCGGCATTAAACGAACCAGGACTCGATGGTCCAATGGATAAGGCGCTGGTCTACGGAACGAGAGATTCTGGGTTCGATCCCCGGTGGAGTCGGCAGTTTTGTATTTTAATTTTAATTTTAATTTTAATTTTTTTTAAGCACTTCGTTGGAATATAAGGAGTGTGTGTGGTTTACATTATTAGGACCAAACTTGCCATGGCAATGCATAGAGGTGAAAACGACGGCTTGAATTCATTTAAGCTCTGTTTGAGCTCGAGTTGAGTTTAAGCACTGATTTGAGCTCGAGTTATTAAACGAGCTGAGCCTAAGAATCGTATTAGCCGGTTAGTTAGGCTTGCGAGCTTAAACGAACTTTTTATTATATTCAAAAAAAAAAAAATTATAACAATATTACTTAAATAGTTCTATCTCGATTTCCGCCAAATTGATGCAATAGATCTCAGCCGAATTCGAGATTTTGCAAGCCAAGTTCGAGCTCAACCTCTAAGACTCGTCGAACTCAAGTTCGGACTAAACCAATCTAGCTGAGTTTGAGCTTAGTGATGTTCAGCTCGAACTCGGCTCGTTTTTACCTCTATTATGCTGAATCGGCGACGGTAATTTTTTGGGATTTTGTTGATAATTTTTTGTCTTACAACATTCTATCAAATAAGCTCGTTGTCTAAGCCACTCTCTCGACAACTTCTCTCAGTCGTCGCCACCACCACCATCGCAACCATCACCGTCGTTCGCGCCTTCTTCTTCCCACAGCTTCTGCCACTCTATAGTTGAGCTTACATACACCACTGTTCGTGCTGCTGCCTGCTGCTGTTGAGATACTTGGATAATGAATTTGAAATGTTGTAATATGATGCGTAATAGCTAGTAAGTTTTTGTTGAGTTGTTGAATTATGTATTAGTTACTTTTTTATTTTTATTTGCTATATCTTTTCTTTTAAATAAAAATACTGGTGCTAATATATGGTTCAACTTGATTGACCCAAATCTGAATTACCTTTTTTTTTAAAAAAATGCTTATTGTGTTGTTATTCGGGTCAACCAGAATTGACCCGAGCCGACTCGAAGTTTAGTCGGTTCGAGTTGAAATGAAATTCGGGTCGGTTCGGGTCTAAATTTATTCGGTTCGATATGATGTGCAATAGCTAGTAAGTTTTTGTTGGAGTTGTTGAATTATGTATTAGTTAGTTTTTGTTTCTATTTGTTATGTCTTTCCTTTTAAAAAAAATATTGGTGCTAATATTTGGTTCAACTTGACCGACCTGAATCTGAATTACTTTTTTAAAAAATACTTATTGTGCTATTATTCGGGTCAACCCCAAGTGATCCGAACCGATCCAAATATTAGTCTGTTCGGATTGAAATAAAATTTGGAACAATTCGGATCTAACTTTATTCGGTTTAGGTTGGCCTTCAAAAGTTTGGGTTGGGTCGGTTCGTTCAGGTTGATCGGAATGCTCAACCCTAAATTAGCTGTTATCATTTTAAGAAAAATATAAATATAAATTTGTTTTTTTACAAAATCAAATAGTATAAAAAAAGATCATTTTAAATTACAAAATATATTTTGATAATTTTAAATTGTTAAGTCATATTATATTTTAGCTAATAAGTCATGAAACATTCCTAAGTGAAGTTTTTAATACCAATATGGTTTAAAAAGTTCAGAAAAAGACTTTCGTTAGAAAAATATAGCAAAGGCCATAGAAATCGAATTACGGTTCCATTATGAAATTGGACCTTGTTGATAGAACAAATTACATCGTCTGCCATTCCGTCTTTGGGTTGGGACATATTTACACTGTTTAATTCGTTCTCGCGATTTATTCTTCCACATCTGACCCTATCTCCCTCAACGCCGCCGCCGTCGCTGCTGCTGGCCGGAGAAGAAGAAGAAAAAGGAAGCAAGATGAGACCCATACTGATGAAGGGCCACGAGCGTCCGTTGACGTTCCTCAAGTACAACAGGGATGGTGATCTACTCTTCTCCTGCGCGAAGGATCACAATCCCACCGTTTGGTTTGCCGACAACGGCGAGCGTCTCGGCACCTACAAGGGCCATAACGGTGCTGTTTGGTGCTGCTACGTCTCCTGTAAGCTCCTCTTTGTGTTGTTTAATTTGTTTCCAGATTGAAATTAGGGTTCTGCAGTGAGCAATTGAGTCATAGGTTTGCTGCTTGATTAAGTTATTTGTTGCAAAAGTGACTACACTCAAGAGTATGCTCACTATTTGTTTGTTTGTGCGGTATCGATTAAATTAGGGTTTTGATGGGAGAAATGATTTGTAGCAACCATAATTTCTAAAGTTTTTTTTTCTTAGTTTTCTTGGAGATTGAAGAGAAAGTCCGCCTCGTAATATATCCCTCGTCCTTCTAGGATAGATAAAATCCTTGGATCTCCCTGCCTTAGCTCCACCATCATAGACAGCTCTGATGCATATCATATGTGCCGCCTTGCCATGGGTGCAAATGGAATAACGCAACACATGGATATTGAACCCAGTTGCTCCCAACTACTAGGCCACCCTGACACTGGCGTCCTAAGGATTATATTTTGTTTCTGAAGATTGCTCAATCGTCAATGGTTGATGTTTGCATTGTACTTATAGGAATTGGTTTTTCCTATTGGTAAAGCATTATTTGAAAAATGTGTAAGGTGCGCCAATTCGGTAGGGAGTTCTGGAGCGTAGTTGTGATATAAAGGCATGAGCCTGAGCGACATGACACATAATCTTCATAAATTACCGTAGATTCATGACCTATGAATTCTTTATCAAGAAACATGTCAAATACTAATCAACACGCACTTACACCGTATATTTTCGCGAAATTAACAAAACTACAAAATGCTAAAAAAAAAAGAAAAATGAAAGGATGCAATCTTCAAAGATGATCATCCTTCCCCTTCTGTAGCAAAGCAGCAACCCCCCCTGACTTGAAACCTTATCATCCTCTTCCTATTTTTCTTGTTGCCTTGCGCCTTCTGTGCCTTACTGCTTGTAATTAAAATCGCTTCACACACCGAACCCCCCTATTGGGGCTCAGGCATGCTTTTTTAAACACAATTGTAAATCATACTATTCACTATCACATATCAAGTAATGATATCGTAGATAATTTGGATTTAATTTCGGATTTGATTTGAGGGGTTTTTGTGATTAGGAGTTGGCTTAATGAGTAGATATCATCAGATAGTATGTGTATGATGGTAATTTTCTTTAATTATATGGTCGATGCTGTTTGGTTATTGGCTCTCAACTTGACGTGCTTCAAGCTAGTTATTAATTAGAAGTTATCAATAGCGCATCTTTTTTACTGTGTAGAGCATGGTTTGCAAAACCGGTGGATACTGCTATCTAACAGCCAAGTTATGGGCCCTACCGGTATCTATATAGTAGCGGTAAGGTGTCTAACCCAGTCCTACGAATTCAATTGGCTGGATCCCTATTATTTCATATGCTGATACTGATTTTTTGAACCTTGGAATGAGTATTCCCTACTATTGGTTATCTGAAGATATTTTCATATGTTGTTTATTGTGGACTTGGAATATCCATTGTTCCATTTTAAAACTCCTATTCTTTTTTTTCGCTAGATGAAGTTTTGTATGCTCATCCAAGATGCTATTATATGTTTTCTTGTGCAACCTTACTGTTTGATAGGCTACCAGCATGTTTGCTTAAAGCGTGTAAATTTCTGATTTGTGTAGGAGATTCGAGACTTCTTATCACAGGAAGTGCTGACCAGACTGTGAAACTATGGAACGTTCAGACTGGAGCGCAGCTATACACCTTTAATTTTGACTCTCCAGCTAGAACGGTTGATTTTGCAGTGGGTGAGAAGCTTGCTGTCATCACTGCGGACCCATTTATGGGTCATCAATCGTCAATTCAAGTTAAAAGAATCGCCAGAGATCCAAGTGACCGTATGGCTTATTTACTTTGTATTCTCTTTGTATATTTTCTTTTTTATATTTATCACCTTATGTTAAACCTTTGTGCTTTAAGATGATGCTCAGTTTATTGAAGCTGAAACTTGAATGAATAAAATCAGCAGAAATGCTCAAACTTGGGAGTGAAGTCAATCACTTATCGATATAATGACAAAAGCATAACATATTTAAAGATAAAACTTACATTTGAAGTCGAATACCTTAGTTAACCAAGTGTAGGAACATACATAAATTGTATCAACACATTGACATGGTTTTTAAGGATCATAGCGAAAGAGTTTCCATAATACAAATTCTTTTCAGTGTTATTTACAAGTTGTGAATTCAAATATTTATGGCTCTAAATTAGGCTAATTTTTTGTGCTGGTGTGAGCTTTCTTCTTTGCAGCCAATTTCCTTTATGGCTTGACATTATATTTTTTGTAACATGTTTATTGTTGCCCCGTTTATTGCGTATACTGCAGAAACCAGTGAATCAGTCTTGACAATTAGAGGTCCGCAAGGGAGAATCAATAGAGCTGTCTGGGGGCCTTTGAACATGATCCGTATGCCCTCCACGGTCCTAATATGTGGCTGTGAGTGCCTTGGATGTAAATAGGATCTAGGGAAGAACAAGTTCGTATGCTCGATTGTTTTAAGTGGAAAAAGGAGAGTTGGCCAGTCCAACACCGTGCCCAGCTCCCTTGCTAACACTATCCTCAAAACCACTTACACAATCCCCTTCTAGGTTGCCACACAAGCCGTGGCCTCCCTAGATATCTTGTACTCGGCCTCTCCAGCCCATTTGCCTACCCGGTCAAAAGAAAACCGACACCCTCTTACATGAGCAATAAAACATACAATAATTGAGAACATAAATATGACAAAGAAGTGCAGCCACTTGCAACTGCTGGCGCCCCTTAGGCTCCCTGCACGCACGCCTGCCCGCGCGCGCGCCTGTTCGGCTTCCTGCGCCCATGTGCGCCCTTGCGCGCCCGTGCATTGCGCCCGCGCGCCCGTGCTTGCTGCGATTCTCCCCCGCACGCCCATTACGTCCGTTGAAGTCCTCGCCTACACGCACTGCCGGCGCGCCCATGCCTCTTAGCCTCCCGCGCACCCGTCCGTGCGCCCGCACCAGTCCGGTCCTCGCACTCATGCTCGGCTTAGGCATGCTACGCACCCAAGTCATGTTGTACGCACCTTGACCCAAGAGCCTCCTGGATCAGAACAAGACTATAATAAGTGGTTGGGAAGATGCCGTAATTCGTATATGGGAAGCTGAGGTGATTAAGATTATCCTGTACATTTCATCTTGAATTGACCTGATATAGGTTTACGTGCTTGTTTATCTACTAGATTCATTTGAGTCCTCCTTTGTATATGTTGGTTTCGAATCAGCGTTGTCAAAGGTCCGCCTAGGTGTACATGTGCTCTCCTCGAGTCTAGGCGAGAGTCCTTTTATAAGGCAAGCTAGTAGGCGTGCCTAGCTGCGCCTTATAAAGATAGAGTCCCAACCGAAAAGAAAAAAAAAAGAAGAAGAAGTCACTCACTTGACCCGCTCTCTATTCAAAAGTAGCATGACCTAATCGACTGTTATTCTGCTTATTGTTTATTCAATTTGTTGTTATTGTTACTAGCTGTTAATTTAGCTATTTCTTTAGGGTACCTTGCGCCTTGCTTTTATTAGGCACGCGCCTTGTCTTGTGTTTAGGCTACAACAAACACTTTGCGCCTCACCACCTCTTGTGCCTTTGGTAACTTCGCTTATAATGCCTTGATTCATCTTCAACACGCTTATATCTGCATGGCAGCTACAGTTAATGCATTAATTCATGTTAGCCTCTTCTTCCATCTCTTTTGGTTACATAATTAATACATACACTTTCCATTAGTGGCTTATGTAGTACTTCACAAGTAGTTTGTCACTAGTGTTTCGAACAAAGTTTTGAGCGAACCCCTTTCCTATGCACCAACCAACGTGGTCTTTAGGAAACACCTTCCTCATTCTGCCCTATTCAGACCCCACTCAAGCGTAATTTTTTACTGTGTTGCTGTTGTCCTCTCCTTTGCACCACCTAATAAGTCATGAAACATTCCTAATTAAGTGAAGTTTTGAATACCAATATGGTTTAAAAAGTTCAGAAAAATTAATGCACAAATTCTAAAAAATTTGATAGGAAAGCGGAGGCGAAGAATTGCAGAAGACTTGAGGAGAAGAGTTTATTCTATTTCTTTGTTGTGTCTGAAAGGAAAAGGGAAACATCGATCGTTCCCAGATTGCCAAAAATAAGTGGAACCCATTATTCAGTTGGGTGATGGCAATGTGATATTTTTTTTAAAGAAAACTACCGTTCAGCCCTCCTATTTTAAAAATGTTTTGAATCAGCCCTCCAAAATCAGTTTCTCCGCCGCGCGCGTGCCGCCACGTGACGTTTCTGGTGCTGAATAGCAAAAAATGGAAATAGGGGGGGGGGGGGGGGGGGGGGGGAGGGGAGGGAGGGGCTGAACAGTAATTTTCATTAATATCTATTATATTTTTTATTTTTATTAATATAATTACTATTACCATTTAAATTTATTTCAATAATATAAAATATTATATTATGTATATTGTTTTATATTTTTTATTATCGCATTAAAATTTACTGTATTAAAAAATTATCATATATTATATCTGTGTGTCTTAGTTCGTAATTCCTAAATGACAAGCTTTCAAAAATAATAATTAATAAAAAATAAAATCAAAAAATAAAAAACCAAGAATTTTTCCATGTTGCACATAATGCAGAAATTAAGCCATCGTCACCTTTTCGAGTTCCTCGCGGGAGCGCTGGAGACTTAGGTAGTTCTTGTACCGCTTGAGCCTCATTTCGCGATACTTATCCCTTGTGAAATTCAACCTCTCCCATGGAATTCCTTGGATATCTTTCCCCTTGCGCGCCTCGGATGCTGATGTATCACTCTTCTGCTTGTCCTGCAAACAACCAGAACAAAAAATAGTTGGAATCAAATTAACCCTCAACATTGAGAAAAATTACGCTGTAAAAACAATTTAGAACCTCAAAGTCATCGTCGAAACCAATCTCGTCTAGCTCTCGCGGGTGATCATGATCAACGTTGTAAGTATCATCTTCGAATGGATTGTCATACTCAACCATGTCAAGGTAGTCGTCAACAGCGTATTCTAAATCATCGGCGATGTACTGGTCCATGATCTTGGAGACAAAAGGAGTTTCAGAAGATTTATCACAGAGAGAGAGAGAGAGATATATATATATATATACGTATATATATATATATATATATATATATATATATATATATATACTATTCAAAATTTATTTTATTGTAAATCTATTAATTTTATATAAATTAATATTTATTTTTATTAAAATATTATACTATATTATTATATGTAAAAGAAAAAAAAAAACCAAAATACATATCTAAAATTACGAACTTTGATCACCTATTTATATATATTGCATATAATTATATATAGTTTATTAAAAATTTGATTATGACCTTTAAAATTCTTAATTCATGGAGTAAAAAACTCCACAGTGACTTGTTTAGATCGACCCACTGTTATTGATAATGGAAGTTGTGGACTAGAGGTTAGCGCATCGAAGAGTAGCTGTCGCGATGAGGATGCATGGTAATAAGATGACGTAGAAGCATGCAAGGCTTCAAATGATTCTAGAAATGAGTCGTACATGAGCAGCATTCTTAAAGGAAATATGAAGAATCTTAGGAATAATTAGATATTACTAGTTGTTAAATATTTAATAAAAATATTTATTAATATATTAAGTATGTATTGAATTCAAACTCTCATTAAATATGTCATTGTTTATATATTTATTATATTTAAGTGACACATGTCACATAGTAAGATAATAGAGACACCATGTAGCATATTATGAGTTATAAGAAGTGCCACATGGCGGCTGGTGAGAAGTTGGCGGAGGAACTAGCTTGTATGAAACACCAGGAGTGAGTTGTGCTATATGTATCTGCGGGCGAGTAGGTAGTTGGTTATCTGACGCGTGTGCTAGAAGAGTTTTGGCGTGGTGATCGGGTGTAGCTAGAATAGAGAACCTGCGCAGGTTCGATATATTTATGCGTGGTGTTTATTTGCATCGTCGTCGGACCTTGGAGTGTCTGCGCAGTTTGGCAGATTCATTTGCACATATCGACCGGAAACAAAATATGTTAAAGTTAAATCCTTTCCCGAATATAGTGTTCGGTTGAGCTAGGGTGCCATAGTCCTTGCAGTCTGGTAGATGCTATGTTCCAGTTGACAATACGTACTCAAATTTAGAAAAAAAATATATATATATAATAATTTGAGTGAGAATGTCGAACTTTATTATAAACACCTGAAAAGTGTTATCGGTGAGTAAAGTTTTTCCTTGAAATTATATAGAAAAAGGCGAGGAGTTCTAAAGGAATTTGCGAACTGATCAACATTGCAAAACATGTCAATATATTACACCACACTTTCTGTAAAGCTTCAAAACAACATGCAGGTGGCACAAACGTTTTTTACAAAAGGTAAATTCTGGCAAAATCACTATTTTGGAGGTAGTTATGTGTAAAGATATTCTTTTTATGGGGGGCTCAATTTGCAAACAAATTTTGGGGAGTTTAATTTTTACTAATAACTGACTTGAATTATAAATATTTTACCCTAAAAATTATCATATCAATAAAATATTCAAAATTTATAAATTTTTTTTTTTGGCCCTAGACACTTCCATGCCGGTGGCTTTTGTGTGATATAATAAATATTTACTTTGATTATGTTATGTAATCCAAATAAAGGTATTCACTCTCAATTTGATTTTTAATACTTAAGAGTATTCTAGTCCAATTTATTTGACTCCATACAATTGAAAGTCCAAAGTACAAAATTATAAATAAATTAAGGATATTTTGTTATAGAGACTCTCTAAAATAAGATCCGATAAAAAACTACCACATAGTCACTTTTGATACTTTAGCGTCCCTTAACCACATAAAATAACGAAAATACTATCGTTCGAATACTTACAAAGTCACTCCAAAATACATACAATATTTTTTTAAAAACTTAAATAAAAAAAATATTTTCTATTCAAATTTTTACGAAAAAACATTCTAAATATACTTGGGATTGCAACATTTTTGTAATCAGTAAAGACCTTAGAGCCTTGAAATATATATTTAAAGATTTTTTTTTAAAAAAATCGATAATATAAATGTTGTCGCATACGCCAAAATTCATTTTTTAGATTTATTTTTTAAAAAATATATATGTGTGTATTTTACTTTATTTTAGTAATTATTTGAAAATATTGATCTTTAAAAGAAAAAAATTAGAACATTTTTGTCTTTCTGTTGTAAAGAATACTAAAAAGTTAATAAAAATTAGCGGGCACATTTTTTGACTATAACAAAATGCCCATAAATTCTAAACTCCGTTTATGTAACGGAGACGACGACCAAGCCCACAAGGACAGCACAACGGAGTTGCTGTTAAGGTAACGTGGTGCCTCTCATCCAATCCGAGTGCATACGTGCGCCGACACCGATCCCAAGATACATTGGTGTGTGACACCGCTTTGTTTGGTGTGACACTGCCGGTGCGATTAGGGCGACTCTCAGCGCACATCTGGTCCAACCAAATCTTTGAATTCGAAAGTCGGGTACAATCCGGTTAGTCCAACATGAGCTCACTTTGACATTTGTGCGTCCCATTTGTCCTAACCGGGACGTCCACCGACCAGGGCACCACCTTCTAGACCTTAGGTAAAATGAGTTGGGCTACTCACGCCTCTCCAACTCGATCTAGAATCGCATCAATACGAACCGCGTACGAATTCAGACCTTAGTTCAAATTTGTTTTAGCGATAATTATTAAAAAAATTATATTTTATAATTGGCATATTTTTATACGATCGCTATAACATTAAAATTTATGAGTGCCGCTAACTTATATTATACTAACTAAAAAGTTACAGTTTTTCTTTTTTTTTTTTTTTTGAGATTATCGTGGTAAATTCGTAATACGAGCGCATGCCTCCGTAAAAATTTCAAACTTACGGAAAATTTCTACGCCCAATCCTGACCGATGCTCTGGAATCTGAGTACAAGCCTTCCATGAACGGAAGCTCCTACCATGGGATACAAAAAAATTTTAGAAAATCCTCCGAGAGATTTCACCCCACACGAATCTGGATGATGACGCTTTCTAAGACGCCTCCTATCTAGTTAAGCTAGCCACGCTCGGCAAGTTACAGTTTTTCGATTTAGACAGATTCAAAGGTCCAGCAAAAAAGTAGATGTCGCTGTACTGTCGCGAGCTCCATCGACGTCAGTATTTACGGTGCTTGCTCAAATATCACGGCCCTTGCAGCAGTGAAATATCTCATGGCCCTAGTCGCTTATTCTAGTCTCACGGTCCTAGTAGGAATTTGACCAGAGCGGGCCGGGCTAACAATTGTTAATATATTATATATATGATGGGTTCTGTATGTTCCATTGTTGAAGTCAAACAAAACGCTGGCCCAGAGGGGGCCCATAATATCATTAATTGATCAAATAGCTCAAATTCCGACCAAGTGAAAATAGATGGTGTAATCCTCTAAAATATTAACATATTTCTCCAAAAGATGCATGAAAGTGGCAACTGGCTAAAAAAAAAACTATTATCTAACATATATTTTATAACACTGGGAGTTTCATTCTATTGTAACTCTTTCTAATCCACTTATAAATTATAAGGATAATTAATATAATTTTCTAATTTATCAGTATTTTAATACAAAGCCAATATTTAATATAGTACTAAAATTATGACATATCATATATATATAGAAAATGTTGAAGGATACTGCGTATAATTTTTGTGACAATTGGACAGCTCTTACCATTTTTGCAAGGATTTCCAAAGAAAAAAAAACGGATTGGTCTTGCATTACAGCTCGAGTGAAGATCGGATCAAATTCGAGCCAGTTTTGGCTCCACCAGCGTCATTTTCATCCAATATCCAAATAATTCTTATTATAGAACTCCATATTTAGAAGCTTTTTCCAGTCTCATGCATTCATACCCAATCTTATATTAGGACTTGTGTATTACACTGAGCTTTTTAAATATTTGGATCACTACTATCTATCCGGACCATTTTTACGAACAATATAATCACAATTATAAATGGGATGTGTGAAATGCATCAGCACATCAAAACCCTGAAAAATGACAGAATATTTTGGGTTTATTAACACCTTTTCTGCAACTTCCCTTCGAAAAGTTACTTTTGTAATCAACCATTGCTTGGTAGAACAATTTAACCACAACGTAAACATTAGAGCTTAATCTCTAACTTTTCTAATAAAATGCTACCAAAAAAAAAACATGTATGATGGATATTTCTCCTTTAGTTTACACCCCGGGGCAGACGAATAAATGTGAAAAATCCTCTGCGCTCCGGCAAATTTGTATGCCACGGAGCTCGAACCTGACACACCGCCCTTGGTGCTGACAGTTAATTCCTTTTTTAAACTGTAAAAGAAAGCCATTAGTCTTAATCCAATACACAATCATCCTGCAAGGTTGAAATTTGAATATATCAAGTAATGTTTTTTCTAGGTATGTGTATATGGGAAGATGATATTTCAATAGATTGGACAATAGCATTTGAATTTCAAAACACTTGATTTCACCTTCTTCAAGAATCCCGTGTTTTTTTTTTAAGGGAGAAATAGGCTGAGAGTTCTGGGACTCGAACCCAGCCCCACGGCCATGATCCTCAAGTCAGACATCTTTAGTTCTGTATTTCGTATATGCAACGTTGAGCTGCGAAGGTAACGAAAGAATAAGTTGACAGACTTATCAAACATTTAATTCTATGAAAAATATAACATGTCTAAACTTTCACCATTCCGGGGGAGGAATATAATATCTACGCATCGTTAATGAACCTTCTCAAAGTTTTCGGTGCCGAGCAAAGCCGAGTTAAACTCAGATCCCGGCACGTGCCAACCTTGCCAATGGTGCCGTGCCGACCATGCTGATATATATTTATCTGTATTTTTTTAAAATAAAAATAAAAATAACAAATTAATTTAAAATTTTAAATATAAGATTTTTTGACACGTGCCGTGCTGGTTCGTGCTGTGTCGACAACTGCCAGAACAGGCACGTGCCGTCCAGCACGGGGTGTGCTGACGGGCACCGAAAACCATGACCTTCTCTTTATCAAACTTTTCAGCTGCGCCTTCTTATGAGACCCTCTTCATGATACCTGAAGGGAATCAACATGGTGTGAGAGTTGTGTAAGAATGCTAAGGCATTGCTAGCTGCGTACAAAAACTGAAACATCTATACAACTCATAATTGCTTACATACTTTCATTCGACGCTAGAGTACTATCCCGTAGGGTCGACTGCACTGTAATAACTTCCAATATTCGACGCAATATATGCGTAAAAATACGTGTTTTTTGTAAAAACTTCCAATATGAAAGTTGTAGATCTTGATGAAACAAACAACTTTCATGTTGAAAGTTTTTCCAAAAAATACTTCTAAATAGTTGTTTTGCGGCTCGGAAGCTTAACGGGTTCTCAGATATAAACAATTTCCAGAAAACCGAAAATATAAGCTTCGAGACCCCAAACAAAACACTATTAATAAAAGTAAAAAAAGAATAGAGACACGAGAGAGAGAAGTAACAGAGAATTCAAGGGTTTTCAGCCAACACCGAACTTCCGATCCGGAACGGATTCGGATTCGTGTATTTAAAATAAATCGGTATCGTCGGATATTTTTTTCTGGGTGGTTCGCGATTTGTCTAACTTCGTATGCGGTATCCGGGGTTCGGATTCGGGTTTATTAATCTATTCTTCTACTAGTGGTATATATGTAATATATTATTTGTACAAATAAGAAAATATTTTTAATGACTCAAATATATCACAAAAAGACTTCCTTGATCAGACTAAACAACCGTACATATATATACAAACATTAAAATGATATGATAATATCTAATTCTCAATAACTTAGTGGGCTAAGCCCACTAAGAAGTTGAGTTAAGAAATTTTCCCATTATCATATGGCGTAAGATATTGTAGGGAATCTTTAGTTCTATTAAGAGTACTTCAGTTATCCATTTTAGTTATTAAAAAATATATTTTTTATTTATATTAAAATAAGAAATATTTAAAATAAAGGAAACAAAAATATTTCATATAAATGTTATTTTTTAAATATATATATATATATATTAGTCGGGTCGGATTTGGGTCGGGTTTCAGGCCAACCCGAATCCGACCCGACTCGGGTTCAGGTTTTAAAATTTGGGTTCGGTTCGGGTAATTTTTTTCTCGGGTCGGATTCGGATTTTTTTGCCTCGGGTAGGATCGGATCGCCTCGGATTCGGGTTCAATTGCCATCCCTATTTAGAAGTATTTTTTGAAAAAAAAATTTCAACATAAAAGTTGTATAGCTTTTATATCCAAATTAACTCAAGATCTACAACATTTATGTTAGAAGTTTTTGCAAAAAAATAAGCGCAGATAGGTGTTTTAGGGGGTCGACTGCACCGTAACACCCCATGGGATCGGTTTCGTCGACGCTAAGCTATGATGACTGGTATATATTGTTTCTTAGTGTCCTCAGTAAATGTGACTCCAAGCTCTTGCCTGTTCGCCTTCATTGTACATTGCAGAAAGAGCAAGGATTTGCTATAGGTAAGAATTTCTGATGAGAGATGGTCCAGAGACCCCAACTATCATAGTCTCATTTAGTGGAAATAGACACCTCGTAATTGATGCCAGGTGCAATATTGTAAGAGCAACATACAATGTTATTGTCCTTAGTAAGTGAATTCCGCCCAGGCTTCCGACAACTATAAAGAAACAAAGTTGAGGCATATGAAACCCTTAGCCTACTTAGACTGAGAAAAAAAAAAAGAGAAAATCAGGTTTTGGAGAAAGTACCTTTTCCGTTCGATGCTGGGTTTTGGCAAGCATGCAGGCTAATCAAATAAATAAATAAATAATGAAAACGCAGAAAAATTATAACTTTGCCATTAGATAACCATGTGTAAAGTAAATATATGCATTGAATGCTAACAAATCGTTGTATAAAGTTTATGGACGAGTACTTCATTCAAAAAAAAAAGAAAGCGTGGATCACTATATAACAAGAGAAATAAGAGGCTACATATTATGTAGATCATAGTTGTATGTTAGTTGTACAACTTCTGTTTTTCATGGTAAAATCGAGTTTAAAAGAGATGGGTGGAGAAGATAACCTTCTTCTATCTGGATTAAATGCCGGAGCAATTATTGGTGCCAAGTGTCCTTTAAAATCTCCAGTCAAGAGTCTGCACAAGAAAATGGAAATCAGATCATAATCAAAATTCTTTCCATCTATACTTAAAATTGATTCAAAAAGCTCTAACCTTGTAGAGAAACTAGGCTTCAAATTTCCTTGCACAACGGTCAATGTTCTAATAAACTTCTTGTCGGACTCTCAAAAATCATACATAAATATTTATCTGTCTGAATGGAGTAAACCATGTAAACCTTAAAATGTAGTTTTGATACCGCACAGAAGGAGCCCATCTTCTGCCATTTGACTAAGCAAACTGAGCACATTCTCAATGTTTCCTTCCCTGTGGCTTGCTTCTACTAGAGCTTTTGAAATTTCAGCATCCGTTAGCGTACAACATCTCAGCAACTCTCCAACTACTTGGTTTACTTCCTCAATCATCCCCATATTAGAAAGTCTTCGAATGAGTGATATGACGCTCAGTGCGCTCGGAGCAAATCCATTATTTATCATTTCCTTGTAAAAATTAAATGCCTTGAGGACATTCCCTCCTCTGCAGTGACCATGAAGGATCACATTATATGCTGCCTCATCAGGTTTCACGTTCTTTTCCAGCATTGAGAGAATACCTTATCAGCTTCATCAATCAGGTCTTTCATACAAAGACCCTTCAAAAGTGAAACCACATTTCTAAACTTTGTTTGTGCTACAACACTCTTGTCAACGAATCCGTTAACACCACGTTCATCAGGAATGCTGTCCTGCAAAAATGCAGCCTAAAAAGCAGCTTCGTTTGCTTCCTTTATGTCGAGTCTTTCTGTGAAGGCCATTTATAAGAAACACTGTATGATCACAACAATCCGGAAGGATTTCCCTTCTTTTATTTCATTCATCGTTTGGAGAGAAATGCCTTTATTTTGTGTCTCATTTCTTACAATAACCATCAATTAGTTGCCATATAAGTAATTGGGTCAGGAACGCGGTCTAAAACTTAGCATTTTTCCTAAAATAATCTTAAGGCACTCACTCAATTTTCCCACATCAACATAGCCCTCTAATAAGTGAAAATAATTAAACAACATCTGGTGATTAACATTCTTTGGTGCCATCTCCTCCGTTCAACTGGAAACGCGCTGTTCTAGATCCCCTGTTCTGCAGTAAAGCTCCAAGTTAGCGTGCTATAGGTTACAAGGTCTGGCACTAACCCCTTCCCAACCATTTCTGTAAACAATTTCCAAAGCTTCATACAATCTTTCCAAAACCACATACCCATTAAATCAAACGCATTATAAGGACGGCTACGATGGCAAAATCCGCTTCGACCATCTCTTTCATGATTAACTTTGATCATCAGAAAACCTATTTTTGAGAACCCATCTATTAAGGGTCGTTTATGTTATTCTCATTCAGCTTTAACATCTCATCTCGCTCTTTCTCATACGACCTACAAAGGTCAAGACTTTTCTCAAGTTGCCAGCTTTCCACATCCCCTCGACAATCGACAGTGATATGTGACAACATTAGAGCCAGTACCTCTCTGCTTGCCATCTCCTCAAAAGAACAAGCGCTTGATGCAAATTTCCCAACCTTGCAGTTAACATTTAAAAGTGTGTTATAAGACTGATTTTATCTGGCACGATTCCCGAACTTAAAATCTCATCAACAACTTTTCTAGTCTCCTCAACCCGCTTCTGTCGACAAAGTCCATTAACAGTCGCATTAAAAGTGACCAAGTTAGGTGGAACTCCTCTTGAACGCATTTCATTCAACAACTTCAACGCATCATCTACATCCCCATTCTTGCAGAAAGAGTCTACTAAAGTGTTATAAGTGACAGAATTTGGAGAACAACCAGAACTTTGCATGCTATCAAACAGCTCCAAACTTCTATTTATATCTCCCCAAGAACAGAAACCGCGAATAAGAATATTATACGAGTAAACATTCAGAGACAACCCAGATAATAGCATATCACGACACAGCTCTTCTACAAAAGGCCGGTAGCTCGGGCCGGACCGGAAAGCGGAATCGATAACGTTGTTATAAGTAATCAAACTCGGTCGAATTTTTCTCATTCTCATAGACAGATTCATAAATCCCGCTTGTCGTAAATCCCGCTTGTTCGTAAATCCCGCTTGTTCGCCAACTGTCCGGTCTCTTGATTACGCCACGTGTTACGAAATGAGTAACGGTCAAATTAAGTGGAATTAAGCAAGTGTTGAATGAGGAGAGATTGGATGTATTACGAATCAGCCGGAGAAAATGTAACTGGACCAACTTTGGGTTTTCATTCACGATGCAGTTTTGTAACTTTGGTTAAAAACTATATGTATAAAAGTTTGATTTACCTGTTACGATGGTCGCTCAAAGAAGGCCGGTTACGGGCAGATTTTTTTCACGCTAATCTCAAAAAAAAAAAATCTTGATTTATGTTTTTGGAACTGTGATTGCCGAATTTTATTTTCTATTTTTTCACCGAAAATTAAACGGAACGGTAGTTCCTCCTAGCCAACTTTCGTCGAAATTTAAACTCTCGACCTATCATCACGAGTGACAGACTGTTATCGTCTTTCAACATTCAGTTCTATTAATCAATTGGACCAGTAATAATTTATTGTACAAAATTTTGATAGAAACCATTAAAATGTTGATTTGTAGTTTAGGCAAACGACCAATTATTTAAACTGGCTGAACTAGTTAATATCTCATGAATAATGTTAACTTTATGCTAATTTATTTCGCATGGTTATTTCTAGTACAAAATTTTTAGGTGCATTGATTTAAATGCAATTGAAGAATTCAAAAGCCTATACGCTAACAACATGGATCATATGGATAATATTAGAACTTTATTTTTTTAAAAATAACACTATTTTACATATTGGTTTTAACTCTAGGCTAGTCTTAGTGGCAGAAGTAGAGCTTGCAATAGATAGTCCAAGGGGGCCAACAACAATATGGAGATAAGGAACGATTTAGGTCCCAACCCGACTCAACCCAAAATTTTATGTCGGCCTAGTGTGCTGCCTTCTGAAACTTCCACCCAGATCACGCCCTGTTGTCGCTGTGTCGACAAACTCGCCACTAACGTTCTCGCCTGTTGCCCCTCAATTTTCGTGCTCGCCCGCTAGATCTATGTAGAAACAAACACCTAGGATTTGCAAGCTTTTATAATTGTCGCTTTAACATTTTTCTAGTTGTAGTGCCAAATGCAAGATTTATCTTTTTCTGATTCAGAAACTCAAAATTAAAAGTTTAAAGAGCAGAGCTGTCTCTTTTTACGGACAAAATAATAATTTTTCCACATTACCTTCAACTATTTTACTATTTCTAAAAACTTTAAATACTTTATTGATGAGCTAAGAGCTCATAAATTTACTAAAACTGTTAAAAAGTGAGCACAAAATCCTATACCAATAATATATTCAAAAGAAAGATCGTTCATATATGGAGATTAACCTACTATATATATATATCGATCTGACGATACATAAACTATCGGATGGCTCCAGCGAGCTCTAGTGAGGCATCTTCTAATGTATGGAATGCATGCTATCTTATTGCTGCATGAATCCAGGATAAACCCAGTGCTTAATTCTCCTTGATCTTAATTCCACCCCAAAAAAAGCATTATGGTGCTGGTGAGGACGTTATTTCTTTACTTTTAGTGGATATTATCATTGTGTTTTAAATTTTTACTATATATATAAGTTGAATTTCTAAGTTAGAAATCTAACCTTACTTCACAGAAATAATCATAATTATTTTAAAAATAAATTTATTTTTTTGAACGACGATTATATAATTTTCCCTATTTTTTTTCTTCATATATTGGAATTTTTTGGTGATTAAAATCAGCTATTCTCCATTACGGAAGAGTATATTAACGATCAGGCTTCGTTATGGATGAGGTCCTAATGAATGGTTAAGATTACACCAAATTTACTGCTACGATTAAGGCTCTAGAATATTCCTACTTGTGCCGTAAACATTTTCCTAGGTGGGCTCCAAGGGCACAGGCCAGCTTCGGCCAATTGCCTAGGCCCGTAACATTCTCCCCCACATGTTCCCACGATGCCCTCGTCGTGCACCTTAGTTATCGCTGCTCCACCACATCCGTCGGCCCTTCCAACAAACATCATGTTTGTTAACGTGTCCATCTGCATGATGTTTAACAGTTCTCTCGAGCTCCCTTAACACACACAAGTTTGCTAGCCTTACTAAGAGAATATCGCCAATGCACCTTAGTTTTCACCGTATTTGGCTCTACTAAGGGCACGAGTTTAGCCTTGGCCAAATGCCTAGACCCGTGACATTCTCCCCCACCTGTTCCCACGACGCCCTCATCGTGCACCTTAGTTGCAACTCCATCGCGTCTCAGTCGCCCCTTACAACAAAAATCGTGTTTGTTAAGGTGCCCATCCGCATGATGTCAATGGTCATCTCGAGCTACCTCTACACCTGTATGATTGTTAGCCTTACTAACAAAATATCACCAGTACCCATGTCTATTAGCACTATGAGTGGCTGCCCTTACGTGTACTCCTTACTTGTCGCTCCGGCTTCTTTATCCCTTGTCGTAACAATACGGTAAGTCTCGTACAAGCAGGGCACTCCCCACCATGTGCAATCCTTCACACCGAAAACATGCCATCAGATTCCGAGACCTTGACTCTCTTATGGCTTTGATCTCCTTTTGCGGGTTTCTTACCCCTGGTGGTGTCTTCTCCCCGACCATTGGCCCATCCAAGTAGCCGTATAGTATTCACGCACCCATAGAATGGCTGGCCCTTGCGACTGACCTCCTCCTTGGCATTACTTTTGCCAAGTAGCCGGATTGTTCCTATTTTCGCATGCCGCTCCGCCCTCGTCAAGTCACGGCTTCGACACCCCCATGCCATTTGTGCTCTGTTGAAAGGCCTTATGCTTCAGCGCCTCCGTACGCCCTGCCAGTTGCCCACGCACTCCCTGAGCTACGATAGCCTCGCACACCTTCATGTCCTTCCAACGTCGTTGTATGGTCACTCCCATTCGAGTCTTGCTGCAGCTCCCCATTGTCCTTGCGCAAGTCCTACACGCGACCCTCCAAGTCTTCCCCATACCTTACGGTAAGATTACACCAAATCCTTGAGCGATTTGACCTCTATCCTCTAATCCTTAAGTGTATCTATGAACTCCCTTACGGCACTTTACACCTTGGAAAACTTGGTATCAAGTGAAGCCATAGTGTCCTTCAAGTTTGCCCTTCTCTTCTCAGGCAGAACCATGACAGTGACATTGCTTTCGTCGGCTTTCTCGAAACTATGCTATGACTTGTCACAAGGCTATGTTTAATCCCTAGCACCTTATGCGGCAAGTTAAAAACTTTCCATTGTGAATACCGCTCGTTACTAAGATCAGTCTCTCTAGGAATAAATCCTAAATACTAGCTCAAGAGAATAGAAGAAGGAACACAATAGTAAAGAAAGCCCTATAGCACTCCTACAACACTTACTCAAAATTGAAGTTCCTAATGGTCACAAACGAAGGTTTCTTACTCACACTCGAAGTTCCCAATAGCTACAAATTAAAGACCTTTTCCCTATTAATAAGAAGCCAAGGTCCCAATGAACAGTTAAGATCACACTAAACCTACATCTATAACTAAGGCTATTGAGTATTCCTACTTACCATAAGCAACAAGCATTCAAAGAAATTCTAGATAATTCTTCTAGGTGGTCTTGGCCTTGTCTTGGTCAAGGCCCAAGGCGAACTCCCAAGGGCACGGCTTAACCTTAAGCCAAATGCGCGCCTAGGCCCGTGACACCGGAGACTAAGCACCCTTAACACTTGAACCTTACACATAGAGACCTACTGGCTTGTACCCTACAGAGGTGTTGGGGCTCGAGATGGCGATTGGGCGCTCATAGTACGAGCACCTGGGCCACCCCGCCTCTGTGTAGGAAATGAAAGTGCATTTGATGTTCTTGGACTTTCAAATTCTAAAAGTACGTCACCATTTCGACCTACATCATTACATATTTCAAATTCACTATGCAACAACAAATAATGTTGAGTAATGCAAACCAAGTTTTATACACAGTGAACACATACACAGAAAATCAGCTTCAATTAAGGACAATTTGCCAGATAGATAACACATACCGCGAATACACTGCAACTTCTGTTGCAACTGCAAGCCCTCGGTCGCGACATCGACACCCTCTATAATGTTAGATTAAAGGGGAGCTTGATTTGATGGTGTGGCTACCATCTTGTTTCTAATAGAAAGAGAGCCGGTTCGGATTTTGCAGTACATCCAAACTTAAATGTGCTGTATTTCCTGTGAACTCCAGTAAGCTTTCCAACAGCTGCATTTCTGTGGAACTCTACCATCATCCTGGAGCATTCTCTGCATCAAAATAGTTTGCCAAAAAAAAAAAAAGTGAAAGAAAAAGGTTAAGAAGAGGGACTTGGTTCAAGATGTTTTATGTATTAACATATACTCAAGTATAATCGACGGGCTTGAATACAGACACTCACAGGAGCTCATGTTCTGAAAAATTAGTGTGGATTTCACTAGTCCTTGTCCAGTTTGTGTATCCCTGTAGCGTACATTGTGCGGTGTAGATTGCAGCAGCTGCTAGCAAGGATGGACGGAACTTGAGCATTTGGTACTCCACAAGGCACAACTCAATCATTAAAAATGACAGCAGCTCCAGCTACATTTTATATGCAGAGTTAGTAATTTAAAATGTAGTCAATATCACTTATTTAATGCTAATATAATAATACCTTTTTGTCAGAGTTTGCTGCTTTGAGAAACCTTCTCATGAACACATAAGGTGTTGGTACAGTCATGTTGAACTTTAAGGTGTTGACCATTAATCTTTCCTGCTCACATTAGCCAACTTAGAAAGTTAAACACAAGGCTCATGTATAATATCAAGAGCTTTGCTATTTATCGGGGCCATTGGGACTCCTGGTATAATTAGAAACATACACTTATTTCGGAATATATGTGGTACGCTTTCTGAACGCAACATGCGGTTCTAATTGCATATGGGCCATAGGGATCCTTGAAGAATCATATATCCATATTATGAAGTATATTCATTATTTTTAACTAAGAAGCCAGTAAATATGCAAACAGAATTGCTAAATACTAAAACTTCGAAGCTATTTTTTTGTTAATTTTGGTGACAATTATAGCAAATCTTGAAATCCAATGAAGTACACATGATTTCAAGAGGAAAAAGATCATACATAAGGGATACGGGGACTTGCTAGATGCTAGATTTATAAGCTATTTTTGTTACGTTTGTTATAGTTAAATTGCAAAACTAAAATTCTACTAAATATGCAGCATATTGAATACATAACTGAGAAGGAGAAGTACCATATCAATAACTTCATCTCTGGTGTAAGCTCGATCAGATATTGAGATCAGATCCTCCACGGCAGGAATCGAGACCTCCTCATACTTGCAGGCAAGAAGCATGGCTGTCACTCCAACCAGCTGAAGCTTCTTCCTCACCACTGCCTGTTGTTCCAAAAATCTGTCTATGATGTTCACAGTAAAAAATAATGACTCATCCATAAGCTCAAATTTGTAGTGAACCTGTTACAAAAGAGTCCGGAGTTCACTAACAAAAAAACAGTGCTGGTTTTTTCTTGCATGATATTTGCTCAATAATAATATAAACCTCAATAAGCCAGTCTATTAAGATTGCGCGCATCTTGTCATTGATATCACATTGGTTCAGCATATAATCGGGACAGACACAGCCGGCGACCTATAAAAATTACGATGCTGGATCATTTCAATTAAAACAAATACTTCGATCATGTATTCTGAGTAGTATTTTCCATTCTGGGCTTTGCTATGTACCCCCAAGAAACCACACCTACTGACGTGGCACAATCAAGAAGACAACACCATCACGATGGGTATATCTGTAATTTTATTTTTTTTACGGATCACGAGGGAATTGTGCAGATCACGAGGCGTGTGTGTGGTGGAGATTGATTGTGTGTGGTTTGTTGGGTAGTTTGTTGGGGGTGAGTAGTTTTTTCCATTCTGAAATAACAAACATTTTACCTCGTTCTTTCTATAGAAGCTATATATCTCTTCTACGTATTCTACGACGGCCAGTGGGTTCCTAGCATCGCAACTGTCAATATCTGGTATCGGTTCCATCTCCAAATCTTGCATTTCAATCTCCTTAAGTTGAGCATCACTATTATCCTGAAAAATGAATCCGATTAGACTTCGACACTTCTATGATAACCAAGTTAACAACCACAAAAGGGTAATATGAATTAACCATTTCTTCCATCTCATCTACCATTGGCAAGGAAAAGTCGTCAGCAGATCTAAAGTCATCTACATCCACAGCTGTTGATTCATAAAAATTACTTGAACTTGATATAGCTGAGTGAGGCCTCTTCTGCCTCTTGCTTCCAATTGGTTGAAGTCTTGTATTAGTTTCCTGCTGGGATCAAAGAAATTTACTAAGTTTACAAAGAAGTTTTACTATTTAAGCCCAAATTTTGATTTACCTGATGCTTAGTTTGTGATTTACTTGCCAATGAAGCAGCAAACCTCTACAGTTGTGTAAACAAACATCAAAACATTCATACTAATGAAACTCCAATATGCATCAACTTAAAAAAAGGAATCTTGATTTTGATTTTAACCTAGTCATTGGTTGCCGGCCGATCATCCCTTGTGGTTTGTTATTGTTACAATCAACTGACGATTTGCTCCTACCATAACAAAATACACACAAATGATCAAAAGAAAGCATTTGAAAATTGTTAAAATTGAAATATTATCCTTTATTTGATTACTCTATGATTCCTCTTTTGATAGGACAGTGATAAGAGGGCTGATCGACGAAATTTCGGATATACCACTCCCTCCACCCCAAAACCTTCATAATTCCCCATTAACACGTAATTAGTCTTAAAGAATAATATAAAGCTAAAATCAAACTTTTGTTTTTGTTCGAAGTAATTGGTGAGTGAGAAATGTACCTCTTGAGCCCGTCGATTGGATCCATGCACCGTTGTTCTCGTCCACTCCATTCTCCATCTTCCTTCTTTCTATATTGACAAAAAACCATAACCGATTTAAAAGGACACAAAGATAGCACAATTTGTTGAGGAAACAAATATCATAGAACCAAAATTTATAAACCGATGTAAAATATATTAAGTAAAACCAATTCACCAGAAAAAAAAAAACAAATACAGAAGAAATTTGATACCTTACAAACTACACACGAAGGAGAAAGAGTTCCGGCGAGTGGAGAACAGATTGTGATTGAGATTGAGAGAGCGCGAGAGACCCGATCTCGCCCTTCTCTCTCACTTCACTTGGTTCTTTAAACAATGTGAGATTCTATGCGAGAAATTAAGGGAGATTGCTATATAAAATGTCCGGAGATGCTCGCTTTGTAGGACCAACGGCTAGTTTCATCAAAGAATCGCAGCCGTTGAACAGGAGATGCTTAGATGGTGTGCTTTTAAATCCCGCTTGTTCGCCAACTGTCCACTCTCTTGATTACGCCACGTGTTACGAAATGAGTAACGGTCAAATTAAGTGGAATTAAGTCAAGTGTTGAATGAGAAGGGATTGGATATATTATGAATCAGACTGAGAAAATGTAACTGGACCAACTTTGGGTTTTCATTCACGATGCAGTTTTGTAACTTTGTTTAAAAACTATATGTATAAAATTTTGATTTACCTGTTACGATGGTCGTTCAAAGAAGGCCGGTTACGGGCATAATTTTGCCACGCTAATCTCAAAAAAAAAAAAAAAAAATCTTGATTTATGTTTTTGGAACTGTGATTGCCGAATTTTATATTCTATTTTTCCACCGAAAATTAAGCGGAACGGTAGTTCCACCTAGCCAACTTTCATCGGAATTTAAACTCTTAACCTATCATCACAAGTGGCAGACTGTTATCGTCTTTCAACATTCAGTTAAATCAATTGAACCGGTAATAATTTATTGTACAGAATCTTCATAAAATACATTAAAATGTTGATTCGTAGTTTAGGCAAATGACCACTTATTTAAACTGGCTGAACTAGTAAATATCTCATGAATAATGTTAACTTTATGCTAATTTATTTCGCATGGTTATTTCTAGTACAAAATTTTTAGGTGCATTCATTTAAATGCAATTGAAGAATTCAAAAGCCTATACGCTAATAACATGGATCATATGGGTAATATTAGAACTTTATTTTTTTTAAAAAAAACACTATTTTACATATTGGTTTTAACTCTAGGCAAGTCTTAGTGGCAGAAGTAGAGCTTGTAAAAGATAGTCCAATGGGGCCAACAACAATACGGAGGTAAGGAACGATTTAGGTCCCAACCCGACTCAACAATTTAGTTCCATATTGTTGGCGTGACTCAATCCGACTCAACCCAACAATATGGAGATAAGGAACGATTTAGGTCCCAACCCGACTCAACCCAAAATTTTATGTCGGGCTAGTGTGCTCCCTTTTGAAACCTTAACCCAGATCACGCCCTGTTGTCGCTATGTCGCCAAACTCGCCGCTAACGTTCTAGCCCGTTGCCCCTCGATTTTCGTTGCTCGCCCGCTAGATCTATGTAGAAACAAACACCTAGGATTTGCAAGCTTTTATAAGCGTCGCTTTAACGTTTTCTGTTGTAGTTCCAAATGCAAGATTTATCTTCTTCTGATTCAGAAACTCAAAATTAAAAGTTTAAAGAGCAGAGCTGTCTCTTTTTACGGACAAAATAATAATTTTTCCACATTACCTTCAACTATTTCACTATTTCTAAAAACTTTAAATGCTTTATTGATGAGCTAAGAGCTCATAAATTTGCTAAAACTGTTAAGAAGTGAGCACAAAATCCGATACCAATAATATATCGTTATGGAGATTAACCTACTATATATATCGATCTGACGATACATAAACTATCGGATGGCTCCAGCGAGCTCTAGTGAGACATCTTGTAATGTATGGTATGCATGCTATCTTATTGCTGCATGAATCCAGGATAAACCCAGTACTTAATTCTCCTTGATCTTAATTCCATCCAAAAAAAGCATTAGGGTGCAGGTGAGGACGTTATTTCTTTATTTTTAGTGGATATTATCATTGTGTTTTAAATTTTACTATATAAGTTGAATTTCTAAGTTAGAAATCTAACCTTACTCCACGGAAAATTATCATAATTATTTTAAAAATAAATTTATTTTTTTGAACGACGATTATATAATTTTCCCTATTTTTTTTCTTCATATATTGGAATTTTTTGGTGATTAAAATCAGCTATACGGAAGAGTATATTAACGATCAGGCTTCGGAGAAGACTATCATTTGTATAATAAAATATGTCAAGTTAAAAAATTGAAGAAGTTCACATTTCATAATCGGCGTCGTCGGTCGCGAGTTAGCGACTGGCGATTCGGAATCATGCAAGCTCTCGCCAAAACCCTCCTGTCTTCATTCAGGCGAACTTCTCTATCCGCCGCCATCTCTAGCAACACCGCCGCCGCCAGACCTTCGCCGCCGTCCACGTTCATCGTCTCCGACTATCTTGCTGCCGTCTGCGGCCTCTCCCCCGACCTCGCCGCTAAAGCCTCCAAGCAAATCTCTCACCTCCGCTCCTCCTCCAACCCTGATTCCGTTCTCCATTTCCTCAAATACTCCGTCGGATTCTCCGCTGCCCAGATCGCCAAGCTCGTCTCAGTCTACCCTAAACTCCTCTGCGCCAAGCCCCTCAAAACCCTAGCCCCCAAAATCGACGCCATTCGATCCATGGGCTTCACCGATCCCGAGATAACCGAATTGATCTCATCCAACCCCGTCATTCTCAAATTCATCGACCCGGACGACGCTGCCGACAAAAACATCGGAAAGAAACTGCTGTTACTAAAAGAATGCGGAATCTCGGATTCGCAAATCGCCTCGATGATGCGCACCACTCCGCGGCTGATAGGAATGGGAACTAAAGAATTGCGTGATTATATTAAATCTGCAGAGGATCTTGGAGTGCGAGGTGGCAAAGGAATGTTCAGAAGTTTCCTGCGCTTGATTTCAGGGATGAGAGCTACCACTTTAAGATGCAAAATGGATGTTTTGAGGAGTTATGGATTGTCTGAAGAAGAGGTTATGAGTGCACTAAGAAAAGCCCCAACAGTGCTGAGCTTGTCAGAGAAGAATTTGAGGGCAAAGATGAAATTTTTCTTGGAGGAAGTAGGTTGCGATCCTTCTTATATCGCTGCTCATCCAATCCTCCTTGCTTATAGCTTGCAGAAGAGGTTGGTGCCTAGGCAAAGAATTCTCAAGATGATCGAATCTAGAGGTCAGTCGCCTAGAGATTTGGGCTTGTACCGTAAGATGCTGATGGGAGAGAACCATTTTATCGAGAGATACATCATTCCGCATGAAGAGTCCATGCCCGAGCTTCTTGCACGTTATGTTGCAGATTGTTCTAAAGAAGCTTCCTTGTAGTGCAACTGACAAGGCAATGAGGTCTGTCATTGCTATAATTTATTGCTAACCTTTTTGCTTAATTGTTCGTACAATTACTAGCATCAGTTTATGTTGCGTGTGGAAAATGGAGTTCGAATGAGATTGTTTCTTTCATGCAAAAAAAGCAAGTTTTTTTTTTTTTCTTTAGACTGTGATGCTTGGCTGGTTTGTTGAAGTATTATCTTTTTTGTTCACATAACGTTACCAATGCATTATGGTTCTTTTATACTTTGACACTGTTTAAAGAAGCGGGGGATTTGCACTTTTTTATATCAAGACAAAGCGATTTTAGTGAAACACTGGGAAAGGGTATGTGGCGCGAAAGGGACCCACATCTGACCAAAGTGGCTATTTTAAAAGGAAAAAAAAAAAAATGTAAGGATGAATGTGGATCTAACTGGGGATAGGTTGTTATCATTGTTGGATTTGATGAAGAAAAATTCTGTTTAAGAGCAATAAGTAGTAGGCCAATGGGGAAGGAAGCTAGTTCAAGTTATAGCTGCCAAAAACTACCTTTAAAACAAGATGAAAAAAATAACAAATAAGACGAACGATTTAAGTCGTCTGATGGAGATGAGTATATAAATTATCTGTTAATAGGTACCTCATTTGCGCCTCCCCCTCAAAGAAAAAGACAAAAAAAAGGAGAGAGAGAGAGAATCAATTCTCTATACTGCTGATGTATCATGCATTTTTAAGGCACCATGAGTCGGATGTTTTTCAAGCACCAAATCTACCAAATTTGGCTATTTGATATACATGTTTGTTGTTTAGCTATCTAACGATGCATTGATTTGTGTTTGCAGATCCACTACCTGTTTAACATGCCTCTTACAAGAGAGACGCTTCTTCATTCCAATGCGAAGCTGGACTAACCATATAAGTGAGAACACTTTCTGGACTCGGCATTCTGCTCATATTTGGGCCTTGCTGAGGAACTCATGGCATGGTAGATCAGATTTGGGCCTTGCTGAGGAACTCATGGCATGGTAGATCAGCACATTCATGCCCAAAATTGATTACAACGGGCACGGCTATCATTGTTTATTATTTGGACAATACGATAATTGGTGAGGTTGTATCTGCCCGACGTCTATCATTGTTTTAAGTTATCACAACCACCCTTCACTCTCGTGTCTTTGAACCATATTGAACAAAAATTAGTTTCCTCATATTGAACAAAGAACCAGCAGAACCTCTCTCCAGCTTTCGACGCGTTTCAATACAACTTAATGTTCTCACCTCCTCTACAATGTGAAATGCATAGAGAATGATACATCTGAAAATGTGTTTGGGTCCTGGGGATGCTTAGTGAGTTGATAATCATCAAGACAAGTCAGAGTTCGCCCCATGCACACAACAGTTCATGAGTTCTATAATGCCGCCCACAAGGGCGCATGCACTCACGGGACAATGCTAAAACCTCTAGATCATGTGCCTTTAGTTTTGGCATTGCTGGAGAGCTACGAGAAAGTCATACATGTGGCCGCGTGTTTAAATTGTTGATTAACATGATTTTTTATGCACTTGGATGACCTGCAACATTTTAGAGGTTCTTGCAGATGTATTTTTTGATTGATGAAGCATAGAGATTGAGGGAGGGGGAGAAGAGCAGGAAGAGGGGTGACAGATACTATATTTGGTGCTTCTTGCAAAAAGTTCTATCAGTTCTCCATGTATCTATTCTCAAATTAGAAATAGATAATAGCACCCACCCATTCATTTACCAATAGCAAATGATATCTAGTAGAATCAAAGGGGTCCAGACTCCAGGAACATCAAGTATTTACTCAAAATAGACAAATATATGGCTCACAGAATTTTGGATACTGTTATTACAAGCATATAACATTAAATACAAGTACACAAGAAACATAAAGAAAACATTTGTATGACTTATTATATTGTATAATGCTAACCACTCAAACTCTAGTATTTTCGCTGTACAAAAAGGAGTACCTGTAAAAAACGCAGCCGTTGACATCAGTCCAGAAGATTTTTTCTGAAAAATATCGTTACAAAACCTATTCATCTTTACGATCGAGAAACTTGAGATGCTCATTGAATTTGAGAAAATAGAGGAGAACAGCTAGCAAGACTATAAAAACAAGCAGCTTCACGCTCGATCCTGTAGAAATATGATAAGAAGAAAAGAATTAAAACGTCTACTGCCGCAAAAAGTAAACCGCAACACTACATTCGAACAAAATATCGCTTACGATTGGCCCTGCTATCTTCAACCAATGTCACCCTTGAACTTGAATCAAAAGACGCAGATATTAATGCCCTGTATGTTGATGGCATTAGTATGTACATGCATCATTTAGCTAACCAGTCCATCAATTTAAACCATGTACTTGAAATAAAATACAGCACTACAATGACCTTGAATCTTTGGAGAACTTCACCGTAGTAACTATTCCAAGGTGTGCCTTCTTGACCATCGTGAGCATATGCATGTTCGAGGAATGCAATATGGCAATGTCCCCCTCCACGGTCCCACTGCACCCAAGTACAAACTCAAATGTATAGTGCCAAACTAAAAAGAAGACAAATTTACCAGTTACAAATGGACATCTCCTTTTGGGAACAAAAGACACATTACCCCTAAAACATTTAGTCTTTCCTCAGATTAAAGAAATATTAACTTGAATCGTTTAGCTAAAGACTAAAACTTAACTGCATCAATACAACACGCCATTAGCAGTAAATTTGAAGAGCATGGACATAAATGCTAATAAGGTGGTCATAAATAAGATATTTACCAACTTTCCATGTCAACGACATACATAATAACCTTTTCAACAGCAAGTCCCGGCATCACGCTGCCTCTAATCAGAGCTGGGTATTGTGAAAGCATGAATTACATGTTTAGTGATGAGAATGGCAGCATGGACTCCTTGAATGGAAGCATGCACAATTCAAGCATAAAATGGTTCTGTTTTATTTCTTTCGTTCCTTAAAGAAAAAAAAAAAAAGATGCCTACCCCAAAAAAGGTTATACTAGAAACCCAAGATAATATCTCCCAAAGAAATGCTTGGGACCATGCTGATCCTTTTATGTGTTTGGCTGGCGAAAGTTAATGCTTTATGAAGATATACGCTTTCTCCATAAGAAATCTATGACACACACGTACATGCCTATGGAGTTTCATGTCCTATGCATCCTGTATTACGCAAACAGTTTTTCCCCAATTCCAAAAGAGGTACAGGTTTTCCGTATCCATATTTCCTCCATCATACTTGGCACAAGGACGCACAAGATATAACTAGAAATCAAATCATAAGCATGCTATCAGCCCTGCAAGCCACATTTCTTAAGTCTCTTCTCCATGAACTGCGTACTATCAACCCTTAAGATCTCTTGAATAGCAAAAGAAACCAGATGTTTAAGGAGCAAATACCAGTCTAAGGACCACTTCCTACAACAATAGCCCTACAATAAGTTCAGCTTTAATCTGTTCTCTCGAGAGATTATCGAGAACATACTAGGAACATTTAGCATGATGGACCGGGTTTTATGCTTTATGCTGGTACTATCTTCTTGAATAAATGAGCAAAAACACAAACAACCATTTTTCAAACTAAAGCAAATAGTGAAGACATTACAATAAAATTCAAAATATTTGAACATCAGCAAACAGACTTGTTTACAAGAATTTCCAAATTAGAGAGAGAAGTACGTTTGCACGTATAACAAAACTGTTTGTCCTTTTAGCAAGTACGGCTATAATATCGCACGTAATAACCAAAGAAACAAGGGTTGAAATATTCTCATCCTGCAGACAGACATGCAAATAACAGTCTGTTCACCACAGAGTCTGATCATCACATCTGTTAAAACTTATTGTTCAAGAGAGTGCAACATAAAACTATGGTAGAAACAACAGAATTAGGATGAAGTTCATTTTAACTTCTAAATTCATTAGGAAAGTTTTGATATGCAGATTGAAATGGGTTGTCCTAAGATTGCCTCCAAGCTAAAACAAGATGCCTTGTTTAGCTGCTCCTGTCATTAGAAGACGTAGCCGAGACTATTTGCGGGAGTAGTAATAGAGGTAATGTGGATAAATAGCAGCAGCTGTATGATGGTAATTCTAAAGTAAGAAATTCGTAATAAGTTCTTCATTTAGCGAAATGTCTGGTACCAGAAAGGGCACCAAGAACAATGGTATGAATTTGTTGCCATGGTTCAGTTTGAACTGAACCTAGCCCCATAAACTGAACTAATCTTGGGGCAAAACTCGTGATAATGTTCATGCCCTGTAGCATCGCTCCTTATTTTTAAATTCTCTCCTGCATAAACCCTATAAAAAACAAGGCATAAAAAGAACAACGACTCATGCTGAAACAACAATGTCAGTACTACATAAACTACTGTAATAATTAAAAACAATTCATGCAAAGTGAATCACCAACATTGCCAGAAATCGCCCATTGGGTGAAACATCAAACGCGCATATTGCATCACGAACTACCTTCTTTGTCCCAATTCTCGTCCAGGATTGAGGACTCCAAGAGATGATTGTCCCGTATTGACCTGCAAAATCAATTTTCAGAAACTACAGGCCAAAATAGGATTGCGAGGAAAATAAGGCAACATACCATCCCTTGAAGCAACATACAAAGTTTGATTGTTATCATCACTTTGTGAGAATTTGCAGTATCCAAAAACTTCACCCTGCAGACAACATACAGTCTGTTATATACCTGCCAGGAAAGCCGATAATAAAATGATTATACAAAGGTCAATTGCTTACATCTTTCCGCTTTAGACTGGTGACTACAGTCAATGATTTCAGATCCCATACCCTACAAGAGTCACTCTGCCCAGCAGACACAAGAAATTTCGAATCCAAACTGCATGACATGGATAATCATTTGACTTCTAAAATGTGCAGCATAAGAATACCATGTTCATTTCGATATCAGTGAGTTAACATCAAAAACATGGCACTAGACCTGAAATCCAGATCCTTGACTGTAGTGTGGGCATTTTTCTCGTCCAGCATTACATCCATACTTGGCCACTTGAAAACTCTCAAGTGACCATCCTGCAGAAAAATTCTGAATATTATCAATAACCACATTTATGAAGCAAGCTTTCTATGCAAGAACACATTTCTAGGTTCAAGTAACTTGTTGGTTAGAACAGAAATGAAGTAAAAGCGAAGCAGATTAGGACATGTCTTTCCCTTTTGGTTGGCTGATTGTGAGAAAATAAACACTTGTCATCACAATTCATAGAGTTTGACAGTTATAACAACATTACTTTTTCCAGTGTTAGTTTATCGCCTTGTTGGAGCTCATCTCTAGGAGAGAGAAGATGAGAAGCTGATAGCTAAAGATATAAACAGAAATGCAAGAATAGAAATAATTGATCACCTCTCCACCAGTCGCAAACATGGAACCGTCTGCATTAAATGCCAGTGCTAACTGGAGGCCAGCATCTTTAAGAGCTGAGAATTCTCTTTTGGAGGGCTTCAAAGTTAAACGTTCTCCTGTGCTAGTTAATTTCCACTCAAACCACCTGAAATGGTTAATGAAAGCAATCTGTAAAATGCTTCCCATACTTCCACTGATTAAGGAGGTCCTAAACAATGGTTATAATTAGAAAACAAAACAGGGAAGAAGTTGTTTTATAAGAAACAATCAAGAAACGAGCGCATAAAGGACAACTTTCGGTAAACATATACATTTTCGGTTAATCTGCCACTGAAAGTGATTTCCGTCAGACACCATATGCTAGGTTTAACTAAGCCCGGACTTCTGATAGAGTACATGAACTATCCATCCAAGCTACCATAAATTTTTCATTCGATACCACAAATTTTCTCTTTCGAAACTATCATACCATCTTTCTTCTTCTCTATCCATTTGGATCAGAGCATTTAGTAAAACAAAGGGGTAACACTGCTACAGGTGCAAATGTGAGAAAGGAGAAAGGAATAACCACTTACAGAGACTAAGTGGTGCTGAAAGTTGGGATTGTTGAGCACTGCGTACAATGTTGACAAATCACTAATGAAATATTAAAATATATCACTCATTTTATTACAGAATACCAACATTTGCAAAGGCCTATAATAAAGATTGATGGCCCTTCACTGAGTAGAAATACACCTAGATCTTCCCCCTCATCCAGGAGCATCATAAACCCATCAGGATGATAAGTCTGCCATTAGGAGCAGCAAGCAAAGGAAATCCACGTGAACCGAAGAGTTGTTGAAAATACGAGGTGGATGGTTCAACTACAGCAGAACCTAACACCGCGATAAATGGAATTCTGAACACTATAACTTTGTCTTTTCATGTCCAGTTCAAATGATTTATCCTTTCGAAGTTAGATAAGACAACCAAATGTGGTAAAAGAAACAAAAACAAGCATAATTTACGAATAACCAACAATATATAGCTCCGCTGCATACACAAGATCAAGAACTTTCCATGACCTGCACACAGTCAAAATTTCCAGCCCAGTGATGCAAAATTTGTTCAATCAAAACTCATTTTCCTAGAATTGTTATGAACCAATAATACTTCATATGAAAATGAGCATCACGAGATGGAAAAGGCAAGACCAGTAATACCAAGTGTTAAAAAACATTTTTAGTAAAAGACCTGCAACCATTTGGGAATGAGCAGACAACGCCATCTCCACCGGGATGCACTGCCATCCGGTAAGGTACCTCTGAATCAGTACCTATTCTGAGCACCTGATCAAAATCCAAGATAAGTGCAAAAGAAAACAAAACAAACATATTTCCCAAAAGCAGGAAAAACAATACCAGTCAAAACAATTTCAATAGGTTAACCTAACCGAACAATCTAAAAATTGATCTAAGTTCAAAACAAGAACGAGTACTAGTAAACCAGCTTAATAAAAACAAAAAAAACTACATGCACACAATTCTAGTAACTTAAATAGGTGCTTTGGTTCATTGACATGCAAAGTGTCCATGGAAACCACATTCCTAATCATCCAGATTCCCGTGAATTAAACTTCCGGGAATATCACAAGCTCATGTTTGATACTTTTGTTATTTACTTTAATGGAAATCCAACATAGATAGAGGCATTTGAAGTATTAAAAAAAAAATAGCAATCTTCTGGACAAGATTGTTGCGGACCTGGACAATCACCTTCCGTTGTAAGAATTGCAGCCATGGGAATGATGCATTCCCACGCTTGTGAAAAACCAAACGCGTCCCATTTGTAAAATTCCTAGGAAACTCCAGCTCCTAACTCATGTATAGCGGATTAAGACGTTACAGCACCAAGTGCTACATCCCCGAAGAATTGAAAGAATAATAACTAATCAACCAAATAACAACAAGAATCAAATCGAAGTCGCGGAAGAACAACAAGAAACTACAATTACCGGCTGCTCGGCAAGAGATCGTGAGGAAGAATCGAACTCTGTGACTACAATTGCATTGGGGACGCCGCTGCGGCCTTCGCCACCGCCGCCGCCGAGCACCGCCACAAGCCCATTTCTCTTGGTAGTAGAAGGAGGAGGAGGGGCAGAGTCGTCTTTTCCTCTACCTTCTCCATCATTTCGATCTTTTCCGTCTTCTTCCTGTGGAGGAGTTTCAGGAGGGATTTGATCGAGAGGAACCCAAGAAGCGCAGTAGACAGGGAAGCCGTAGCTTTTGCAGCAAGCGGCGGGGTTCTCTCGCCTCCCTCTCGCCATTTGCCTGTGCCTCCGCGAGCTCAAAGTGAAGATCTGAGGAGCTTGGAGAGAGATAGAGAGAGATCGGAGAAGAAAGGAAACAAGATTTGAGGAGAATTATGATGGAAGGGGCTAATTTTAGCAGGTATAATATAAGTTATTTTTAATTATTTACGAGAAAGTTTTTTTACGGGGTAAGTTTTTCTTTGTATATATTTTTATTTTAAATTATAGATTTGGCAGCAAAATTAATACATTTTTAAAGGTTTTCTAAATATTAATTTTTTAAAAGAAAAGGTTTATTTGATCAAAATTATAAATTACACTAAAATCAATTTTTTAAATAATTATATAATAAGAAAAATTTTAATTATAAATTTTGAAAGATGTCTATTTGCAAATAAATTTGAAATTAAAGACCGATATGCAATTTTCCTTTTTCTTCAAGGCGAAGTATTTTGAGGATGAGGTGCAATTTTATTCCATGAAGATCTGCGATTTTTATATTTTTCAATATAAAAATTATAATTTTATTAGATCTATAATTTTTATATTAAAAAATTTTTCAAAAAATTGATTCTAAATTGATATTATGGGCTCTAAAATCTTAACGTCTTAATTGATTTTAAAAATTATATTTAAATCCCTTAAAATTTTGGAGCTCTACGACACCTATTTAGAATTATTTTTTTAAAATAATCTCTTCAAAATCTACGACTTCTATATGTCTCTTTTTTAAAAAAATACATATAAATATTTTTTTGACATATCGGTACATAAAATGGAAGCTCCGATCATCCGTCCTAGACGTTCTGAACGGATCCGAACATGAACCCTCCACAATTGAGTTCTTTGTTTTAATAATTATATTTCTTCCAGCTACCTATCACAACTACTAAAAACTTAGTATTGCTTTTGATGTCAAATACCTACGTTTTTCAAATACATGGAAAGAGGTTCCTTAGGTCTCTTTGGTTCAATGAGCTGTAGGTTCCTTAGGTCTCTTTGCGACAACGAAGAAATGCACTGTTTTATTATGGTGAAGTTCATTGGACCTAATATCCGAGTCAAACCCAAAGTGATTGAAAAGTGAATCTGCATTCTTGTTTGTCTACATGTATATAGTTGAACAGGCAAGGTCACTGATTGAATTTAGTCTTTTTAATATCTAGATGTAACTGCTTTTTTTTTTAGAATAAGATATTATCTGTATTAATAGAAGTCTACAGTAACTTTTGCTAATATACAAAAAAAAGTACAATATGAGCCCAACACCTGTTACAAGGAGAGAGATGGACCATGAAACACCCTGTTACAAGAATCATCACCATACATAGTAGTCACTCAGAAAATATAAATAGACGGTAAGCCAAGATATAAAGTAGCAGCACTATCTATAGGTCGGGTGTTGTCTCATTCCCGTCTGGTGTGAAGAATTAGCAGCACATACGGCTACCATGTAGACCTGTCCAAAGATATAAGAGTGATAACAAATACAAACAGCGAGCTTCGCATCTTGTCATTGAAGATACAGTTGTTGAATTCTAGCCACATGCACCACAGAATAGCCACAGAGATACAGTCCTAAACTGGGCAAAGGTGGATAGGGTGTATATTTATCCTCCAAGTTGTCCATAGATCTATGATAGTAGATGGAGGCGGCCGTTCAGTTGGGCCGATTAATTGAAGTTCATGATACCAAATGTTGGAAAAGTAGGAGTAAGCAAGGAGAAGACGATGTGCTTTACTTGCAGCAACAATGCATAAAGGGCAAGAGTCATTTTGGAGGTAGAGATGGAAGCGCCATAAACTATTTCTCGTTAGAATTCTTTCGTGAGAAATAAGCCATGCGAAGAGCTTGCACGTGAGAGGGGAGCTGATAGACCGGAAGGGTGAGGAGATTCGGTCTTTGATACCACTATTGACCAAGTCCAACAGCTGATAGGCGCTCTTCACTGAGAATGTCCCATTGTTCGTAACTTGCCGGATAGTTGTGTCCGGGTCTATAGATAAAGTGATGCTGGCCATGTCGTCATGGATACCATGCACCTTCTACATGCTCCTCAACGCCGTGGTCTAGTCGTTATAACTGTTTATTTTTTATGTCATTTGCACTATTACAATTAAACATACTTTTTTATTATTGTTACCAGCTGGGTGCTTGTGAATAAAAAAGTAGTTAGTAGGGAGACAGTATTTTGCTTTGAAGTTCAGGCTCAAATTGGAGCAACTTCACAAAATTTATCAAATCACTTTTTATTTCTTCTCTCTAATCGGGAAAAAAAAGGGAGTGTGGGATGTTGGTTCTAGAGCTGGAATAGAAATTCAAAAATATGGGATCTTAGCACATGCTCAATGGCCCTCTGGGATGCTTCTTTATGCAGATATGAACCGGAAACATGAGTATTTTCCTCAAGAAGTGAAGGCTAACTTTTTCTTGTACTTTAGAATGCTCTTGCTAAAGATCCAGCTGTTTCAGTCAATAAGGTAATATGGATTCCAGATGGTTCTTTGTTTGGTAAGACAGATTCCATATTATTTTCTAATATGCTTCTTCCTTCAAATAAAGTCTTGAAAATAGCTCAATTGCTGCTATAATGCCTCTTCATAATTTGTAGGTGTTTGTTATTCCAGGTATATTGTGCATTTATATTCATATCATGGAGGAGTTGATGTTAAGCAGCATTTGGAGGTGAAGATCTAGCAATAACACTCAAAATGTTTTTTTTTAAAGATATCATGGTGAAACCCCATCAACCGCCCACAGAGCATGAACTTGAGCTACCACGATTTTCGAGCCACACGAAAATCGAATCCCTCAACACATAGAGCTTTTAGTATCACACGATGAATAACATCGCAGATAGCCCTAGCCCTAACTCTGTCAAGAAGGAAGGTTTTGCCCAAAGACACGTGTGGCGGCTTATCACATTCGCAGACAGGGGGCTCGAATGAATGACCGGCCCTACTAGGAACAACAAAAAGATACGTATATAGAGATCTCTCTAAAAAATATTATAAGCTGTGGAAATTATTTTGCAACTGAGGATCTAATTAAAGCAGCAACACTTTAAAAGATATAAACCCAACTATATTCATGCTTACCTATAAATAGACACCACCATCCAATTCCGTCAAACATGAAATCCATTCATCCAGGTTAATAAATCATGATTACTGAAGCAGATAGGAACTCCAGGCTAATAAACATATTGTTTCTCTCCTATTGGCTGCTTATATTATAACCAAGAAATACACACTATATTTAGGGAAAATTTCACATTCAAGTCAAGTAGCTAATCTCTCG
Organism: Xerophyta viscosa; assembly: GCA_002076135.1. Lineage (NCBI taxonomy): Eukaryota > Viridiplantae > Streptophyta > Magnoliopsida > Pandanales > Velloziaceae > Xerophyta > Xerophyta viscosa. The sequence goes on along the minus strand of MJHO01000114.1, from coordinate 258,616 downwards.
ATTATGCACCCATTCTACTAGACAAAGTTAAATACATAAGCAGAAACCGAGTTTGAGCACCTACGTTTACTTCACAAGAACCTAACATTAACAAGAACTCCCCTACACCAACTCAACCTGGACAAACAACCATAACATTAACAAAAAAAAAAAAAAAAAAAAAAAAAAGAAAAACTAATATATACAAATGCAGGCAGCACACATGCATACCTAAGCACACAAGCATGCGCACACACAATAACTTGCCATCAGTTACATTGGAAATGTGCCAAAGTTACCCCTAACAGATGTAAAGGGCGCATAATTAAAGAGCAAAAATTTAAGGCAATGCAGAGTGCCGGATACTAAATGCTCATATTTGAACATCTTCAAGTCAAATAGTAGTAGGCTAGTAGCTAAAGAATTTAACTAAAGTTAATAAAATGGAGGAGGTAGAGCTGATCACAAAATTCTTTCTCCTTTCCTCATCACAGAGAAAGACTTGCAAAAATTTAAGGCAATGCAGAGTGCCAGATACTAAATGCTCCAATTTTAACATCTTCAAGATCAAATAGTTGTCGCCAAAGAATTTAACCAAGTTAATAAAATAGAGAAGGTAGAGCTGACCACAAAATTCTTTCTCCTTTCCTCATCACAGAGAAAGACTTGCAACTTTCCCAGCAGAAGCAGCAACATAAGCTTCTTCGAGACCAGGAAGTATTTGCTTATGCGGCCGTATAAACTTCTCAATGAACTTTTGATCAGTCATTTTGGCAACAAAAGAAAATGGCGGCGATGACGCTAGCAACTTCTTCGCGATGAGACTCTTCAAAACAGAAGAACGAGGGATCAGCCGCTTCTCTAAGCTATATGCCAGGAGTATTGGGGAAGAAGCCACATAAGAAACGCTGCAACCAACTTCACCCAACAAGAAATCCATCATGCTTCGTAACTTTCTTTCCGACAGATTAACAAGAGACGGGTGTTTGCGTATAGCAGAAAAAACCTCATCCTCCGAGAAGCCTAAACCCTTTAACACCCTGAGCTTCTCATTTATTGTTTTCTCGCTTGTGTGCGACACTGCCATCACTACCTGCCAAAATATACCAGCGCCCTGAGGAATTCCTAATTGTTGTACTCTCTTAAAGACCTCCTCCAAAGACTGGGGATTCTGAGAAATGATTGATGGGCAATGAAATAGTAAAAGCCGGATTTGGTGTTCAGAGACCAGATATTGCCTCAAGAATGACAAATTAGGAAGTAATTTCCCACTAAGGCTCGACGACAACATATATGCATTTCTCCTACTCGCATTTACGATGTTCCTGTTGCTCCCGAGTACACTTCTCCAAAATTCAATCTTGGGCCTTGCTTCTGCTCTGAGAATAAAATTAGTCCTCGAAGCCAGCTCAGCGACGTCTGCTGGGGAGAATCCCAATTCCCGCAGCATTGCGAGTCTGGGTTCAAGAGTAGCACTGACTTTTGCGTGAAGCAATTTAGGGTCTCTGCGGATGAGGACGCCGATTTGGGAGTCGGTGAAACCCTGATTTTTGAGGAATTGGTGGACAGCTTCGAGCTTCGAAAGAGATTTGAAGTAAGGAAGAGACTTAGCGACCTTGAGGGCTTCATCTGACGACAAAATACAGTTTTCGGTGAGAAATTCACTGATAATTTTAAGTTTCGAATTATAGTCTAGGGTTTTGTTGTTAGCGGCGGTGGTGATGGAGAATGACACAAGTTTCATGAGCAGGTAGTGAGAAGAAGAGATGGTGGTTGGAGAATGATGCAGGTTGCACCTGAGAAACAGCAGCATCTAGGAGAAATCCAACAAACTGATCTCTTTTCTTGAAGTGTTGAGGGTTTTGTGAATTCCTAACCTGATATATTGAGATCTCGATATCAATTACATTTTCTCTCTGGTTCTTCTTCTAGGGTTTCTTATCGCGGTGTGCTGAAGGGTGACGGTCGTCGCCGTGGAAAGACGGTGGCTGTGATGATAGATAGAAAGCACCGTGGCGGCGGTAGTAGGCGTCGTAGCCCTCGCATGTTTATCTTGTAATACTTTTTTTTTTTTTTTTTCTTTTTTTAAAGAAAATTACCGTGAAAAATTCTATTTGTAACCGATTCTAATTCAAGCGACCGTCGTAACAAATTTATCTCATAATGCTCATTCTCCACTTTATTATTTTTTTTTTAAAAAAAATTCACTTTATTACTTTCAAAATCATACTTCTTTATTACGAATTTTTTTAAATATTTTGTCAACATTCGAGTCCAATTAAAGCCGCTAGTTTTAAGGACTTGTTTACTTTGGAAGTAAAAAAATAAATTTTATTTTATTTTATTTTAAAAAATTTAAAAAGTAAAAAAGGTAATTTTTTATTTATTTAAAATAGAAAACTAAAAAATTTGCTTTTTTTTTCTTTTATATAATTTTATATTTTGCACTTTTTTATTTTTTTTTATCATCAATTTTGCACTTTGTTATTAAAAATTAAAAAATGGGAGAAAAATAATACTTATTATTATTTTTAAAAAATTATTTTAATAATACTTTTTATTTACTTATATTTTGCACTTTTTTATTCCCCTCACAATCGCTTCTCGCTCTCCCGCCAAAACCTGACTCTAGTCCATTCTTCCTGCTAAACCCAAACCTTGGGTTTGCTGGGACTGATATCTATAGACTTAGACGTCAAAGGATGGCACTAAAATTTCTGTCTTGTGCTTGTTTATTGACGATGTTTTCGAAGCATTGCTATTAGTTGACTGCATCATATATATATATATATATATATATAATTATTTTTTTAAAAAAATATTTTTTAATTGAATCGGGTTTGTGGATTTCGGGTCGGATCGGATCTGTCCGGTTGACCGGATGCTCAGCGCTACATGTAAAAGAGGCGCGTCGATGTCGCTCGCCCGGAAGGATCTTTTAAAACTGAGACTTATCGAACCACATCATGGTGGTGAGAATCGTGAGATTACCTCCACGCTTTCACCCAACTAAAGCACTTACTGCCGCCGTAAGGGCCGATTCCACGGCGGCGCCGCTGAATTCCGGCTGTGGAACGGCCGTACCGATGTCCCGGCCGCAGCAGCAGGCTTACACGACGCTGAAGGAGCGCGTGAGCTGCGAACGGGAGATCAAGCGCAGCAAGTTCATCGCCATCGCGGCTCCCGTCTCCGACGAGCGCTCCGCTCATTCCTTCCTCGCTGAGGTCCTTAATTTTCACTTCGATTGTAATTTAGTCGTTCAAGTAAATCATCTATTGCATAGGACCTCCAAGGATCATTCATAGGATCACGCATTCAGTGATTCCAGGAGTCTCCGGTAGTCCGGTGCGTGACCCAAAGTTTTATTTTTGAAACCTGGGAACGACAGGATATGTAATTTTGCAAGAAAATGTTTACTTTCTGAATAACTAATAGAATGCACCTCATTGTAAAAGTAATTACTTGCATACAATCACTAAATTTAAGCTCGGATTTATTCTACCAGTGTCCTGTTGCAAATTGGCGATATGAGGTGTGCAAGGAACTACCTTGGATGGTAGAGCTGGGGCTGGGGCCAATTAAGGGTTTACCTTTTCGGGCAGTACCCACTGTACGAACCGCATATGGGCAAGTTTTCCCTTGTTACTCTCCTAAAAAGTAATCAAAATTATTGGGATGGTGATGTTCTTGAATTTAGACTATATACATATAACTCTATGGAAAGCTGAGGATGTAGTTAGGAATAAATTTAATATACTTGAAATCATCCATAATGATGCCTATGAAATGAAAAAAAAAAAATTTGCTCTTTTGTTTTGCAAAGTTTACCATGGCACTTTTCCAAAGACTATTTGCTGATGGCAAATGCCTTGTTATTGAGCGCACACTTGGAACTGTAGTAAGCTATCTTGATTGCTTGATGGAATGCTGAAAATAAGAGACCTGGGAATTTTAGTGACAATGTCGGTATTGATGTTTATGCTTGGTACCAATGATTTCTTAAACTCCGCCTGTCTAGTGACTACTGAAATGAAGAATTAGTTGTCTCATTAGTAGCCTTTAGGATGAATATGACATGGGTCATTTTCGCGTGTTGTTTTTGGATCTAGTTATTATGTAGGAAAAGAAAAGATTCCAAGCAATCTAGTTATTTTCAGTTGGTTCAATGTCGGTTTCACCTTAACTGTTTTGACCCAGGTTCAAGATCCTCGGGCTACACATAATTGTTGGGCTTACAAGGTGAATCTTCTGCCTTTCTGCAGTCTTTTTACTCGTTGATATTCTTTTTGTTTGATTTATTGTTTTCTTTTGGTAGCTAGGAGATCAGTACCGTTCTAATGATGATGGTGAGCCATCAGGAACTGCAGGAAAACCTATATATTCTGCAATTATTTCATCAGGAATTGATATGGTGATGGTGGTTGTGATAAGGTGAATGGTATTCGCTATTTGATAGATACACTGGCCTTTTAAATGGCCTTTTTTTTAATGATTTGCTTGCGATGTTCTCAGTATGCATGTGAGGAGATCATGTTGGTGTCTCTTCTTTAGCTATATTAAGCTGGTTAATCTTTTTGTTCCAATTTACAGGTACTTTGGCGGTATAAAGTTGGGAACTGGAGGACTGGTTCGTGCTTATGGAGGTGTCGCTTTGGACTGTCTCCGTGGTGGCGAAACTTGTCTTGTAAAACCCAAGGTTTTGATCTAGTGAATTTTAGATTATGCTGTTAATTTCATTCTGATAATACATAGAATTGCTTCTAGATCTTATGACTGTTGGCATACTAAGTTTCTAACTTAAGCTGCTACACAATAGGCTCCAATTGGCATGGAGGTACCATTTGAGCTTCTCGGAACAGTTTACCATCAGGTATGCTTGAGCAATGACTCTTTGTTTCTATACATGCGCAGCTAGGCACACATAAAAGAAATTAGATAGAACATCTGACGCAGTGAAACAATAATTTACCCAATCCTAAAAACTCAAATTATCCAATTAAACTTCACTAACCGATATTTTTGTTGCTTTCTGTATATTGCTTTTGTCCAAATATGCAATTATGCTAAATTTTATCAGATTTTGTCCACCAATTGAGTTGGTGAAATTGTAGCTCGTTTTTTATGCTTATGAATTATGATAAATCGCTGTTCCTGTTGGCTATACATCTCTTTATAAAATTTAAAAATTGGACTAATTTCGCTTTGGTAAAAGTCTTTAACCAAGTAGTAATGTTCACATCCAACACATAGGTTGAATATCCGAGATATGAATTATGTTGTTCTTGTAACATTCTCCCTTATTATGATGGCTACCTTTAACAGATTTTTTACTGCATCCATCACAGCTATACTGTGGGCTCCCGAATATACTTTAACCATTTTGAAGTTTGACTAACTCCCTGACTATATTTTGAAATGCTTCATTTGTAATCACTTCTGACCTTTCTAATGTGATATAACGGAACTCTTTCGAGTCTGGACCTATCATACCGATAATTGAAGCAATTCACCCTCAACGATGTTATTTATATGACTGCCATTCCTGTTATGCTGTGCTTATGCATTGAATTGGTAGTTACTAAGAAGAAACTCGAGTAAGTTGCCTATATCATCATGTCTCTGATTCAGTATGTAACCTCTATTGCCTAGACCGAAACATTACATGCTGTCGTCATGCGTGCCATCATTGGCATATGCATAAGCAGTTTGCAATTGGAGCATCTTCCATGAGCCTCGGCATTGTTGTAGGGAGGAGTTTTCACTTGTTAGTTGCTAGTGAATGCAAAATATAGTTACTACATTTTACTGTACACTGGACCAGTAAAATATTCAAACCCCGACCATACTGACCCATGCTAGGTTTGTAATCTACACAATGTAACACAATATGTAGTTTAAAAATCTGTCTAAGCTGTTGACCTGAAAATTTTGAGCTTAGAAAAGTTTTATTGTGTGAATTAGTTAATAGATAAATCAGTTTTTTCAGCCTTTAATGTAAACCGGAAACTTCGGAAGGAAGGTAAAAACTAACCCTTGCAGTTTCTATTATAAAAAAGCCGCAGACATTAATGATCTTAATTTAGCGAGCAGCAAACCCGGTCTGATCTTCACATAATGGAAATCCCAGGCCGACTAGTCGCTAAACTAATACTTAGAAACAAAATGTAAAACAAATTATACACGAATTGAAGGAACTGCTAACCTATCCAGCTTAATAAGACTCTTACAAAAGGCATCTAAAATGATGTAAACAATCAAAAAAGTTAAAAGAAGTTCGCAGCCATCCTTAGGCGCATAATCAGCCCTCTATCCGACTCTCCAAATATCGACCAGCTTAGCATTAAGTTTATGGAATTGCTCCTTGGTGTTATGTATATCATAAAAATAGTCCCAGCTAGCATCTGCTGTAGTAATCCAATTAAAAACAATCATGGAATCTGTTTCGACATCAATTGAAGCTAAGCCCCAAGAAGTGCACAATCTCAAGCCCATGAGCAAGCTGCAAAATTCAGCTTCGTGTACACTCTACAGTCATGGAAGGAAAACAAGAGGAGAACGCCCACACCAACCTTCCAATAATGTCTTTACTTAAACGTCAAAAGTTACCTTTCAATAATATCTTTATTTAAATATAGGCTATAATTTATAATTTTCAAAAGAGCAAAGGATAACATGCTCAGTCAATATGTCTTGCTATCTTGGTAGGAGGATTATTGCTGGAGTCTGCAAGTGGCAGAAGACATAAATATCACCTGTTAGTGCATTAAGTGACTCAAGGATGTTTGAATCTCTCACATCCCAACCCAGTCTCAAGATTATGACTACTTTCACTATTACGTGATGCTGCATGGTCCAACCTTCTGTTTCAACACATTTCCATTTATATGTTTTTCCCATGGTTTTCAGTGCCGGTCGGCACAGCCCGTACCGGATGGTACGTGCCTGTTCCGACAGTTGTCGGCACGGCACGAATCAGCACAACACGTGTCAAAAAATTTAATATTTGAATTTTTAAATTAAATTTTTTTTTTTTTAAGAATAACAAATAAATATATATCGGCACGGTCGGCACGACACTATCGGTACATGCCGGGATCTGAGTTTACCGAAACTCGGTTTGGCTCGGCACAGAAAACCTTGGTTTTTCCTCTAGATAGACCTTGGATCTAAGGAATATATCATCTGAAATACCAGACTTGGATAAGGTGTTTTACACTTATCCTGCCATACTAATTGTTGGAGTTTTGTTAACAAGATGCCATTATTCATAAATCATTAAATCCTGTTCTAAACTTGTCTTGCTATTTTTTCATATATATTTAGTCAGATGACCCATGCTTCACTAATGCATTTGGTTCATTCATGATTCTGAGACTTTTGAATTTTCCTTTTTCATTTCTATATATAACTTCATTGCATCATTGAATCTGGGCCTTTAGTTATTCTAAACTCAATAGATCCATCATGTATCTTCGAACATAAATTTCATGTTTAGCTTAGACTTGAAGTCAGTATAGGGTCTTATGCAGTTGTATTTGCGTGAACTATCATTTGTAACAGCTGCAAGGTTTCCAAGCAGAAGACATAAAGCAGGATTATGATACTGGTAATGACGGATTTACAATGGTCACTTGCAAAGTCGATTACGATAAAATTGAGAGTTTGGAGGATGCAATCAACTCTTCTTGTAGTGGAAGGATTCAGTTTTATAAACATTAGCAAAATTTCCTTGCAATAAATACGGAAATTTGTTTGAAGGTTGAGTTTCACCAGTAGCTTGATTGACATAGAATAATGTACATTTATATTGTTTCTCCTTATGAGCCTTTTCACCTTGTCTGTGCAAATAGCCTGTGTAGACAAGTTTTTGTAGATATATTTATAAAATCATTATAGAGACTATAGCTCTAATATACGGTTACATGTTCAATCCCAGCTCGCTATGTGAATGAGCATGTGTGCTTGGTGTTTTACATCTCAGCATCTCTCAAAGAGCAAGGGTGTCTATTTTATCTCCTCCACAGGTACATTTCTCAAAATAAAAGAGAAGATAGCATAAGAAGGAAAGAAACGTATGTTTCTAAAGACTGTTTGGGAGGAATGGAACAAGGAAAAATGGCATATCAGCCTTTACAAGTCCGCCTTTGTTTTGAATTTGTTATAAACAACTGTCTTGAAATTTGTCATTTACATTTTAACTAATATATAAATATTATCTAAAAAAGTTTTCAATATTAAAAAATTTTTTTTGATGTAATTTATAATTTTTGTATTTAATTTTTTTTTAAAAAAAAAAAAATTAAATAGTGTTTTGAAACTTTAAAATTTTAGTCGGTTTAAAGATTATATTTTAACATGCTAAAACTTTGGACCCTCAAAACACCTATTTATAAGTATTTAAAAAAAAATTAAAAAAAAATAGATTTTGATATTTTTTCAAACAATAATTCTAAATAAATATTTTAAAAATTTAAGATAACAGATTGTAAAAAAAAAAATCTTCGTAAATAAAGTTTCAAGATTGGGCTGATATGCAAGTCTCTCAACAAGAAAACGGCCAATCCAGGTCGGGTCAGCCAAACCTGATTGGCTCATCATTCTAAACCCGACCGACTAAATCAGCCTTTCTGCACCAAATATTGGATCAGCTAGGATTTACTGAATCTGGCTATTCCAAGCTTTTTTCAAAAGTTATATTCTTTTAATTTTTTACACTTTTTAGTAAACTTAAAAACAAAAATTCTGTCAATACCGATCCTCAGATCCTTGTTGTACTAGCCCATCATTTATATGACTGGGTCAATATCCTTTCCAGTGTCGATCCCAATCCTAATTCGGGGTTTTTCTAACTTGTGAACAAGTAGGAGTTACATGAGTATCCAAGATTGGATCACAAATTATAATGGAAAAGCTTAACAAGCATCAAGTGTCTTCCAACCACTCGTCATAGCTGACACGACCGGCCTTACGAGTTACTTCAAGAAAATGATCAGTGTTCACAGGAGAGAACTTTCAATTTGTTGGAGTATAATACAACTCCGGCTACTTCAAGAATGCATAGCAAAATATATACAGCAGTATGCCGAATGAGAGATCCAAATATGCACAGAAGAAAAGAAACTAAAAATTGATCAGGAAGAAAAAAAAAAAAGAGAGAGTATGTTGAACCCTATGTTGTTCCTGTACGAAGGTGATCATCGGCACCTTCTCTCTAAAAGAAAAAAGAAAAGGTCCTTACTTGAATACATAGTTGGGACAGAGGACGGGAAAAAGAGTGGGGGCAAAGGATTTGACTTATGAACTCAAATCCTCTGCCCCCACTCTCTATCCCGTCTTCTGCCCCAACTCTTTAAAACACATGTTTACAAATATTTTTTGAAAAAAAATTCAACATAAAAATTGTAAATCTCATCACAACTTTTATATTGAAATTTTTTTTAAAAAATACTTCCAAGAATATATATATTTAGATCCTAAAGTGTTAACGGATTTCAAAACAGTTTTAAAATTCATTAAAATGTTAAGATTTTGGAATCTAAAACTTTTAACATAAAAGTTGTAGATCTTGATATTAAAAGCTTTTTCAAAAAATACTTATAAGCATGTGTTTTGAAGAGTTGGGACAGAAGCCAAGGTAGAGTGGGGCCAGAGTACGAAAGGATGTAATAGGTCATCATAAATTTGTGACTTTGAATTGTGAAATGAATCAAGAATGATCCCATAGAATGGTTCAATAATCTAGGATCAGTCAGAATATGGGAGTATGAACAGTGCTTGACTCTTAATTCAATCTACTAAAAGCTTCAGCCATCAGAACCACGAACTACTCAGAAAATGCGTAAATAGCATGCAAGCTTATCTCTACAAAGAAGGAACAAGCAGGCACATGAACACACACGCGCACATAAAAGAAAGCAATTGTATTGATACTAATGGCAGAAATAACCATGACCAACTAAAGACATGCTCAAGCACGGAGCTTCATAGAATAGTTTAAAAGATACTTTTCCATAATAGGAGGCATTATCAATGAGAGGATGGAGAAGCAAGAAAGGGCCACGGTCTAGTGAAGATGAAAATTATAACCAACATGGATATCGGAACATTTCATTAGCTACCCAAAGATTTATGTTGAGGAGTTCATAGATGAAATGCAGCACAAAACACTTTCCCTAAACAAAAGATTGGTACACTGACAGAAAGTAAAAGAAGGGCTACATTGGAGTTCATAAGAGTCACTAAAACCAACAACATGGACTTTCAGATCCTTAACTATCTAGCTCAACGAATTGCCTACCACCAAAACCAGCCAAGTCCAATCTTTTCACAGCTACCATCAAAAGAAACGCCGTCCATAACTTCAACATAGTTAGATATCACAGTCACATAGAACTAATGCACAACTAAAATCTATTCCCCTGCTACCACATTCTTTCTACCTACAAGAAGCTGAAGCTCTGCATGTTATCGACATCGATCTCTATATCAAAGCTGCTTATATCAACATCCTCACCCTGCATTCCGCCCACAGCCTCCTGGTTCACATCCCACTCCTCATTTATGTCTATAACAACAGGCTTCACCCGGTTCACCTCCCCAATTCTCCCAGTACTACCGGCGTTCTCGTTTGTGTCACTAATTTTCCTCTTAGCTGCACTATTTCCCACCTTCTTCACCGCCACTACTTTCGCATTCTTCCCAGTTCTCGGTTGCGCCAACAGAGGCTCACTGGCAACAACATTCTTCGGTTCAGTTTGGATTGGCTGCGGAAATTCAGCTCCTGGAAAGCCTAAAGGAAAGAATCCCCAAGAGCAGAAGTACATGTCAGTGCCAGGGACGATCTGAGGGGGCGAGGGGAGCTCGGTGGCGCAAAATGAGGCTTGGCAGCTGGGACATTTGAGGGTCCGGTTAATATAGACGCGCGAGGAATACTGGTGCACGTGGAAGCACGTGGAACACGCGCTCCAGAACAAGTCAGCATCCTGTCGTCCCTCCTCGTTATTAGCATTAGATGTTGTGCGGTCGGCAGGTTGGCGTCGAATAGGGATTTCTGGTGGTGGTCGGAGAGGAACGGAGTAAGCCTGGCGAGATCAAATCGATGGCGGCAACACCAGCGGGGGAGGATGAGAGGTTATTGAGGAGGAGGGAGAGGCGGCGGAAGCTGCGGGCTATATCGGCGGGGGAGGAGGAAAGGGGTTTAAGGCCGAGGATGGAGTAGTAGTTGAGGGGGCGAGATTGGTAGGCGAGGAGGACGTCGGCGGCGGCGAGGATGGAGTCGGCAGTGGAGTCGGAGGAGAAGGGGTCAAGCTCCAGGGCACGCTCCGCTAAGCGCTTGCAGCCGACGAGGTCTCGGGCCGAGAGCAGGCGATCGGCGATCTGCAGCCACCGATGGGCTTGCAAGCGGCGGTCCACGTCGCCGCTGCCGCTGCTGCTGTCGACGCCGGCGGAGGATCCGCCAGAGAAATCCATTTGTTGGTAGTGGGAGGATAACTGAGGAGGAGTTAGCTAAGCAGTGTAGTGTTGGTGTGTGTCGGAAGGAGGTTTGCACAAGCGTCTGCTGTTTATTTATGAACTTGTGTACTCTACTTTGACTTGCTGGCACAGAGAGGGAGAGAGAGAGAGAGAGCAGTGATGAGTGAACCGGTGTTTTGTTGGGGAATATGGGGGTCTAAACCAAGACGATGTTTTCGACCGAAGAAAAAACAAGACAAATTTAGTGTTGCAAACGTACGGGCGGCAGAGCCGGCCTGCACGGTTTGATACAGGCTATGGACATCCGCACGGTCGCTATAGCAGGCTGGCTCAGCCCGTTCCACTAAAAATGTCGGCTCGGCTCGGCCGGCAATCGTCCCGCGATTTAAAAAAAAATGAGATAGCATATTATAGAATAAAGAAAAAAAAATTAAAAAAATATTCGTATTTTTGTGTACATTGAGAAAAATTGGAGAAATCAAAATTTATATTAATCGAAATGTTTCAAATACAAAATCAAACACTACGTAAATTAATCAACAAATTAAATACAAAAATAAAATAAAAATTTAGTCTTGTGCATTTTCGACCAAATCTTCTAAATTTTCTCCTTAAATTCTTCGCGTTGCGTCGATCTAATCTTTCATAAAGACGCACATTTTTAACTTTGTTGCACTTAAGTGGTGCCTTCTATCACTCAGTATACAAGCACTTGCATTGAAAATGGGACGTTGAAACGGCTAATAGCCGTTGCAGCGGCTGACGCGTCGCTCGCGTCAGTGAGTGTGTCAAAATCAAAAAAAAGAAAAAAAAGAAAAAAAAAAAGTGACCTAGGGGCCGGCCCGCCCAGCACGAGCATTCCAGCCCGGCTTGCGCAAAAACCAGCCTGCTCGGGTAGCCGGTAAGGTGGGCTCGCCCGCGGCCCGGCGAGCTGGCTAATGTACGAGCCGCAAGCTAAATTAGCATCTCTGGACAAATTCATAATTATTTCTTTTTATTTTAAGGAAAATACTACTCACCCCCAACAAACTACCCAATAAATCACACACAATCAATCTCCACCACACACATACCTCGTGATCCGCACAACTCCCTCGTGATTCACACAAAATATCAAAATTACAAATATACCCATCGTGATGTGTGGTCTTGATTGTGCCACGTCAGCATGTGTGATTTATTGTGTGGTTTCTTGGGTGTGCATAGCAAAACCCTTATTTTAATTATCGTGGTGTATATAACGCAAACGTATACTTTCATATAAATTCAAAATCGCAACAAATTTTTATGCCCAATCCCGTCCTATAAATAGACCTTATATGAACAGAAGTTCCTGCCAAAAGAAATTTTTTTTTTAAAAAAAAAAAAAATTCTACGAAAAGTTCACCACATACGGCCTCGAATCCGAATGATGATATTTCCTTCAGTGCCCCATATTGAACAACCCAACCACGCATGCATACGCCATGTACCAGACATTTCCAATACTATCAAAAAAAAAGAAAAAAAGAAAAAAGAAAAAGAAGAAGAACAAAATGTCTTATTCTTTTGAAAAACGAAGTAATTCGTACTCCTAAAAACAACTTTAGGGTAGTTAAACTAATTTCTAATGGAAATCTCAAGACCTCAATAATTTATAGCAACATCATTCCCTTCAAAAGACTGTAAATTATTAAAAAAAAAAAAAAAAGGAACAACATGCCTAGAAGCTAAGAAACATGCGAAGTTGCTTGATTCATAGTGATCGAGTTCGTATTCGACCGATATACTAAGTGTTTGGAAACGTAATAGGCTAAGAGATGTTCACAAGGAACCACACAGATGTAATTTTAACGTGAAAACCCTCAGCTAAATATAAGGTAAAATACGGATCCTACGCGACCACCGAAAATATTTCACTATGAGAAAAAGAAAAATGCACTGATCTCTCAGGAATGTCTGAGTTCTTCAAACAGCTCGGACTTACATCTCTCAATCTTCTAGTACAGTAGAAGCTTCCCTCTAAACTGACGATAAGATGAAAAATTTATAGGTAGAGTCGAACAGTTGGGATAGATAAGTGCAGATCGTGGATATTCGCATTATCCGATCAACGTGCGACCCTGCTCTGCCACATGCCACCAATTCAGACCGAGTCTTCCGCATAATATCCTTCCCCCGCTTAGGCTGACTTGGTCAGTCCAAAGTCGCGAAAGTCGCATAGAAGACGAGCACCGACATCGTCTGCTCGCCACATGTCCTGCAAGATCTGTGACTACATCATATAAATATTCCCAATAACAATCCAATATTTTCTTCAGTATCACAATTTTAAATTTTCCTACTCTCTCAACTTCCATATGTAACTTTCTATATTTGCTAAACTTCTGTAAATAACTTTGCATATAAATATACAATGAAATCACCTAAATCTTCAAGGGGATAAGGTGACTGTTTTCTTCCAAGCTTATATGGTATCAGAGCATTGAAGCCTTACGGCCAAAGATCATCGGGACTCCATGGCTTCTTCTACAACGGGCTCTTCTTCATCTACTTCATGTTCTCTTCGATTTCGTCCACTAACTCGTCTTCGTTGGTGATATCTAACATCACAAATCTTGTTCCTATCAAACTTGACGGAACAAATTATCTTATGTGGAAGTCACTTTTCGAACCTATCTTACGAGATCACAAGCTAATGGGATTTTTTGCTAGACTACGTCAGCACCAGAAAAAAGTGATCCAAATTATCTTGATTGGTACGAGCGCGATCAGATGCTTCTTTCGTGGATTAATGCCACTCTTTCACTCTCTGCATTGCCATATGTCGTTGGATCTGGGTCGGGGAAACAAGTTTGGGATATACTTGCTCGAAGATATGCCTCTGTAAGGCCAGCCCACATCATCGGTTTCTGAAGCAATTACACAAATTGAAGAAAATAATCACTTTCCATGCAAGAATATTTACAAAAGTTCAAGATTATCAATGATCAACTTGCCGCATGCGGTGATCCAGTAAAAAATTCAGAACTTTTGGTATGTATCTTGGATGGCCTTCCTTCTAATTATTGCCAAATTGCTTCTGGTATTCGTGCACGTGCCCAATTTGAAAACTTACATCTTGAAGACATTCATACTGTGTAGATATGTGAAGAACTTAAGTGTTAATGATGATTATGTTGAACCCATTCCATCTGCTTTTGCTGCAAGTAAATCAAATAATCGAACCAACACGTATGAACGCGGACCTGGTGCTTCTTACTATAACAAGCCGAATACTCAACGTCTGAACGAAAATCGACGCGTGCCGACCAGGGTTACAAATTCTACACCACCATCCTACATTCATGATCAAGCAAGAAGGGTCTAGAATCAATTTTCATCAAATATTGGACTGTTATCACATATAGCAACATAATGGAAAGCTTCAAGACCTCAAAAAGCGACAAAGATAAATAGATGCTGTTCATGACTAGCTCGATAATCTAGCTGAAGAATCATCTTGCTCAGTACATTTGATTTCTACCTGCTTGCAGCAGGAAGCAAGTATCCCGCTTCTTAGGAAGACCATGGTGCAAGTATTTGTAACTGTAACTTAAATGCACACTTATGTAAGTACTTACTGTGTTAGCTTGGCACACACGTATAACACCTGTAACAAAGTAAGATTAGTCAATTGTCCAAATAAAGGACATGTTATAGTGAATAACAATAACTTTACTCTTTTTTTTCAAAAAAAGTAGGAAAGAAGAATACCAATGACTTCCAAATGCTCTAGGGGCACCGCTCAAAGAGTAAAACAATACGCCAAGACAAATCTTGATGTCTGGCAAATGGTTTTCGTACACATTTAAAATCTTCATTTCTAAAATCCATCCCAAGATATTGGACCCATTTTGACCATATACTGAAAGCGATTGTACCAACTGGTGTATCAAGAGAGACCATCGATTTCCCCTTTTGAAACATCATTTGAGACAACCACTTCTTGTGTTTAACAATTGGTATATCAATTGGTACGTCCGTTATATCTCACCAATTCATTCCTAACATCCATCCCAAGACCTTGAATATCACCTCTTTCGACCATATATTAAAAGTGGGTGTATCAATTGGTTTATTGAAAATAGGCCCCCGCGTAATACTATGGCTCTTCTTCATTTCAAACACCAATTGATACAACCACTTTCTATATGGCGGTGATAGGAAAGATTCACGGTAATGATATAAGAAAGAACAACGGTGCCAAATTCCAAGAAGAAAGCAAAAGACATCCAACTACCTTGACCTAGCATAACACCAAAGTAACACATTTATTAACTCATCCAATCCAACAATCATATTCTCCTTCCCTTAACGTTGAGGTATCGCAAAACATAATAAAAGCTATAAATTATATAAAGTATAAACATAAACCAAATGAGGCTTACAATCATATTCTCCTTCCCTTAAAGTTGAGTTATCCAAAATATAATAAAAGCTATAAATCATATAAAGTATAAACATAAACCAAATGAGGCCTAAGCTTTTAAATTCACACGATGATACCCATTTTGGATGGGGTTCCTTGTAAACAAAATCATTGCTCCTTGTCTATTGTCTACGGAAACGGTTACCTTTTCTTCTATTCATCATAAAGCTGGTTGACTAGCAACGCGAAAAGCATTAGATCACGTCAACCAACGTCAGGTAAAAGGGTAGTGCACCGCTTTTCTATGTAGAATAACAAAATTACAGGAGATTTTATATAAAAAAGAAAAAGCTGGTGTATCACAAGAAGGAGACGGTTGTAATTTTTAACTTATTATCACTATATTACCAAAACCATCACTACGATTCAATAAATGGATCTATGTAGCCAGGTTTATAATATCTAACCCACTATTTAGAAACTGAATTGTAGTTCAACTTGAAACCAAAATTCAATTTCTAGACTTACGGTTGGTCAAAACTGCTAATAATTTCTTACAGTAGTATGATTAGTCAAAACTCACTTAATGTTTTGATCTGATTGTAGCAAGATATGCGATCATGTGCCAACATACCCAACACCAAGCAAAACGTGTGTCGCTGTAAACATACACAACCTTCTAGGTAACATGGTCAAACACTTGCAACTAATCGTTACCTTGTAGGAGTGAATTATCATATCATGGAGTACAACATATGAACTCTTTCTGTAAGATCAATTTGCAGCTAAACGCTCCAATATATCTTCTCCCGTTACCCATAAGAGACAAGATTCCATATAAGGCAAATCAACATCTTGACTTCAACTTTATATTAATTGACAATCTTCACCATAATTAGTGTTATTAAAGGCGAAAGGCGCTCTAAGGCGCCAAGGTCTCAAAACGCCCGAGGGCACAAAGCGCTCTCGAGGCGCTCGCCTAGGCGACATGAGGCGCTAATGCAAGTTTATCATGAATATAGAAGTAGAATAAGAGAAAAATAATGAAACTAATATAACATCATACCTTAAATTTTTCAAGGGTTTTAACAAATAAGATGCATGTCAAATTCATAACATAAATACAAAATACATAAACTTAAAATAAAACAAAAATAAAATTTCAAAAGAAACTTTATGTATATTTAACATTCCAACAAGTTTCAAATATAAATTACTCAGCTACTGAATTCAATGTCAAAAAGAGAATAAGCAATATAACCAAATACAAGAATTACTAATTATATTTTTTCAATCAATGTATCTTCTGCATCATCTAAAATTTTCTTCACGAATCATTGCATATGTAACTTCAATTTTCTTTAAGAGTCTTCGAAGTTTATTTCTATATTCAAATCTCTTACATCCTTAAGTTTGAAGGGCTTTGCTTTTCTTTCTTCTTGAGATTGTAGCTGACTTGCTCTTGTAGCTTCCTTAATGCTGCTGCATTGCCTTGCCACTCTCGCAAATCAAATGTATCCTCAAAACTAATTCTCTTATTTCATTGGTGTATATGGTATCTATCTCTCAACTATCATTCTTGCTTATCAATTCATCCAATTGAATAGGATAATAACTCTCGTAAATCATATCGAGCCTTAAGTGTTTGATTATACTTTTTTACTCTTCATTTAAGTTTTTTTCAACCCTTAAAAGAGAAAAGTAAAAACGGCACATTATTCTTAACTCGCTATTTTCTTACATATAAGCAAGGCGCTCACTCTGGCGCCTAGGCGAGCGCGCGCCCGGGCGAGCGCCTTAGTAGCGCCTTACTAATACTGCCTCGCCTTGACCTTCTTAAGGCGCCCGAGCCTCGCCTCGTCTCGCCTTAGCGCCTAGGCGAGCGCCCGGGTGCCTTTTAATAACACTGGTCCATAATGGCAACGAAACTCCTAGACTATACAATTCACCTAATCTTAAGATAAGAAAACCTAGTCATGGATGAAACTGAATATTGCAAATAGCAGACCTAGCGTTTGAATCACAAGACCAAGTGCTAAAAACTCAATTTGTAAAGATCTAGCCATTCCCTGGATCAAGTCAGATCCGTATTACCAATAAAAAGAAGAATATTGTCATCTAAGAGGCTTCGGCAATAAAGTTGAATGCCACATCAAGGAAACCTCCAATAGCCCCAGAAACTATTGCCTATGAGAAGCAGAAAGTTAAGAGCACCTGAAACCAGCCAATAGCCCCAGAAACTATTTCTTATGAGAAGTAGAAAGTTAAGAGCACCTGAAACCATAATCGTATGCTTGCCACCTCTTCCCATCCATCAAAAAACATAAACTGACATGACACGGAGTATTTTTGGAATATCAGATGCAACCACTGTTACACAAAAATGATTTAGTTCTAGATGCTGGAAAAGTGCAATGGCACCATCTGCATTAGATCATCATAAGCAAGGGTAGTCCAGACATTTCCTCCATCAAAATGCTGAGTTAATGCTCATACAAAGAAGCCAAGGTTCAGAAATTCAGTATGAAATTGTACTAAACATAATTTGGGACAAAATAACATGTTATGAAACGATTAGGATCGGTTCACGTCGGCGGCCCGGACGCGGCGAAGATAAGACACCGGCGGCCCGGTGGCGGCTCTACAAACTATTGTAATTAAAATTACTTTATTTCTTCCCTACTTTTCCAATAAAGGTTATAAGCTATATATATAGAGGCTATTCCTCCATATTCCTTTCATACACATTCTATTAATAAAAATCTCCTAATATAAATACTTCCTATTTCAAATATTCCTACTAAAGATATTCCTATTACAAATATGCCTATTAAAAGTATTCATAATATAACTTTGACTAATCTGAACTTGATCCGTGATCCGTGTCCTCTTGCGGCTAGAACCCTGCTGACTGTACATAACATTCTACCCCTCTCGAAAACAACCTTGTCCTCAAGGTTGTCATGCTCAGTTAATCCAGAATATTGATATCGTCCAAACCACCGAAATAGATAAGTTGAGTGAATTTGCAGCAGGTCGGGCTTGTGAAAGTAAAGGCTGAAAATTTTCATGATGACATAGAGCCAATGTAGCACGAATCCAATGGTTGAGGAAAAGTCAACTTCCATATCCTCGATAGTTTCCTCATAATATCCATTGTGGCACAACTCAAAGAACAAAGCTAATCGATAAGTAAAACGAAGTGAGGTGCTTGCTCTTTTTAGCTCTCCCTGAATATTGCCTTTGGACCGTCAATAAATATTCGATAATTGTTTGTTCGGACTCAAATTTATTGTCAGCTTTAATGTTTCGTAACTCAATCAATATGTGCGCACTGAGTAACTGCCGAGAGTGGAAGATTGCGAGGCGCCAACTGTTTTCTGTTCTCTTGTAAATTGTTGGTGATCTTTCAATGTCATCAGTTTACATCCATTAATTTTCATGAATGCTGTTGCTGATTCAGAGGTGCTGATGCAGATGAGGGTTGCGTTCTGGAAGAGTTCGTAGTGATATGGTGACAAAAACTCTCTTGGCATACCGAAGGAGTAACAGTGCTCGTGGTGGGCCCGGGAGGAGTCAGTTCTGCTGTTCTGCTGCGGCGCTGACCATTAACAGCTGACTAGTTCAATTGGTTGGTATCGTCTTCAGCTAAAGGCTTTATTGCAGTTTTGGGCAGAGAAGGTTATGGGTTTAAATAAATCCGAAGATACTTATATTGATTCTGCATGATCACACGATGTTCAGAACGTATTAGTTTGTGACGCGTTGAATTTGCAGCTCGACCAGGACAGTATTAGTAATCTTTCATGACTTTTGCCAGTGATGTGCGGAAGGTGATGCGTAGGAGGACAACTGGTGGTTGTGGTGTGTTTCCAGTAGTCGGCCATAGATTTGTTTTTTTTTTTTTTTTTTTTTTTTTTTTTTTTTTTTTTTTTTTTTTTTTTTTTTTTTTTTTTTTTTTTGGGGGGGATGGTGATTGGTGGAGATACGTAGAAGCACAGCGATAACGAGGATTCGGGACCGACTGCTCTGATACCAATTTGTTATGAACCGACTCGGATCGGCTCACGTCGGCGGCCCGGACGCGGCGAAGATAAGACACCGGCGGCCCGGTGGCGGCTCTTCAAACTATTGTAACTAAAATTACTTTATTTCTTCCCTACTTTTCCAATAAAGGTTACAAGCTATATATATAGAGGTTATTCCTCCATATTCTTTCATACATTCTATTAATAAAAATCTCCTAATATAAATACTTTCTATTACAAATATTCCTATTAAAGATATTCCTATTACAAATATGCCTATTAAAAGTATTCCTAATATAACTTTGACTAATCTGAATTTGATCCGTGATCCGTGTCCTCTTGCGGCTAGAACCATGCTGACCTGTACATAACATAACACAATTACAATTATCGCAAAAAATAACATCACATAAAAGTCTGAACACGACTAAGCAAAAAATAACAGGGACACAATAAGTGGATATCATCAAAGTCCAATTTTTGTCTCACCTAATTTCTGTGAATCGAACTTTCAAAATTAACTTTTGTTCAACTTTGAAGATGCATCTTCCTTCCTAAATGTAGCCTTGCCTTCTCTTTTCCACTGTTGGCTATCTTCAGAACTTATGTAGGCACTTAATTAGCTTATTTGGGCTCTTTATACTACTTCTGTACAGTACCTGATGCAAAAACTTCAATACAATGAAAAAGTAGTCAAAGAAGTCCATATGAACTCCTTATTGAATTAGCCGCATAAACAGCATAATGTCAAAATGGATGTAATTAGGTCTAGACACCCAAACAATTTAATTTCAAAGTGACTTGCCATAAGTGATTTTTTTTGATTTTGGGATCAAAATGATCAGCTTACAGAAGTATAAGGTGAAAAGAAGAAGAAATATACAAGGATCTTAGCTGATCAGGTTAAAAGAAGAAGAAGAAATATGCAAGGATCTTAGCGATAAGGTGAAAAGACCTCCAACATCAACATCTCCAGGCGGATCACAGGTCGGCGTGCAATAGCTCTCTGGACCACTAAGAGAAACACACATTAAATTGACTTTCTTTATAATTTTGGAAGAAAGAAAGAAGAAAGAATGAAATTGAGGAGCACCTGAAGCCCTGGATGAGAGGGTTTGTGAGGGAAAAATTCGACGTCGAAGAGAATTAGGTTCAGCTGCTAGAGTGCATGCTGCCAACCACCCGCACGTCCAAGAAGAAGATGGTGGCCGAAAAAGGAAAGATATGAGCGAACCTGCTCGTTCCGGCCGCAACGGCATGCAGGAGCTAAGAAAGTCCGGATTGAGCGACAATTGGGTCTGAGATTTTGGCGTATTTTATATTTTTTTAAGGGAGAATTGCGTTTCAGCCCTCCCGTTTCCCAAAATTGACGTTTCAGCCTCCCGAAACGCGTTTCCCCGCCGACGTGGCGGCGCGCGCGTGCCGCCACGTGGCGTTTCGGGGGGCTGAAACGCGCGACCCCAAAATTAGGGGAGCTGAAACGCAATTCTCCATTTTTTTAATAGAATTTAACCTACTTATACTTCTAATTGATTTTATCCGAAATATAATCTTTTTACTGTATAAAATAATTAAAATATTCTCATTCTGATAAAAAAGTATGCGAACTCTCACGAATACATACAAATACTCATAAATATTTTGAACACATCCGATATTGATAAATACGAGCGAAAATTTTTTATACCCAAAAATAATATACACAAACACTTTCAAATATCTCCAAACATCCACGAACACATTCGAATATTTATGAATATCCGCTAACACTTTACAAACAATATGGATGTTCAGTAATGTCCGCAGAAATTCGTGAGTGTTAGTGAATATTTGTATACGTTCACATATACTTGTGTGTGCTTGTATATTTTTCAAAATGAAAAGATTTAGAACGTTTAGATATTTCATAAGATAAACTGATATATTTCGATCAAAACCGATTATAAAATACAAAAATATCAAATCGTAAAAACATGAAATGACAAAAAATTTGTTAAAAGTATATATATATATATATAACTTATTTTAATAGTTAAAAAAGAATAAAAGTACAAAAAAGGAGCCGATTTATCCTTTTTTCTAAAAAAAAATGTAATGGATTCATTCCTTTCAGTCACACTTATCTGACAGGCTTGGCGAGCCATCACCGGCAGCTGACGCGCCTCTTCCCGGAGCATGCTATCTTGCTCTCACTTCTGATCTCAGAACTCCTGCCGCTCCATCGCCTGCTTCATCAACCCCTTGCCTTAAATGACGTAGAGACGTTGACCCCGAGGCCCGCGCAGAAACCGCTGCCGGTGCCGTGCTATAAGCTACGGCGGTATCGCGCCGCACTGACGCCGTCAAGAGCGACGGCTATTCTTCAAGCTGTAGTAGCTGGAGCGGAGGGATGAGTAGGAATTAGGAAAGCTTCGGTGGTGGTCGGCGAAGGATTGGGAAAGCGCCATTACACCGCCCTTCTGCTTAACCTGTTTCTGCAGCCCATTACACTCGTTCTTTAGCTCGCGCTTTTTGCATACAAAGATAAATTTTCCCTCGACGGTGAAACATAGAAAAAAACATAAGAAATTATTATTAAAATAATAAAATTTGATATAAATGTTTCATGTCAGATTGATGAATTTGAAGTCAGCTGTTTATCGTAAGGAACCAAAAAAAATTGACTGACAAAGTAAATGGGGGCGTTAATACAACATCTAAAATTTTAAAATTTCCGCCTAAAAAGCAATTCAATTTTTTAATTTTAAAAATTACAAATAAAATTTATGTTTTTCACTTATTATGCAACATCTTTTGTTCACTCTTTTTTTTTTTAACGTCAACTTATTTGATATATTTTTAATTATTTATAAAAATGTTTGAATCATAAGACTATAAATTTTAATTTAATTTATAATTTTATACTTAAATTTTTTTACAAAAATAATATTTTAAAATAAATATAAAAAATTTAACCTTTTATGTTCAAAGTTTGCCAAGGTGATCTATCTGTTTCAACCACAGGGTATCCGATCCCCCTCGGACACATGGCTATTGGTTGCATCTATGGTATTTGGAAGACTAATAAATCTGGAACCTATTATAAACTCTTATTCATATTTTTTTATATCAAAAAAAATATTTTAAAATATTTTTATTTTTTAATTATAATAATTATTAAACTCAATCAAAGTTAATTATTTATATTTTAAAAAAATATTTGATATATCAAAATTTTAAAAGATTATTTTCAATTCCCTAAAATTTTAAACTTTTTTTAAAAATATTATTAATTGTTTTTTAAATATTAAAATTATAGATTATATGTAAAAAATTCTATAATAAATAAAATATTTTTAATTACAAAAATTTAAAATTTTAAAATTAACTTATAAAATTGTAAAATTATAGACAGATTTATAATTAATTTGAATCTATTGCAAGTGGGCATTTTTCCGGAGCCGGCTCCCCTGGTGCGACCGCACCAGGGTGTAGGAAATCCTGCGGTCCCGATCGTGCCACTTCAGCAATACGGATCACGAACATCAGATAAAATTTTCGTTCGCTTATTTGATCTATTTTTAGGTGTTTTTAGGAAACACTTTGAACTACAAAGTTGTAGATTTTAATGTGATCTACAACTTTGTAGTTGAAATTTTTTTCAAAAAATACCAAACGTTATGTCAAAAATTTATAATTATCTTTTTGACATACTCGTTTGGCATTTTTTAAAATAATTTTTTTCAACTAACAAAGTTGTAGATTCACATCAAATCTTACAAATTTGTAGTTCAAAGTTTTTCCTAAATATACCTAAAAATAGGTCAAATAAGCGAACGAAAATTTTATCTGATATCTCGTGATCCGCAATTACTGACGTGGCACGATCGCGCCCGTTCAAAATCCTACACCCTGGTGCGGTTTTCCGCCCCAACCAACGGAGCCGGCTCCATTTTTCCATGCTACTCTTACCTGCATGGAAACTATCGGGCGCGGGTTTGTTGATTCCAACAGATCAGGAATTACAAAATTGACCGTCTAGACTCAATCCATCAATTATGTATGGCCCACGAGATTTCATCTATTTATTTAATATATTTTAAAATATTTTAGAAAAAAATATTAAATAATAGTTCAAAATTTTTTTAAAAAATATTAAATAATATACTAAAATTTTTTTAATATTTTAATTATATTTTTTATATATTTTTTGATATTTTTTCGAAAAAATTAAATTATAAGTTATAGATTATATTAAGATATAAAATTTTATAATTTAAAAATTATTTAAATAAATAGATAAAAATTTATATAGTATCTCGTATTGTGTGATGAATTAAATGGAGACGGTCGATTTTTCTGCACTATGATTTGCTAGAACCAGCAAAGCCGCGCCCGGAAACTATCAGTATCCGTTCCTGCTTCCTACTTCGTCTGAATTTGTGGGTGTGCTTACCCAACCGGTGACCAAAACCCCCTTTTCGTTCAAGTAAAACTAGTTTGCATTGTTACCCCCTTATCTTGTAAAAGATTAAGAGTCAGTAACTCTCAACACCCTCTCGCTCTCACTTTTACTATTCATTAGCAGAGTGTACTCAACGTTGTGCCATTAACGATGGGGAAGAAGCCCATGATAAATAGCGGCGGCGAGAAGCTCCACCTCCCATTCTCCGCCGGCGATAGTGTCGAAGTTCGCTCGGACGACGAGGGGTTCTGCGGCGCGTGGTACGAAGCCAAAGTTGTAAAGCCCTTCCACAAGAGGCGTGGCTGCTTGATCGAGTACTCTTCGCTCCTCTGCGAACAGGATCAAACGAAGCTTCTAAGGGAGACCGTGGCCCTGTCCAATATCCGCCCGCCGCCGCCGCGCCAAGCCCCAAACGCGCCGCCGTATGAGGTGTACCAGACTGTGGAGGCTTTCCACGCCGAAGGTTGGTGGCCTGCTGTGATTACCCAAGTAAAACTCGCTAGCGGTAGTAAAGCAAAGTCAACAGCGGCGGTGAAATATGTGGCCACGTTTCCCTCGACGAGGGAAACGGAGGAGTTCTCGCCGGAGGAGGTGAGACCGTTCCTCGTTTGGGAAGATGGATGTTGGATTGAACGCGAAGATCAAAAGGTAGCATTTCAGTTTTCATTTTTTCTATGAAATGCTATTAAAAGCATGCTGAGAAAATTCTAGCATTTTAGATTTACTTGTTTGTTTTTTCATTATAATTTTTCTGTGATAGTGAGACTCTGTATACCTGCGGATTTGCTCTAACTGACTCCGATCTGTGTACGATTATTTTCTTTTATTTTTTTAATACAGCGAAATGTTCCTAATAAAATGTTGCAAACACTTGTGAGAAATGTTTTAGGGCAGGGATACAGTAAGTAAATTTTTTATTAAATTTCTGTGGTTTGCGTGTTCGTTTATAAATTTTTGCGATAGCATTCGTGTTTCCGGCGCTGGGTTTAAGGGTTTTGTTTTCTAATATGGTATTTATCTTTGCTGTGTGTCAGATTTTGGTGAAAAAGAAGTTTTAAATTTCTGTAAAATGTTTTTGGACAAGGATGTAGTGTAGGGTTTTTCCCACTTTTGTTTTTAATTTTTTGGTAATTGTTGTACATTTACCTTTTTGGGAGAAATTCGGATGTGGATAACCCACCATAGTGCTGCATCGATGAAGCAAAAAAGAAAGTTTCATTAATCAGAATACAGCAGTGCAATGGCAATAAGAAAACATAACTATGAAAAAATACATGCAAAGAACAAAAACCAACACACAAATTTTTGTTCACTCATATTTTAGCAGTTTTTATTCGTGTTTACGGTTTCAGCTTCTATGCTTTAATGACTTGTTTAATCGAGATGTTACATGTTATAATGAAGTTATTGGTGTCGTTGAATCTACAGTTTTTTTTTTTAAAAAAAAAAAATAGTTTTCAATGTCTTTGGTTTATCAGGAGATGTCATAATCTATGTTTCAAGCTAGAACTAGAATAAGTATAATGCTTTTTTGCGACAGTATTAATCTGCCTCTTTTGCTCTGCAAACTAAATAAATACCATATAGATCCTCTGCATTACTCATCTCTAAAATTCTCTCTAATTTATGATAAATTAATATTTTAACGTATTTTTTGAAAAAATTTTGAACACAAAAGTTATAATTTTGATGAGATCTACAATTTTTATGTTCAACGTTTTTCCAAAAAATATTTCTAAATAGATATTTTGGACCTCATAAGTAGTAACGGGTTTGAAAACAATTTATATAATCTGTTTATACCAGTTAAGATGTTGAAACTCCAAACAAAATTTAGAAGCATTTTTTGAAAACATTTTGAACATAAAAATTGTACATCTTATCAAAATCTACAAGTTTCGTGTTCAATTTTTTTTCAAAAAATACATCTAAATATTAATTTTTATCATGAATTTGAGAAAACTTGAGGGATGAGTAATGGAGAGAATCTACACCCTTAAATCAAACCATGTGGTGTTATAGTTATTTCCCCCAATTATGAGCTTGGATTTGCTAGGATTTTGCTTATATATATTTCTTGGATTTGGGTCATACGGTGTGATGGACTTAGTTAAATTTATCATGTGTGCTATTGCTGTTGTTTCTTTTCCTTTTATGAGCCTCTATTGTCTTGGATTTTACTTGTTTTTAGGTGATCATTTGCTTACAATTAATCAATTTATGTTGCTTATATTGAAGTATCCATGTAGTGTTTGTCTTGGATTATTGGATATATACTTGCTTCGATGTATATGCATCTGCATGTTCATTTTTGTGCATATATTGTAAATGTGTGCACATACACCTATATTTATTTTTTATTTTGGTTATGTGCCTTTTAATCAATACACAAATTTCTGATCACTCGTATTTTAGCAATTTTTATTCGCGTTTATGGTTTCAGCTTCTAGGCTTTAGTGCCTTGTTTGATTGAGATGCATCATGTTATAGTTATTTGTGTCGTGGAATCTACAGTGTTTTTTTTTAATAAAAATTTTAAGTTTCGATGTCTTTGGTTTGTCAAGAGATGTCATAATCTATGTTTCAAGCTAGAACTAAAATAAGTATAATGCTTTTTTGCTAGAGTATTAATCTGCCTTTTTGGCCCTGCAAACAAATATAACTACCATATTTAAATCAATCCATATGGTGTTATAGTTATTTCCCCCCCATTATGAGCTTGGATTTCATAGGATTTTGCTTATTTATGTTTCTTGGATTTGGGTCATACAATGTGATGGACTTAGTTAATTTTATCATGTGTGCTGTTGTTGTTATTTCTTTCCCTTTATGAGCCTTCAATCGTCTTGGATTTTACTTGTTTTTAGGTGATTATTACTTACAATGAATAAATTTATGTTGCTTATATTGAAGTACCCATGTAGTATTTGTCTTAGATATATATTTGCTTCGATGTATATGCATATGTATATTTTGATGCCTATCCATGTAATGTTCATTTATTTGTTATTTTGGTTTGGGCCTTTTAATCTTTTAGAGTTGTTAAGGGGAAAAAGATCCCGCATGTTGTTGCATGGACTCTCTTTTATTCCAGCACAGCTTGCTTGGACATTTCAATTGCTAGACAAGCTTTGGTCTTCAAATGTGAGGCATGTTTCCGATACGTGCTTGTTGGACACTTCATTTACTAGATCCCGCATGTTGTTGCATGGACTCTCTTTTATTCCAGCACAGCTTGCTTTGCCTTAAAATATACACCTCTCTCTCTCTCTCTCTCTCCTCTTCTTCAATTTATCTGTTTCATTTTATATTTCTTTATTTTAGTACAACTGACCAATGCAATTTTCTATGATCTTAGATGCTGCTTTTAATAGCGGAAAAAATCTTACATGGTTTCGGTCTAAGATATACGATATTGCTCTGCAGGGAGAAGCTGAGCGTCACTTTGCTGTTGGAACACTGGTCGAAGTGTCAGGAGACAAAGACAGTTACGGGGCATCTTGGTTCATCGCTACAGTGAAGAAAGTTATCAATGGCTCCACTGTCTTAGTAGAATACGATAAACTAAAGGGAGAGAATAAGGTTCCCCTTCTAGAGATATTGGATGTTCAATATGTTAGGCCCGTTCCTCCAAAGCTGGATGAGACTAAATATAGGGTGCTTGACAAAGTGGAGGCATTTTATGCAGACAAGTGGATTTCTGCTTCGGTTGAAAAGATTTTGTCAGATACAAAATACCTAATCCGCTCCAAGTGCTTGCCGGATGACATGATAGAGTTTGATAGGTCCAACCTCCGCCATTGTCAAGATTGGAAAGATGACCATTGGGTTCAAGTTTCTAAGGTATCTTGCCTCCTCTTGACATAAAATTATCTATTTTAAATTTGTAGTTTCTACTTTTTACCGACAACGAGGAAGAACTTTTTCATATCTTAAGCTTGTAATCCTTGCCGTTTAAAGTTCTATAGCTCTTATATTGTTACTGGTGACCCCTCTAGACATGCGAGACACTAGACATTTAATATGTGGTTCTGTGACTGCATCCTCCTAACCATCAAAATTTTTGACAAAATACATGCACGAGTGAAAGCATAAATCATAACTTGGTCTTTAGCGCTCTAATGGTGACTGATAGATGAAATTTACAATATATGCTAAGCTTCATAAGGATAATCAGTAGCGGCTATGTAGGTCATCAAGATTTTGTTCTTTTGATATTACTGATATCTTAAAGAACTTATTTTCAACACTGGCATTTATTTTTAATCATGGCATAATGTGTTAGTACGGATGGCATTTATTAGCTTACAGAAGACAGTAGAAGCTTAAAGATGTGCGTAGTAAAAAACAAAAGAAAGCCTGTATTAGCCCTGTGAATTATTTAGAATAAGTTGGATCTTATTTCTCTTGTCTAGCTTTTCTCATCCAAAATATTTTATCATTTGTAGTGTCCTTTATAATATGGTGGTTAACTACTTATCTTCGTAGCTGCTTATGTGTGCGAGTGCAATAAAAAAAAAACTCATCCATTCCGATGTTAATATGTTAGATGAATATGTATAGTAAATAAACTTCACATCTAGTTTCTCTTGAATGCTGTTTTCCGGGAACTTTAGTTCTGTACATCTTTCTATTATTGGTATCCTCTTCCAGGTTAGGCGTAGGAGATCTAGATATCCCACCAGATCCCGTCAAAGACAACAAGTGCAGGCTAGTGGTGAAAGGCGTACTATCGCAATTTCCAGTACATCAAGTGGTGATGATGATGAACGAGTTGTAAAGACCTCTGATGGCAAGGCAGACAACAGTCTAACTCTGGCTTCCATAAAGTCAGTCAAGAAGAAATCAATGCAAGATCGTGGGCGATTGGTCAATTGCAAGTTATATAGAAAACAACTTAGTTTGAGAACAGAAAAAAGTGTAGATTCTGCTACACCTGTGGAGATTCGTCCTGCACCTGAGGGTGGAAGTTATAATGATAGTTTTACTCCTACATCGAACAAAATAGGGTTCCGAGTTCATCAAACGGAGGTTCCAAGCTCATAAGTTCTTATTTATTAGTTTCTTTGGTAAAATATAATTTCCTATTTGTTACCTTGACATATTTTTATTTTTTCTTTCATTTGCTAGGCTGTAGGACTAGGCGGGAACGAGGAACCATTGTCATCAAATAGCACATCACCGAGAAAGAGAAAGGCAGATGAAGATGGGAAGGCTAGACGTAAGTAAATGCTCCATCGTTTAGAGTATATTTCTTTTTACTGTTCTGGAATAACAAGTGTCTAGTGAGTTTCGGTTTTGCTTTTAAAACAACCAAGTGAAGCATCTACTTCTTCTGATTAAAAAAGCGATTTTTTTTTTTTTAATGTCATTAACATGCTACTTTTTCTCTGGCAGGAATTATACCAGGTAATGAGAGTGCCGGCAATATTATGAGTGAAGAGACTTATTCTGGTGACTACATATCAACTGGACCGTGGAAAGGTCCGCTTCCAAACTCAACCAGCAATGGAGCTCGAGAGCTATTGGACGCGGCTGAGTTTAGTGAACCTGGTTATGAGGGAGAAACTAATGCTGTTGTTGAGGACGTTTTACCAAATATCCCGTCTTCTACGGTGACAAATACTGAACAAGCATGTACTCTCTTTAAACCCTGTTGGGAGTCGGCGTATAAGAGATTCAAATTGTCATTTCCGGAGAACTTAGTACTATGGGAATCTATCGAGTCAATGGATGTCTTTCGTGTAATGCCTCAAGAACCTCACTTTCGCCCGTTAAAGAAACACCCGGAGATTCTACGTGAAGGAATGGCGATAGGCTTGATGATGGCCTTTACCCATGTGGTAGCAAACATAAGCAAGCTCAAAATCGTAGATCCTGACACGCGCTTCGGGGAAATATTCCATTCTCTTGGCATCTTGGAGGAGAACGGATTTGATACTCAAAAAATTCGATATCGTTTGGAGAAGCTTCTAGAACTAAGGAAAAGGTTGGAGCTATCGAACAAAATCGAAGCAGCATCAAAAGCAAAGTTTTTAGAACTCCGGGACTCAAAAGTTCATTTAGATGCACGGATGGCATCATTGGACAAGAAGATTGTTGATCGAGAGCGTGAACTGGTGTCTTTACATGCCAAAAGAGCTTTAGGCACTATAGAGGGCAAGAACATCGATTCAGAGGTGGACGCTGTTGTGAGGGATGTCGAGGCAGCTCAGCAAGCTTCTTCTCTGTATCAATCCAGCTTTGTTGCTCTTTCAAATGCTGAATGGGGAATTTAGTGACATATGCGATACGTATTTGAAAGCGGTATAGTCATATTATGTTTACTCAACTTTTTTCACCTGTGCATGCTTGTTGGTGGTCTGTAGTTTCCATCATTTTGGCATATGAATGTATATCCAGGTGTTCTATTACAAAATCCCTTTTGTGTATGTAATGTACTTGTAGAGTTTTCACATTGCAAAGACTTGCATGAGATATCTTGGATATGAACTCATTAGAGTTCATAATTTTCAGATGAACAGGTGTAAATTGTGAAACTGAAATAGAACAGGCATGTTCTTATTTAATCTCTGCATCTAAATCAAACTGCAATATCTTTTTAGAGGCAAATCATCATTAGCTTTTGTTTGGAATGCTTTCTGTTTTGTGTGAAGAACTTTGAATCAGGTTTTGAGTTTACTTCTGTTTTGAAGCCTTGTTATGATCCATGAACACTTAACGGGGCTTATTCGGTAGATATTTTCATCTGTAACTATAGTTTACAGCTGCAAAAAGCTGAAAGATCGTAGCTTTTTTACAGAAAGGATATATGTGATAATATCATGCTTATTGCGGACATTTTTTTCTAGGTCAAATTATCGTGGATATTTTTTAAAGTTCAGAATTATATCGGTCTATTTCTCTAAAGTAAAGTAGAGGGGACTAAGCGATATTTTTGCGTTCATAAATTTAGTTTTAGTCGGAATATCTTGTCACACTAAAATTATAAAAATGGGAAAATATATTTCTTTAAACAAATAAAAAGCAATATATATTTGAGAAAAGGCATATAATTTAGATGCAGTACATGAAGAATACAGCTTTCAAAAAAAAGGACCTAAGGTTAAGAAATTTTTCCACACCTAAAATTATTAAAAATGGGAAAATATATTTTCTTCTTAATACAAATAAATAACCATACTATCTTTTGAGACACAAGCCAATATCAACTTCTGGGACCCTGCAGTACATGAAGAATACAGCTTTCAAAAAAAAGGACCTAAGGTTAAGAAATTTTCAATAACTTAAAATATATTATATAATTAATTAAATAAATTAAAATTTTATTTAAAAATAAATTTCTCATTAATATTATTTAGCTGTAGTTAACTAGTTTTTATTAAAAAAAATAATTAATAGTTTATTTAGCTATATATAATTATTAAATAAATTAAATTTAAAAAATAAATAAATAAAATAGTTAAATTAATTAAAAATAAGTTAAAAGAGATGTGAGAATGGGTAATGGTTACATGGGTAAAGTGCTACCCACCTCAAAAGGCTGCCGTAATTAACTTTACTCGATGAAATGGCACAGGCGTAAATAGTTACCCAATCTTTAAAACACTTACCACCAACAAATATGCGCAATAAGTGGTGGTCTTAAAACACATTACTATCAGTACATGCATTACCACCCTTGTATTTACCCCAATGATCCAACCATGACCTACAGCACGGAGACAAGCTGTAGCATTTCAAAATTAATTTTCAAAAGGGACTGACTAGACTATACGTAATCTGGTTTCTTGATTAGTATTACCGACCCTACGACTGCTACATGCGATTATAATGCGCTTAACACATTTAATAATAATTAAAACAATATAACCTGGTCAACAACATTTTAAAACTATTATTTTATTCTTTAATATTTTTACTTTATCTATACAAAATAATAAATCTATTTTATTACAATCTCTATCTACTATTGTTATCAGCATGCAACATTAAGTAAAAACGTGAGAACATCAATGCTAATAATACTAAACGATATAAAATTTTTCGAGACACTAATATGAAATGGCTAATCCGAACGTGTGAATACACAATCCAATGTCATATGTACAATACTGTATATAATAAATCAGTTTCTCAAAATACAGTCTAAATAAAACTTTTATTTAACCTTTTTGCTGTAATGATGTAACTTAACGAATATTATTAATTATATTCTATGTATGTATGAAGAGCAAATGTTTCTATCTTAACATCTAATTATATCAATCTATAGTAAATATATTATTTTCTATTTTAATTTCTAGTTCTAAATTGTTTTATTCAATTTCATTAATGTAATAATTAGTGTACAGTATCACTTATGATATTTTTAAATTTTTATCAATTAATATAAATACTATTTATCCTTTTTAGGAAAATCAACAAAAAATTGAGCTATAATTATACCGGAAAAGATTAATCCTAACAATGTCATATGACTGACCAATCGTCTTGACTAATCCAGTCTCTGCATATTCGTTTGGCGAAGGCAACAAACGCTCCGATAAACTTCAAACTTCTAAAAGAAGAGTATTTACCTGATAGCTTCTGCCCGATCGGTACAGGACGGGGGCTCCTCAACAACATGACAGTCTCCGTAATGGGAGCTCATTTGGAAATACTCTGATGCTCTGTGACATAATATCTTCACTGTACATTAATATACATTATTCCTCAGTACTCCACCGATCAGTAGGCGAACTATCCTCGACTGACGTGCTATCCATTGGCAATGCTTCAATATAGCAGAATGCCTTTAATCGACACAAAAACTCAGTTCAGTACGGATTCTTTTCTCTATACACATACAATTTTAATTATACTTCTTACTTTGATCCTATTTTTAGAGATATTATATCAAAAAAATTTAACAATCACTATAAAAAATATATATACGCAGAAGTGATTTCAAATCATGTAATTGATAGTTTGAAAACACTTTTCGGCGAACAAAATTCACCTAATACGTACCCACACAACAATGATAACTCTCAAAACTAACTCTACCATCCGTCACGCATCGTAGATGAATCAAAGATCAAACAACTATCGATACAAACTCATTTATAGCCTACTCACCTTAAATTCTTTATTTATATAAAAACTATTTAGACCCAATCAGATCCAACACACTAAGCGTCATGAAACAAAAAAAATACTACAAAAATTTTGTGATATATACTTGACTAATAAACGACCCAGATAAAAGAAGATATAAGATGGTCAATTTGATTTTGCTTAAACAACAAATTACATAATATCTTGATCATTAACAAATTACATTATATCTCTAATGTGATTATTATGATAATTGTTAAACCTAAAAATTTAACTTTTAAGTAGTTTTAGCATTAAGTGATATGATTAATCACATCTTATTAAATTCAGTCCGCAACATGTTATATTTTGAGAATAATGACAATACCATATGGCATATCTGTAGATAATAAAAGGTGCAATGTAGCGTCAAACTACATTAATATCTAGATTTTTATGTATAAATATAGATAAGAAGGTGGAGACCATATATAAATCTATAACAGTCTAAATTTGAAAGTCACAAAAAAAATAGAGATTTAAATATATATTAAATAAAATTAAGGAAATTGATATTAGAATAACTCAAAATATCAAATAGTTACTTTCCAAATCGAACATAAAAGTCTGTCAATAAAAAATTTCGTTCTGATATTAAATCTGTCACATCTCGAATCCACAAATTACAGAAAAATCAAATTAAAAAAATTATTGAAAAATCCAAATAACTTAAGAGCTCCACCTTAGCTCTGTATTTTTTCTTTTTGAAATTGATCCGCTCCCACACAGAGTACTTAAAATTGACTAGTATATCACATATCGAGTCGTCAGCTTTCTATGTGCAGACTTCAAACATTCGCTAAGAAAGATACTCGCCTAACGATCAAACCCTAATGCCCGATACACCAACATGTTGATTGAAATCCAAGTTACTTAGATATCGTCATTAAATGCGGAAGCTCGCCGTTCACGAGATTAACAGAATAATCTTTCTTCCAATCCAATAAATTTATCTGCGACAAAACTTTCTTATTCCTTTTGGACCCAAATCTAAATGTGATATTTTTTGAGGCGTCTCTCATTCAGTCGAGCTAACAGTGCTCGGTAGCTCTATACCCCCTTAAATCCCACCTTAGCTCCACCAACAGAGAGCACCCAGCATAGTGGTCAGGGGTATAGGCAGAAATGTTCCCATATTCTCAGGAACTGCATGATGCATGAGCTGAACCGGCACCGGTGTGGTGCTTCGCGAGGCACCTTTGCCGCCAGCTGATCCACCTCAGCAAAGGATATTACCGCAGTTTGACGGTGAGTTTCTATCAATTTAGTGAATGAGCTCAAAAGGAAGGAAATTAGAAGGGACATTTGCGTTTTTATATCTCTATAATTTAAAATTATATTTTTATATTCTTATAAAATAATATTTTTTATGTTTTTAGTTATAAAAAAATAAAATTGTATTTATTTTTTTGAAAAACATGACGGCAGTTAAGTGGACGATGGCATCTTTGTTATTTTCTACGATCAAGGGGTATAAAAAAATCATTTTGAATTAGCGAATGATATTTTTATAATTTTGAATTATCGGATGGCATAAAATGTAAACGTTCCAAATTTTAAAACGATAAACAATGAATAAAAATCAATAGAGGAAAGAAAGAAAAATGATAACTAACATTGAAAGTATCTTTTAAGGGTGTCATCAAAGTTTTAGGCTTTTAACATATTATTATGCTGCTATATAATTGGTACTGTTGCAATTACTTTAATGTCCTAACGCCGGTGTCGTATTTCGTACGCATTTTCTTTCCGCTAAACATCTTTTTTGCACCAATCTCTTGTTCTAGTCACGCGGTTGATATCATCTTTTTCGTACGCATTTTTCTCGCCTTGCCGAATTCTTTTTCTCGCTATTTTTTTATGGAAGAGTTGCGTTTGGGTCCAAAGTTGTAAGTTTTATTATACTTGAGTCCTGAACTAAGTTTTAATTGCAGTTAAGTCCTTCCGCGAAGGATGTCAAAAGTTATCAAAAAGGTGCTAAAAATTATCAGAAATGTGTCAATATGTTATTTTTTATCAGGATGGTGTTAAAAATGAACAAGAGAGTGCCAAAAACTTACTAAAATGTGTCAAAATATAAAGTGTTGGATGCATGTCGGAGGTGTCAAAATCTCTTCGGAAAGTGTTAAAAACTCATCGGAATGTATCAAAGTGACTAAAGTGCAAAAAAAAATTTTCGAGATGATTTACGTGATGTTGAAACAATATGGAGGGACTGCAGCAATTATCCGTTTTCTTATCAACCGTACGTAGTATCAAAATGAGATGATTTTTTTTTTTTTTTTGATGAAAAAACGAGATGATATAATCACGAGTCACGACAGAGTTGCTGAGCTTGATCAGATTAAAAAAAAGGGATTCCTTTTTTTTTATTACAACAGGTAAGATAACTTTAAAATATATTTAATTATTATGAAGCTTCAAAAAAAATAAAGATAAGCATATAACAAAGAATGAAGATATGTAGATTTGTTAGTGATCAATTTAAGTTTAATATGTATTTATTCGCTAATAATAATTATATCTATATATTAGTGTGGACAAGTCTAATTTAAAATATAAGCATAATTTCCAATACAATTAGCTATAATATAGAATAGGTAAATATCTTTTTTAGCCCCTGACTCTATAAAAATGTGCCTTTATAATCATGAATTTTAAACTGAACTTGCTATAATCTTGAACTGTGAAACCACGATAATCTTGCCATCAGTTTTTCCGTCCGCCACAGCTAATTTGCTAACGTGGCAGATTAAGAAAGAGAAGAAGAAAAAACGTTTTTGTTTTTTATAAAGTTTTTAAAAATAAAATTAATAAAAAAATAATTTAAAGATTGCCACGTCAGCGAACTAACAGCGGCGGACGGAAAAATTAACGGTGAGATTATTGTTGACGTTTTTTCGTAGTTCAGAATAATCGTAAGTACAGTTTAAAGTTCATATTATAGAGACACATTTTTGTAAAGTTCAGGGGTAAAAAAGATATTTTGCCTTATATAATGGTGTAAGTATAGCATAGTCCATACAAACAAAACTCTTTTATTTTTTAAAATTGTTTGGTAAACCATAGTGTCATATAGGATTACTAGTTTTACATATGTACAATACAAAGATATAATTATACTTAAAAATAATAGTATTAAAATATAGTTTTTAATTTTTTATATATTCTTGAGTAAGAAGAATATTCTTTACATACTGTTGAGGAGTAACAACAAATACTGGTGATATTTTTGTGTGTATGTGTGTGTGTGTATATATATATATATATTATATAAATAAATTTTTTTATTTATTAAAAAAAAAATATTAAAGTATATAATATATTAAATTTGTGTTAATATTTTATACTTATATTTTTTTTATGTATTTATTCTTAATAATAAATTTTTTATATTATTTAAATAAATTATATAACTTTATAAATTTCTATCAACCAATATAAATATTAAATAATTTTTTTAAAATAAAAATAAATACCAAATAATATTCTATTTTTTTAAATATTACTTGATCATCCAAAGATATATATATATAAGAAAATACTACTCACCCCCAACAAACTACCCAACACAAACCACATACAATCACTCACCCCCAACAAACTACCCAACACAAACCACACACAATCAATCTCCACCACACACATATCTCGTGATCCGTACAATTTCCTCGTGATTCGCACAAAATTACAAATATATCCATCGTGATGTGTGGTTCATTGCAAGTTGGTGCAACGTTCGGCATGCTGTACTTTATTGTCGCATCGTGGTTTTTTCTTGGTAGACACTGTAGCATAGCAATATTCAAAAATCAGCTATTAAGCATCCGCAACCGCAGGTATCGCCCTCCTGTTTCAACTGTACGCTTCACGCAAACGCGACATTCGACATCCGGCCCACATAAAACAGTGAACTGCACACGGATTCGAAAGCAGGAATTCTCAGCCCAAAGGAGGGGCTTTTTCGACAAAACCCCAAATTTAAATTGCCTTGTCGCCCCGCCTCAACCGCCCGATATCTGCCTAGCCTACACCGCTAACCGTCCAAACCGACACACGCGTTATCAATGGGCGCTTCAACGAAACAGTTCCTTGCGTTGCAATTACTATATATTTTTTACAGAGGCTCGGTACATTGAAACCAAAAAAAATTCCCATCCGTTTCAAATACATTGGTATTACTTTTATGAATATGCTACTTGAAAGGGTCAGTCAAATAATACTATATATATATCAATATACTATATCATATATCATATATATATACTATCATAACTAACCGTAGACTATAATATTACGAGAGGCAGAGAGAGAGAGAAAGAGAGAGAAAGGAGAGAGAGAGAGATATTGAATTTTACCACGATATCTCCGTCGCAATAGGAGATGTAGGTAATCTCCTTAAAAAACAAAACAACTTGATAATTTTTCGCCCAACAAATAGTTACTGTGAATTCGAACCGCAATATATTTTAAAAAGTTTTAGAGCCTTGTACTATTTATTTATAAATACATTTTAAAACTTTATAAAATTTAAAGTGCACCGGATTACGTTCTCATTTTTAAAATTTACCTCTATATATATATATATAAGATTTATATTGTGAATCTTTTAAGAAGAAAATAACTGTTTATTGAGAGAATTTTTACAAACACAAAACAGTTTTATGAAAGTGAGCATGCAACATTCTTTTGGGGAAAATCTGGTGGACCCCAAATATATTGTAAAAGTAGCCTATCAGGAGAGGGGGCGGCGCTTTTGCATTATCAGCCCCCACTTTCAATTCTGATCTAAAAGATCAGGAACTGATTTGTAAGTTTTTGTCATAAGAGAACCGATACAGTATATCTCTTTCGAACTTACAATATTCTATACGAGGTATAAAAAAGTTAAAATTTTCACTCCTGTGTATGGTATTTAAATAATTTGAATTTTAGATATCTACTTTATTAGTTAGAACTTACCATCCATTTTAGACAATATGAGCTCCATATGATTACTTAGTAGTTCTAGTAGTATATCTAATATAACTATTAGTGTATCGTACTATTTGAGTATAGAATATTTCAAATAATTATATTAGTGTTATTAGCAGTATACTAATATTGTAATATAAGTTTATAATAGTGATGCGAAATAAAATTATATTATTATGAGGAAAGTTGGT